>VXBU01004542.1:1076447-1126178 GCA_013400315.1 Bombycilla garrulus | reverse complement strand
AAAAAAAAAAAAAAAAAAACACCCCAAAAACCAACCAACCAACCAAAAACACAAAAAACCCAAAAAACAACCAAACAAACAAAACACCCCACACAAGAAGTTAATGAAGGGGGCTACCCAACCATGTGCACCACCTGCTCTTCCGAAAGATGAATGACACAACTCACTCAAGACAGACTGACCATGAAAGCAGCTCTCCCCTCATCTTCCTACGTTCCAGTGGAAACTCTTCTTGCTCCTGCTTGGGCTTTTATTTCTTGTTCCCTCTTAAACCTTGATCATGTTCACCTGGCCTCTAGCTACAAAGCTAATTGGTTGTTTACAGAATAGAAGCAAAACTATTCAATAGGGGGTTTTTTGTTTTTTTTTTTTTACCTGCAAACTAATCCCAGAGAAGATTAAAATAACCTGCATCAGCCTTTGAAAATAAACTATATACTGACTCAAGTAGTGGATACTTTCAAGCACATGAAAATGAAGTATCAGAAGAACAAAAACTGCACAGGGTGCCATCACAGCTTCCAGTTTGACTGTCATGTCTGTGTGTCCATAGACTCTACCTTACTGACTGCCAGCTACTGTGAAACCACTACAAAAGCATGGACACACCACAGGAGAGTAAGATCCAATTACAGTTGTACAATAAATGAAATTTATAAGTAGAATGAAAGGGGAAAAAAGCATTTAGGACAACTAGATAGAATAATTTCTGGATCAACAATTCACTTCCCTTTCCTTCTGTGTGTCTAAGTGCAATGTCTTCATTAGTAAATCCTCTGTGTAACGTTAATCCCTTTCAGCTACTTAAGGCTTAGAACAGCTCACATCTCCCATTCCTGCCAGTAAGGTCCACACATGGTACAGCAAGACTAAACGAGATGCCTGTTTTATTAAAACTGCACACCTGAGGAATTTTACCACAAATTTCTATCCATCTCCTATCCTTAAAAATCACAGTAACTAAGCAGCATGAATATTATGATAAGACAGTTCATTCCATGTTTTGGAGGGGATTTTGATAACTGGAGAAAAGTAGTGGTTTGTTCTTTTTTTTTTTTTTTTCCCACTGCTCTCTCCTTCCCTCCTGTTCACCCAGACACCAGTTATGGAAACAAAAGGTGCAAACTTTGAAACGTGTTAAATTTGACCAAATATGTAGCCCTAAGTTTACTGATTTAAGACATCTATTCTGACTTCTTGTACATAATCCTGCTATGGACACAAATGAGGCAGTTTCTCTGATTCCTTCACAATTGTATGTCTCTATGTTTTATAAACATTAATACCAAATAATACTATGTGAAGTAATTTTCAAATTCTTCATATGGAGAAACATCTGACAAACTCAAAATGCTTTGCAAATATCTTTTCAAAGTCTTTTTTTTTAATATACAAAAAAAAAAGAAATTTGTGTTCTACTTTCAAACAAGAATATAAACAAGTCTGCACTAGAAAATGCTGTAATCTTCCCTTACTTTTAGAAATTTTTTCCCTCACTAGCTCCGAGATGTATATAAATATATGCAGTTTGACAACTTCTGAAGTTGCTTCTCTTCCTGGGAACACAAAACAACAGACAGAATTTAGTGTATACCCACTGTCCTTCTGGAAGTTTTTCCCCAATTCCTGTATGACATAAATACATTTTACAATCCTTTACACATCTAAATCTAAAGATTTTGGGAAAACATGTCCTCCAAGTATGCAAAGACAACACTTGGCACCTGGAACACTGCCTTGGATAATGCCACACAGAATGTGATCAAAATGTGGATGCAGCTTCCTTCCCTGCCTCCCAACACCTCCCACCCCACTTGGGGTTAAAAAGGAGGCACTGAGTAAAAGCTGTGTATTTGATCCTTCACTCCTCCAGATCATCTGACAGCTAAGAGACTGAGGTACAGGACTCTGTAGCTCCAAAGGTTCAGCCCAGAAGGTATCAGAGCAAGAGCAGGAAAACAACAAAAACTCTTCAGCCAAGAGCAATGTGATACAAATTGCTTTTCCCTTGGAGGAAGAATCACAGAGTCATTATGGTTGAAAAATACTTTTTATGTCATTGAGTCCAATAACAAACCTAACACTGTAAAGTCAACCATTACACCATCTCCCTAAATGCCAAATCCACACATAATAGATTCACAGAATGTCTGCATTTGAAGGAACCTTAAACACCATCATGTTCCAGCCCTCTTGTCATGGACAAGGAAACTTTCCACTAGTCCAGGGTGCTCAGAGCCCCATGCAGCCTGCCCTTGAACACTTCCAGGGATGGGGCAGCCACAGCTTCTCTGTGCAACCTGTTCTAGTGCCTCACTAATGATAGAAAAGAGGATAAATTGCAATTCCTACAGAACCTCCAAGGAAAACGGGGAAGGAAAGCCACAATGCTTTCCTTCACTGAAGTTCAACCTAGTCCTAAGTAAACAATAATATATTCTACATTAGTTACTCTTTCTGTCCACACGCCCATCTTTCATAAAGTTCAAGACCATCACTGAAGGTCATCTGTCATGAGCAAATGGTAAGTTAGGCAATTTTAACATCTCTGAGCATCTGGATTCCTACCAGATGTAAGAAAATAAGGTCCCGTCTCCTACTGATTTACTTTCTTTACACCAAAAGAGGTTTTTTAAAACTTTATTTTAAGGAACAGTTGTATCACTAAAAGATTTCTGACAAATCTGTCAACTAGGGATTATTAAGGGAGGCAGGAGCAGATTTACTTCACAGACCAAACAACGACATTTACCCTGACCTACAAGGAACACCTTCCTAAGCAATAAGAAATAGTCCACTGTCAATGACAACTCATTCCTAAGAGAACAGCAATTACGCCAAGTTTGCACAAACAGATGTATGGCAATTTCGTAATATGGACTGTTTTACACCAGGGACAAAGCTAAAACCATTTATCTCAATTAACTTAGGATCTAGGGATTAATTTAAGCTGTTGCCTTAAAGGTGAAAGGCCACCACTTGATCCAACTATTCACCCATACCTCTTATTTTCAATAAATATAAATCTCACTTTTTCATTTTTAAAATCTTTCAGACTACATTTTTACCCTCAAACTCTATGCCTTCTATGTCTTGCACAAAATAAAAAGGCTAGTCCCATTTTTTCAGTGGCTGAGTTTCAACAGTCCTATTATGATTTGAAAAGATGGTCAATTGCCCTAAAATAACAAAACCTAATCAATAGGAGGCATGACAATAATTGAAATTCCTCAAATTAGGAGATCACTTCTAGCTCACAAAGAACACTAATAAGCGACATGAAATTCCCAGTCACCCAAGAGCTGCTCGAATTGAAAAGCATTTTGGAACACACACAAACACAATAGAATGAAGTAGTAACTGAAGGAACATAGATTAGTGAATGAAAGAATTAATTCCTCAAAAGAATATTCTCACAGACAAGGGCTGTCTGTTATATAAAGGCTCATAAATCCACCCAAATTTATGAGCCTGGCTCTCCTGCTGTTTCAACCCTACCAATGTGTCATTGAACAGTCAGGCAAACCCTGTGTGTGTGGGAACATCACATAGTTCTGTCAGTTTAGAGCCCACAATACTCCTCATGGTTTTGACCAATATCTAGTGACCAAGAGGACTGCAAAAGGAGACAGTCTGGCACACCCTGTGTCACACAGTCACCCTAAACTCCCTCCCTGCAGAAGTGGACAACTGCCTCCTTCACCTGTGGAGTCCTCACACCACACAAGAGCTGGTGCACTTCATTGCCTATTAATCTTTGTGCAAAGCAAATGGAGCCAACGAGGTTTGGCTAGAGGAGTACTGGCCTATGAAATCCAAGGTATGACATCAATATATAGGCCCTGATAAACCAACTGAATGAATTAGAATTACCAGTATTTTATAATTTGGGACCAGTAATTCTTGGAGTATATAGTGTTAAGGCACTAAGTAGTTACCCAAAACTACATTTTTAGAGGCCTCTCAATGAACAGAGTGCAAGCAGAGCAAAGATTTAACTCCTTTTATTTGTTAAGTGCTGGTTTTGAGATAGAACAGTGATCCTTCCTTTAGCACTTTGTGTTTTAACATTAAGTAAATGTCCAGCCAGTGAACAGGCTATAACTGTGTGCCTTGACACGAGCCCAGTTCTGCTACAACTGTCAAAACTTGCACCCTCTCATTTTCAATATAAAACAAGATAAATATTCAGTGAATCTAAATTTTATATTGTTCAAGTGACTAGTTTAACTATGGTCCAAAAGATTCCTTGCCTTGGTTATGTAATAGCTCTCAGAACTGCAGTTAAGATTTCTAATACATAAACTCCATTCCATTCACTGTAAGTTTTTAACAAAATCCAAGGTCTATTATTTGTAGTCATGGAAATCTCTCAGTATTTTTTTAAGGGATTTTGAAATCTATTCCCTGCCCAAAAAGATTATTTTTGATGCCTGTTTTCACTTGGATCTTTAAATATGAAATTTTTTCTCTTACACTGTAAAATCGGTGTTGGAGATAAATAAATAAATAAATTATTAACTTCTTTCCTTGAAAGGAGAAGATTTATATACCTAGTTCTACCTAGGCTGAGATGAAACTTAACTTTGCAGAGGGATTTTTTCATTAATCCTTCCCACTGTGAAGTTTGGAGGTAATCTCCAGTTTCCATAGCAAGGCTAATTCGATTGTTCCCATCACTTGGAAGACTAAAAATAAACATAAATATAGATTCCAAGGTACACTGTGAATCTCTGCTTATACAAACAAAAAATAAAACTCTCTAGCAAAAAATTCAGCAACTGTACCTCTCTCCCTTTACAACTTTAATTAATATTTTTATATAACATATATATATATATATATACACACACATATGTAATTAACATGTTCTTATAATAATGTTATTATTATACCATAAAGGAATTTCGCTAAGTCTCAATATTCTGAATTCTGAATTGTCATCTCACTCATCTCCAAAGTGACTCACCAGTGTGGGTAAGAAGTGCCAGGTGTCAGGAACACCATGTTTTAACAATATTTCTCTAAAATTCCAAGTATTTGGTTTATCAAAGACACACATATGGTGCCCAACAGCCAGGTCTGTCGTCACTGTGCACCTCACTTTATCAAGAGAAGGATTCTGGAGCACAGGTATTGATTCTCCCCCATGAGCAGGAAGGGGAACAAGAGCCAGTGACATCTGCAGTACATTAGGTAGATATTCCATGAACACTCAAACACTTCAGTGGACTGATCTATCTTATTTTTACCATACTTACTGAGTAAAGCTTCCAAAAATCCTTACAAAGCAAAAGCTCTTCTATTACTGGAAAAATAAAACAAAACCAGCAAGACCTACTTTTAAAGAAAATGTTACTGAAACTACAGCAGTATTTTTGCTGATTTTGTTGTTTTTGGAAAGGAGCAAAAGAATGTCTGTAAGGCATTATTTATTTTTCTATTATGTTTGTTTTACTTTGTTGCTTTTTGAAACTGCTACTAAAATTTTTATTGTTTTTTCCCCTCTTGAATATGTCTTTTTTCACTAAAAATCTCACAGTATAATCACTTGGATAAGTGCTTACAAACCCTCTAGAAAATTTCTTTCTTGAAGACATAAAAAGACCCCAATCCTTTAGTCATTTGTACTGACTTTGGTCAGACACTATTAACAAATATTTTAATAAGGACATTCATAATTTCCTCAAAATTATCTAAGTAAATACCCTCGTAGTGATTTCACGGTCTGTTAACAATAGTTTCATTTGCCATTTAAATAAATTAAAAAAAAAAAAAAAGCAAGTGAAAGTAATAAGCAATACCTATTTATAGCTCTCCAAGACAGCTGCACCAAGAATACAATACAACACGCAAAAGAATAATTTCCTGATTTATTTCTTTGGCTTCTAACATCCAATTAGGTTTTATTTATATCACATGCATGTGCAACCAATTCATACCGATTTATAAAAAAACTTACATACAGGAAAGTAAATTTTGATTTGAAAATTCTTCTGACAGAGATCACAGAATATTGAAGAGTCTATTTTCTCTCCAGGTACTCAGTGTACAGGCTGAGCAATTTCTTCACTGAAAGGTTTGATAGATATTGGAATGGGCTGCTCACCCCATTGGTGGAATGACTGTTCCTAAAAGGGGTGGAAGAGGTGGAATGACTGCTCCTAGAAGTGTTCAAAATGTGACTGGAGGTGGCACTGTGTGCTATGGTTTAGTTGACAAGGTGGTGATCACTTAAAGGTTGGATTTGTTGACTTTGGAGCTCTTTTCCAACCTTAATGATTCTGTTCCTTTAAATCTCTGTTAACACCTGTATTCAGGAGAATTATAAATATAACAATTATTCACAAGAGTTATAACTTCTCATCCAAAGAGTGACAGAATGTATTCCACCCTTGTCCCTGTTTTGGGAATACCAAGCAGTCTAGTAAGAACCTGGATACAAATGCTAAGAGACATGACAGGAATTTGTTGTCAAATAATGCCCCTGCCTTTCTAATTTGAAAATTTATAACAAATTAATTTTAAAACAGATCTTTGGCTGCTCTAAAAGTAAAAATTTTAGTCCTGAGGACAGATGCATCTAAAGGTGGTTACCGTAAGTCAAAAGCCAGCCTTTATTTAAAGATGAAATAAATGTAGCTTTCTTGGTGTTACAGACTTCTTTCCCAAGCTACTGACTGCACAGCTTACAGCTTAATCTGTCGTACATCACTGTCTTGGTTTCTCATTGGCTTTCTAATGCAGCACAGGTGAAGCTTCTGGGATCTGTTAACCTCCTGATTACAACTTATATTCAGTTTTAAGTCAGTCTCTTAAGCTTTGTATAATCATAAAAACAAAACAAAACATAACCAACAAAAAAAACCCCAAACTTCCTTCTCTCCATTAACCTCCCACACTGCCAACCAGAAAAAAAACAAAACTGAGGCCCCACTGGTGACAAAATTCCCAGCATCTTCCACTGAGTCAGGGTTTCATCTACATTGCACTACAAAATGTAAAATTTGTTCTTCAATAAGACTAGGATGACCTGTGAATTAAAACAAACAAACAAACAAACATAAATTTTCACCCATAAATATTTAATCCAGCTTACCTAGTAAATAAGGAGAATTTTCTCACAAGGTATTTTGTACAGTACATATTTAGTACTTACTGCATTATCATAAAATCATAAAATATTCTGAGCAGGAGGGGATCCCACAAGTATCAAAGTCCATCATGGTATACTTTCCTATATATAATACTAATTATAAAAAAGCTTATATATAAGAAAGTAAACTATGCCCAGGACAGCACCAAGAATCCCACCATGTACCTGAGAGTGTTGTCCAAAAGCTTTTAGAGCTCTGTCAGGCTTGGTGCTGTCCCCACTTCCCTGAGGAGCGTGTTCCAGGGCCCAAAACCCTCTGGGGGAAGAACCTTTCCCTGATATCCAGCCTAAACCTGCCCTGACACAGCTTCAGGCCATTCCCCTGGGTCCTGTCACAGCTCACAGAGATCAATACCTGTCCCTCCACTTCCCCACAGGAGGATGTTGAACACTCCAGTGAGATCTCCTCTCAGTCTCCTCTTCTCTTATACACATATATCATGTATGAGTTATATAAACACAACAGAAATGTCCTCAAATAATATCAATTATTTCCAGTGTAGTATTAGCACAAAAATTTCCTCAGATGTTGTTACTAATAAATTGATGCCTACCCAGTATCTCTTACCTTTTAATGCTATTTTTTTTTTGCAAATTTGTAGAATATTGAAAAAAAAAGCCATAAAGTTTATTATCCTTCTATGTCTCAATATTTCTTAAATGGAGAACGTTCAACCATTTGCAAGAATGGAAACTTAACAAATCATGTATAAACATAGCTATCTGTAGTTCTCACTACACTGAAAGAGACAATTCTCCATGACAGAGGAAAAACTTGTATGTTACAAAACTAAATGAAAGACTTAAGACATAGTTTAATTTTCAGGAAGGTACCTCCTTCCAACTTCACACAAAATTTGGCTTGCACACATAAATTTTGTAAGTTTATTTTAATTTATTTTATTTTCCTCAAGGCACTAGTTAAGCATGGCAGATTATGCATCCACAGAACTTTATCTTGCAAAGAATTCACCAAGTAACCCTGCCAAAGGACAAAGTTTCTTATAATAGTATGCCCCTCACCAACACTGCCTTCCCCCCCTTCCAACCCCTGCTGTTCTTTAATTCTTCATATTCAAGCAACATGGTTAGAAAACAACAGCCAAAGGAGAATGCACAGAACAGACAAGGAGCTGGGAAATAAACCAAAGCAACTGACAAGAAAACAAGATAGAACAAATTCTTCAATTATGAAATATAAGGAGGCAAGTGACATGAATAAACCAGAGAGGATGGAGCAGATGAAGAGCACAGAGAATGCAAATCTGTAAACATAAGAACACATTTTTCTTTCTGGCCGGGAATAAACCTAGAAGTTTTAACTCCACCGATTTTTGTGTCGTGAGCTAAGGCATTTCTTATTTTCTGGCCTATGCAGAGGAAAATGTTCTACAATTAGAAATGTAAGGCACTGAGAGTGAGGAGGTTTCATATTTGAAACTTGACAAGAAAGTCACACATCTCTTATCAAAGCAAAATGCTAGGAAATAGACTTACAAGGACGAGAGAAAGGAAGTGTAAGAAATAGTCATAGATTTGTCTCATATGAACGGAAAAGTGAATGCAAACAAACCTGCCTTCCTTACTTGCCTTTCCACTTCAATACCATAGCTATAAACTGGTCCTTATTAAACAGATGTAGGCTACTTAATCTGAAAGAAGTTTACTCTACAAAGGCTCTGGGGAACAGATGAGATCTTCGGAGAATGGTCATTCCTTCAGCATATTGAGTTACATGAATAAAGAAATGAAAAAGGAAAGAGACATTCAGCTAAATGTCACCATTTACAGCAGGTTTCCTCTGATTACAGGCAAACCCATAGCTACCGTTGCTTTTCTGACTCCTTCCCTAGCATCTGTAGACTCCCTGCGGCACAAACCTTAGGACGGAGGGGAAGGACAAGGAAGGACAGGCATTGTTCAATGCTTCACTGCAGCAGTGCTCTCCCCACAGCCCCTGTCCCAAACCAGCAGTGCTGAATCTCCCTCTACCTCTTTTCTCCTTTGTAATTCAGTGTGGCAGGACTATCAAGTAACAGGAAGGAAAATTATTACTAGAAGGCATATTTAATGGTCTGTGATTCTTCCATTCTGATCCTCCTGGGCCTCAAGAGTTGCCTTGTTTTAGATGTCAGACAAACAAAGGCAGCAGCAGCAGAAACAGTTCAACACACCCTTCTTCCTCAACAAAAACAACTGCACACATTTCCCACCATCAGCTGTGTTCTTGGAGACCAAATCTCACTATTCCTTCTGCTATGGCGTTCCTAAGCGGTACTGGCACATCCTTTATATTAACATATTAATAGCTAATCCAAATTCATTAACCAATGTCCACGTGCAGTGACAAAACTGTGTTTGTTTCCCCACGAGGTCTCAGCAGGAAGAAGGACTCAGCAGGAAGAAAGACATCAGTGCTTTGGGGTAGTACTGAAGAATGACTGAGGCAACATCTGCTGTGATTTATGGAGGGAAAATTCTCAGTCTCAGCACTTGCAGCTTTCATGGAAGTAACTGAAAACTCAGCTGTACTTTGGATGGTATTTAAAATACTCCTAGAGTCTGTGTGGATCAGGAAGAAAAATAAAAAAACCCACCACACACAAAAGAACCACACATACTCCCACCCCCATTAGCAGCCTGTAAGATAGAGCCAGTTTCCTGTAATATAACTTACAACTCTTCTATCTTCATTTTTCCCTGGGGACAAATTCACTCATGACCTAAACAGTCACAAATTCCATTAAATTACACTGGAGCTCAATCCAGTACTGCCAGGTCACCCAACAGCATTGAAAATATGGGTGAAACCTACTTTGTCCCTGTGGGAATAACAAATCGTTACAAGTTGCTGCACTATTTTTCCAAGTACATCATCATTGAATTTCTCTATTATCTGCATGTCACTAAATTGAGTCAACACAACGTTTTAAATTGGTAGTAAGACCCTTGGCCTCTCACCACTTACTCCTGGTAAGGAATGATACAGGGGCCTGTTGTGTCCACAGGCAGTCAGCTGTTTCCAGAGCCCAAATCATATATCTCTGCAGCCACACGTTCAGTTTCCTCATTCACACACCACTCACACATCACCTCTTCAGAAATCTTTCTTGAGAGATATAATTATTGCTTTAAGACTGTTCTCCAGGCTAAGTTTCATTAAGAATTTGAGGAAAGAATATATTGTCTATACATTCATGCTGCAATCAATTTCTAGTGAAATCTGCCGTAATTCTCATGATTTTGATATTCTGTTAATACAGACAATATTAACAAATAATTTATACCAGTGACATCATCCCAAACAATCATTTCTAAAGGACAAGGTTTAGAAGCAGCCAATGACATTTGGATAAGGCCTGTTTTAGATCATTGTAGAAGGTGATGGTCAAGTGATTCCTGCCACAGCACACAATTATTTGAAAAAGCATGATTTAAAAAGTGAATAAAGTTTCACAGACTAGAACAAGAGTACCACAATTATTAACAATCCTTTCTGATTTGAACACACTTAATGCAACTGCTACTGAATGCTTCAAGAACACTGAATATTTTTCTGTTTGAAATAGTTTGTAAACAATTTCAATAAAATTTTCATTAAAACTGGCAGGAGCACTAGAAAGACTTTTTGCATGCTTTTCTAGTCTAGCAAAAACCAGAAGGTATCAATCACCCAGGTTTAACAGCAGCTGACTGAAGCCATTCTTTGAGCTGTGCATTGCTACCACTGTGGCCCCATGAAAAAGTCTCCAAGTCTCCCCCTCCTTTTTTTTGTTCCTCTAAGTGGACTCTTAACAGCACTTTTTTTTTTTTTTTAAACTTTCTGAATGGCTTTGAGAGATCAGCTGGAAAGAAACACCATTAGTAAAAACAAAGGTTTTCAAAGAAAAAGTGGGAACAAAGTGGACATATTAGAGACAAGTTGTGATTTATGGTTTACACTGTGCTTTGCCCCTCTCTTTACCTCAATACACTTTTCAATTTTACTGCTGGATAAGAGCTGGGCAGACCATTGCACTTCTCCTAGCAACCAAAAATCACTTAGGGGGAAAAAAAGGCATGTTGTCTGCTGAAAGGGGGAACAGAGATATTTAGGGTCATACAAAGACAGACATATGTTCTCTTGCATTTCACTCTAAATTGAGCAGTTGTCAAAAAAGTCAGTAAATAATATCAGTAATAAGCAGTTCTGATTTACACTGATTCATATTTAATTAAATATCTGTTTGCCTACTTGTCACATTTCATTTTCCTTTAATTCAGGGCTTTATTTTCTACAGTAGGTTCCTACCACTGTTTAGGGTTTTGCTTTCAGAGACATAAATTCTATCCCTTACAGTTTCTAAAGTTATTTTCTATACTTACATCTAATTACACTTCTAATGATCTCTCCACACAGTTGTTTTGGGTGTTTGTTTGTTTGTTTGTTTTATCTTGATCTACACACAGAGAAAATTATTCTTAGGGATTTAAACACAGCAGCACTAAAAGACAATTTTATCATAGGATTCTCCTACTTTAGACACTGAGATTTTACCCCATAGATAGGATTTACATGTTACAGAACACACTGTCTGATCTCATTTAGTAAGGACCTCACTGCACAGTTTAATATGATGAAAGAAGTTCAAGTAGAAGGAAAAAAAACCACAGAATTTTGTAGTTCAGACATACATCTGAATAGTCAAGTCAAACTGACTAGCTTAGAATCAAAGCTTTATAGTTTAAAATCCAGCTTTGTTACAGAACAGATGCATAGATCAAGGATAAAATGCAGCCTGCAATATTTCTAATAGTTAATTTTTTCCACTGAAAATCCTTTGTTTAATAGCTGTTGCCTTGATGTAAACCAGACATTTTAGATAATCCACTGAATTCTTATCATAAATATATGTATATGTCTATATATGTATGTATATGTAATAAAAACATATACAAAAAGCCCCAGCCAATTTCTCACAGTACTTCTGCAATGCATAAGGTTAAAGCCAGCACAGACCTTGGTTCATTGGATCAAACTACAAATTAGTGTTTTCTCGAAGCCACTCCAAACAAAACTGGACTAAATTTAACAGAAAAGCTTATTCGCTGCATGGAAAAGTGATGTACAAATGACATAGCAACAATAAAGGCCTAAACATACTGAGTATGAAACCACCCTGAAGTGTTCAGGGACCAGCACTTCCCTGGTAAGCATAAAACAGTGCTTTGCTCCCCTGTTCATTGCCTACACCATCTAACCCAGCTCCTCTGCTGGTTATCTCTCTCCATCAAGCCATGGACCTGCAATCAGGCTACTATTCCACTCTTTCTCCCAGCTTACAGCACAATTTCTCTCTCCAGAAAACTGGCAGCACAGGGCAGTGCTACTGCCCACAGAGGAACAATAAGCATCTCCAGGTCTCAAAGGTGACACAATATAGTCTACAAAGTGACAAGGAGGATTCACCCATGGATCCTTTTCCTGCAGGCCTCTACTACGGAGTGGCAATCCGAAAGAGATCAAGTTCTCTGGGGAAAGGCAATCCAGGTGTAGAAAACACACTTTTCCAACTAGCTTGGTCCAACAGCTTTGCTGTGCCACTTGAATTTTTCATAATACTGAAAGAAATTACCTTGTTTCTTCAGGATAAAACAAACTATTGAAACTGACCGTTCCACTTGCCAGGATGAAGTCATCTGGGCTACAGGACATATGGACTTTGAAAACTGCACAGAGTGAGAGCTTGAGAACCCATGATTATAGGGCTGCTCCAGCACTGAATACTTTTCACAACCGCTTTTTAACTCTTGATATTTTCACAGCAGTAAAAAAGGTACCTCTGGTACCCTGGCATGAACTGTCCCTCCATTCACTATGAACGAGGAACAAGCTGACTGATGTTCGTTACCTGACATTTTGGTTTCAAAAGGTTACATTTTTTCCACTCAGTTTCTCTTGTAATCAATGGCAAGTGATTAATACTAGTGAACCACATCTCGCTGTGTTTTACAGCTTGCTGCTGGCCGTTAATTCCTTACTTATTTGTCCAATCTGCATTTATGACAGGCACATCACAGAGATGCTCTTCTCTCCTTGGCACGCTGCACTGAAGCTATAGAGGCAATGCCTAAATACAAACGAAAAGACCATATGCTGCAACAGACAGGGTGGCACAACCATCTAGGTAGTCTCTAATGAGTGAGACCATACTTAGCTCCTGGCATCCCCACTCATCCTACCAGTTCATTTCCATATATCAGACCAAATAAACTGTTCTCTAAACTAATCTGAGGAAAAGTGATGAAAGTAAAAGCAGGATATAACAAAGTATAAAGTAGCACAATGGCAGGTGCTTCACCGTCATCAGCCTGAAGAATTCTGCTGGAACTGAAGCGGTACAATGAAGACTCACTGACAAGGGTAATTCTGCAAGCAAATACCACATATCCTTAAGGCTGCACCAAACCAAACTTGGAAGAGTGTCTTGTGCAGTGAGCAACAGAAAATGATGAGGAATGAATCCAAAGACATTTTGTGCTCTTCCAGTCATCACTCAGGGAGGTAGAACTAAAGGAGCATCCCTACAACCACAACAAATAATAGCATTGGAAGTCTGCTGTAGCACCTGCATGCGCACAATCTCGATGGGTTACAAAATACACACTGGAATCACGAGATAAGGGTGACCTTCAGTTATCAGCAAGCCAGAGACACAAAGGCTCCTGGCAGAAACAGCAATGCAAACAAGCTACAAGGAATAAAGTTTGCCAACCTATCTAGTACATAAGAAAAGTGCTCTCACAACCCAGTTAAACAGAGGTATTAACTCAAGGATCTGCAGATAATAACTACTATTTAGTTGGTTGACAGAAAATAAAAATCAAAAATGACTGGGGGAAAGTGATAAAGAGTTTAAAGTTCCACACACAAGCACAAGATACTTCTGCCAGAAAAATGTTTAGATGAATATCCTCACTTCACATTTATGCAGAACCCAGATATCAATCTCTGTAAGCCTTGGCCATCAGAGCACAGCAGCTCAATAAAAGTATCAGCAGGTTATTATATGGGTACTACTGGTTAGTTTTCCATTGTTGCTCATCTATTTATTGATGAAGGCTATTATTTAATAAAATGAAGAGAACATCTTGGATCTCTTCCATGGCAGCAATGCCAAGATAAGCTGCAGAGATGGAATTAAACAGCCATTTTTTACTTCACGAACTTTTGGCTTGAAAAAAACATTAAGAATGCATATTTTTACATACACAACATTACACAAGAATCAGCTTTCTTGTTACAAAGGGAAATCTGCTCTAGTAGAAAGGAGTGAGCAGAACTGAGGCATCAATACACACTCGCACCATCTAGTAGTTTTGTAGTTTTTGTAGTGTTGCATGTAACAAGAAGCCAGCTTCATCTTGTGGCAAGATTACAATGACAGTAAGCCAAGATAGCATCGCCTGCTTTCTCAGTGTTCTGTGACCTCAACAGCAAAACTCATACAGATTTCAGTGATGCAGATCAGAACCTAAATTAATGGGCCTTATTTAATTATCCAGTATAAAACAAAAGTTATTCACCATGGGTGATTAGCAGCTATTTTGTTAAGGAAAAGGTCTGAGGTGAGAACAACACTCAATCTCATTTCTGAACTTACAACTTCAACTGTTCAGCTGTTGTCCACAATTTATAATAGAAGTCATGTGTGAGAGTAAAGATAGTGAGACCAAAATATACATCTGCAAATCTTTATTTCCATACAAATATTTTGCATTCAAAGATCTCATAATTAACAGTTCACAGGACTATCCTGCATAAAAGGTGTCCTCAACATTCTCTCTGAAGTAATGATTTAGGATCAGATCCTGTACCCGTCCATGTACCAAAACAAATATTTTTGAACATAGAAGGCATGTGTACTGTCAAGTATAACTGAAAGAAACCTCTTGTAACAATAAAATGGTACTGTAAAAATTCAGCAATTACATGTAAGAAATATCTGTTCAGTCAGAACCAAAAATCCAACACTTTTTTATTTATTTATTTGTTTATTTATTTGGCAAGAGCAAATACTTCCTTTCTTCTGCCTTCTTCTTGCAAAATAAATAGATTTCTATAGAAATGTAGAGAAGCACACCAGTAATGAAACCTCTTGGCAAGAAACAGCGTCGATATGATCCCTAAGTAACCTCCCCAAGGCTGGTGAGAGAGGTGTGAGCCAGATGGCAGCCACGGGAAGAGCAAGCTCTGCCATGCCAGCTGAGATAACAGATAAAACCTGACAGCAGCATCCTCTTAGGTGGCCGAAACAGAATGCACAGAACCTGTTAGCAATCTATTTAGCCCAGATCAATATTTGAATAGCAATTCAAGGGTAACAAATGGCTAAAAAGCCACTGCATACTCTTCAGTAATTTCCACTAAATGGTTCAGCAGTGGACAGAGCACGTCTCGAATTTAGGGCTATGAGCCCATGCAGCATTGCTATGGAAGAGTGACCCCTGCAAATGGAATTGGCTGGACAGACCAGTCAGAGCCTCCGTTTCCTCTCATCACACATTTTGGCACATCTTCTTGATACTTTCTGCGCATCTTTGAAAATGTATTTTAATTCTTTTGTCTACTTTCAAGGCTGCATATCTTTAGCCTGCATAGCTAAAACTCAATTTCCCGAGCAACATCAATCTCACCATTCCAGACAGTTTCTAATGGAAGGATTATTGCAGTCACTGCTCACAGAAAGACTTAAAAAAAACCCTAATTTCAACTTTTCAGAAAGGTTTGTGGAGTATCAGACCTTTTACAGACCTCCAAATTAAGAAAGACACAAACCAAAGTACCTAGATTATCATGTTATTTTTCAAGCAAATCCATCTCTGGAAGTACAGTGACAGGGTTCCCTCACTGCTGATCTTCCTCATATAAAAACATATTGTTGCAATGGCGACTTACAAGACAGGAAGTAAAGAAAGGAAAATCTCAAGACTAATTCAGCAAAATATGTCATCATAGGCATAAACTCATTCTTAGTCAGCAAAGTTTTAAAGCCTTTGATTAACTTGGAACACGTGTTTAAATTCTTATTAACTTCAGCAAGACTGTGGCTAAGAGATGGAAGGACTTAAATGCTCTGCAGAATTGGCTTCTATGGAAGAATAAGGTAAAAGAAACAAAACTGCAAACTCTCCAGAATTTTACTCTTAGAGCATTAAAATGCACACATTCCACAGAAGCAAAGGTTATCCATCAACAGCCAAACTCACATGAGAGATCAAGACCCTGTCAGCTGAAATATTCACTGGAAGAATATACTCCAGCTTTATATGTAAGCCATGTTCTCCAACAGGCAACAGGGACCTGCACAAGGCCACAGATGTGTAGATCATTGACATAAAGAAATAAAATGAATTAAAAAAAAGGAAAAGAAATACAGAATGTTTCAACCACCACACCATTTCAGATGTATACTTTTCATTGAGAAAATGAGTGGTCTTGAAATATATTATTATGGTGATAAAAGGCTGGTTTTACAAGTTTATTCTCATACATCTTTAACACCTTCTCCCATTCAAGAGCATCACACTTGCAGTTTTCAGGGGATTCAGGGGACTAAAAGCCAGCTCTGAGATAAAAGGTTGTAATTTTCATTGAAAGTACTTATGAGTCCTACCAGGCCAGGTCTGGCCCACCAATACTTGCATACACATCAGTTGTCACCTTTTCTGTTAATATTTGTTCTCTTAAACTTTATTAAGTATTGGAAGAAAAACAACAAAACATAGAACAATGAAAGAGCAATGAGTTGAACACTATTAAAAATCCACATGTAACCAACTCTTTTAACTCCACTAGCTAGTGGATTACATTATAGTGCTGTTTCTCTTGTTTGTTTGGGGAAGTTGTGTGTGTTTTGGTATTCGGGATTTTTTGTGTTTGATTTTTTCTTTGTTTGCTTTGTGTCAAGAACAATAACCCAGATGGATAGCTAAAGAAAAAAAGAATTGAAGTTATTCACTCATCAGAGTGCAAGAACGTGAGCAGGGTTACAGAAAAATCAAAGAAAAACCCCTAAAACCTACATGTGTACGTAGCACATTTCTTCTGCTACTTTCACTGAGCTGTGTAATTCTCAGCTGTTCTGAAACCATGGACAGCAAAAGTAACTTTTGAAGAAAAAGATTATCATTTTGATCTATATCACTTTTCAATCAATAAACAAAACTAAACTCAGAGGGAAAAGGATGGTTAAAGTGCCTCAAATGCTACAGTGTCTATGTCTGGACCTCTCGCCAAGAGAAAAAACAAAAACACACAAAGCCTAACAACAAAACCCCCTCAAGCCCAGAAATGCACTAAAATGTAACTTTCAAACAGAGAAAACAAAACAAGGACCTATTAAACAAGAAGTCTGTTGGGTTTGCTTTTTGTCCTTAAACTCAAGCATCACAAATGGTGCTCATGTTGATAGAGATCTTTTCAAAGCAACTAGTGGTATATGTCAGCCTAAGATGTGATCGTAATTACTATGCTTCTAAAGAGACAAAAGCACTGTGTGCCAAGCTTGCCTGCCAGTATTTCTTCAAAGCTACTTGTTAGTCATTTCGACAATAACAGCTTATATCTACTTGGTCATGATGTGCTATCCACAAAGCTCTTTATTTATTTATTTCAGAGAGTTGTTAATGCAGGCAAACTTGACAGTCTCTGCAATATCTTCCCACAAAAGAGGAGCATCACGTACATTCCGGGAGCTTCTTGGCCATTTTTTCTAATCGTCCAGCTCTAAATTAGCTGTGTGCTTCACCTGCACTGCCCAACCCTCGTAAGGCTAAACCAGAACAAACGCTCCACATGTGTTCCTCATGACAAAACTCAAATAAATTATATCATGCTCCTGTTGTTCCAGCAAGCTGGTTAATTGCATTTGTTTCATATATCTCCAAACAGACTGGTACTTTAATTACATTCTGTAACACCAAGCTCATCTGATTCACTCTGTCACTTCCATGAGCACTTTAATTGTATTCCTTCTAGTTACATACAATTTTAAACACTTACTGATAATTACATTTCTATAACCCGATGTTTGCAGTTTGTACACAAAGATACCTCCAATATCAGAGGTCATAAAGTAAAGGATCTTTTATTACAGCAAGAAAAATAGAGCAAAGCATAAAACCCCTTCAAAACTATGATTGCACTGACAGACATACACGCTCTATTAAATCCTTATACTGTTAAAACTTCTCCTGTTTAGTTCAGCATGTGCATACATTATGTAGAAATTTTCTTATCGACTGACCAAACCTAAGATTAAACTGCAGAGTATATTATGAACCCTGCTCTTGAATCTGTCCCTCTTCTATTTTGCCTCCTTTCCTGCTAGGGGGTGGTGGAGAAACACCCAAAGCAGCCTGTGACTTCAAACAATAAACCCTGAGCCCTTGCCTCGAGACTGATACAGCAAATGCTCTGAACAGCTTCTTCGAACAAAGTTTGCTCTGACACATAGGCAAAAATATGCAGGGTCCCAGACACTGCATTCACCTCAAGCCTAAAGGACAGTTTAGCGCTGCAAACACGCAGTGCCAGCCGGGCTGCCAAGCGTTAGGGACCAGCACACCCTCTGTAGAGCTGGATGCTCGCTCCTAGCCGTGTGCCTGAGCTGCTCTAGCGCATCCACGGCCTGTGCAGCAGCACAGCGCCCACCCCTTCTCTGAAAGGCTCTTTACCCTTGCACTGAAGTTGTCGCCCTGCTAAACCGTACTTCCCCAAGATGATAATTTACAGCTCCCCATCCAGCACTTAAACTCGAAACCACAAGAAACGTTGCAAAGCACACCCAAAGGGGAGGGGGGGGGGCGGTGTTCATATGGAAACCCACCCTTTCCCCAGACGCCGCTAAGCTTCATGCAAACCCTCCCTGCGGGAAGCTCGGGATGAGGACAGAGCTCCTGCGGGAGCCGCTGCCGCCCCACCTGCCCGGCTCGGCGGAGCTGGGCGGAGGCGGAGCGGGGCGGTCGGGGCCGTGCCGCCGCCGCTGCTCCGCGCTCCCAGCCCGCCTCCCTCCCTTCCCTCCCTTCCCGCCGCTCGCCAGCGCCTAGCGAGGCGCTGAGGGACTCTGGAAATCCGCCAGTCCGCCTCACCTGGAGCCCAGGCAGGACTAACCTATTTATTTCATCAGCTGGCTCTACCCGTGGAAAGTTTAACAATAGAAGGCGGCAAAGTGATGCCAGCTACAACAGCGCTCTGCTTTTCCTTTCCCCTTTCCGCTCCCCACCCCCAAATAAAAGATTTATCACGGTAGTTTTTTACTCCTTGCTCGCCACCTCAAGCTGACATTATTCCATTCATAAGCTGCTTTTCCATTAAGTTAGGGGACGGGAAGGGCTGCTTATTGGAAACATATATTCTCCCTCTTCCGACCCCTCCCCTCCCTCCCCAAATACCATTTTTATACCAGGAACAAACTTAGGACTCTGTAACGTTAAAGCTTATAATGCCATCCATGTGCTGTCCCAAATCAAATTCAGATGAAGTGGATTTCTGCACAGAAATGACATATCTAAAATAAGCGAACTTACCATAGACTTGAAAAAATGCAAATCCGAAGAGCAGGAGTGGCGTCAGCAGACCCATTTTGACATATTAAAAACAATCCCGATCGCTTGCGAGACTAATTCCACAGAGGTTTAAAAAAAAAATAAAAAAAAAAGAGAAAAAAGTATCCAAAGCCAGTAAGAGGTAGGTCCAAAAGTTTTCAGTTTCCTAGCAGCTACTTAAAGTGGAAAGGGAAATCTTCAATTCAAAAGCTGGAGATGCAACGGTCTTGAATGTGACACTTTTAGATCCATACAGATTAGCGAAGCAGCGAGTGAGCTCCGAAGGCTTCTGCTTTGCACACACGCTCCTTCCTAAATTCCCACCAATCCAGCCCAAGCAGGGGAATTATTCAAGTGTGTCTAAGACTCTTTAGGATCCATGGCAATCCAAAAGCAAGCTCTTTCTTCAGAAGACAAGGAGGGACTCTGAGGAAGGACCTGATTCCTAGAAAGTGCTCCACAAACTTCCCGGCACTTTGCAGGAAAATCATTGGTTTGGTTCGGCTATTTTGTCTTCCTCTCGCCCTCCCCCTACCCCTTTCTCTCTCCCTTTCTCTCCCCAAATCAGTTCAAGCTGCAGAGTTTCTCACTTAACTTCCATAATAGGAACGCCCAGGCAATGTGCTACACGGGAGGGGAACGGCTTGTTTTCTCAGCATCCCCTCAAAAGAAAGATAAAAATAATAATAAAAATGATAATAGCAATAAAAAAGAGCCGTGTTCCCTACACCTCCCTCCTCACTGGCAGCGGAGCGGGAACTGTTGGAGGGCAGGACCCCGGCGCGGCGCCGCGGCTGCTGCCGAGCGGTGGCGGCGGCGGGGGCTGCGCGGAGTTCGGGGCTCTCCCACCGCCCGCCGCGGCTCTCCCGGGCGGCCCCGGAGCCCGCCGCTCCGCTCCTCGCTGCGCTCCTCTCTCCCCTCCTCTCCCGCCGCCTCCGCCTCCCGCCGCCGCGGACACACCGGCTGGCAGGGAGAGGGAGGAGAATGAGCGCGGCTCCCGAGGCTGCCTGGGGAAGGGAGGCTGCGGGGTGTGGACTAAACCACTGCGCTCCACACCCACGCGTCCCTCTCCCTCTCCTCCCGGGGTAGGAAGATGGGGACAGCGATGCTAGCAGGCAGCCGCAGGGCTGGGAATCAGGATCGCTGCCTCCCCTCTACAGTTGGGTGTAGGTAGGATTTACATGATTGCTCCTCACCGCTTCCTTTTTAATGGGCAGCTAATTTTTCGGTAAGTGATTTCATGGAACTGTTCTCTAATTATTCATTTTCCCTCTCTCGCGCGCACGCAGGCGCTCGGGAATGAGACCCTCGAAAAGATATTCCCCAGGGATTTCTCTGCTAGCCAGCTCTGTGGAAAATGAAGGGAATGTGGCTAATAAAATAAAACACAACACAAAAGATCACACGTGTCCCACAGAGCCGGCGGGCTCCGCCGGAACCCAGGAGCCTCCAGCCTCCCTTGGGCCCCTTGGATGCAGCGCAGCTCCCGCCAGCGGGAAAGTTTCGAGGTCTCCGGAGGCAGCAGTGACGGAGACGGGAGAACGAGCCGCTTCGCCCCCCAGGAACCGGGAGAACAGCCCCTTTCCCACACACGCTCGGAACAAACCCCGAAGCACCACAGCAGAAGAGAGAGGGACACGAGGGAAGGAGCCACGCGGTGGAAAGCGGGATGCGAGCGGCTCCCGGTGCCGGAGCGGGGCAGACCCCGAGAGGGGGCACAGATATCCCAGGAGGGGGCTGAGACAGCTCAAAGATACCCAGTGAGGGGGGAGCACTGCCACCCCGCCATGGGAGCTTGAGGCATCCCGTGATGGGGGGTCACAGCCAGCCCGTGATGGGGGCGCAAGCGCCCCGAAGGGGTCACACACACCCCTGGGTCACAGACACCCACTGAGAGGTTACGCACACCCCAGAGGGGGCACAGACGCCTCGCTGAGGAGGCGCACACACCCCGGAGCAGCACAGACAAACCCGAGGGGGCTCAGACACCCCGATAGAGGGGCATAGACACCCAGTGAAGGGTCACAGACACCCCGTTCATTAAAAGGACACAGGCACCCCGTTAAGGAGGAACAGACGCCCTGATAAGGGGTCGCACACACGCCAGAGGTCACAGACACCCCCGTTCAGTGGTCACACAAACCCCGTTAAGGAGACACCAAAACGCCGTTCGGGGGTCACACAAACACTTGGGGGGGGGTCACATACACCCTGCGATGGGGACACAGATACCCCGTTCAGAGGTCTCGCAAACACCGTTAAGGGGACACACAAACCCCGTTACGGGGTCACACACCCGGCTGGGGACTCACATACACCCCGCAATGGGGACACAGACACCCCGCTCGGGGGTCACACACACCCAGGGCGTCCCCGCTGTCCCGCCCGCCGCGGGCCGGCGGCAGCGCCTCACGGTGAAGCCCGAGCGCCCCCTACTGTCGGGCTGCCGGCAGCGGCCGCGCCCGGCGCTGCCTTTTGTCGCCGTGGCTTTGGGGTCCCGAAGGTTTTATCTCGCCTTGCTTTCTTCCTTTTTTCCCCTCCCCCTTTATTTTGCATATACCAGAGATTTATTCATTTAATAATTTCTTCACGTAAAGGATCCGAATCGTATCTCTGCATAATGTACGCTGCCCACACATACTCCCATAGATGCTCTGCAAGTTAATTCTTCCTTAATTCTTGTGTGCAGTCAGTGACAGCTGTTTTACCGTTGCCAGTGTCAGGGTTTTTTAAGTGTCTGAGATGATTACAGCTATTTCATAGAAAGCCAGGTAACAACTCCAAAGCCTCTTGATGCAAATCAGGAATGGTGTCCCCCTATATTCACAATGTGCCCTGCAAATAAATACCATAGAATCACAGAATGGTTTAGGTTGGAAGGGACTTTAAAGGTCATCTAGTTCTGAACCCCCTGCCATAGGCAGAGACACTTTCCACTGGACCAGGTTGCTCAGAGCTCATCCAGCTTGGCCTTGAACAGTTCCAGGGATGGAGCAAGCACGGCTTCCCTGAGCAACTTGTGCCAGTGCTTTACCACTCCCAGAATGAAGAATTTTTTCCTAACATCTAAAATAAACCTACTCTCTGTCACTTTGAAGCCATTCCTTCTTGTTCTGTCACTCATGGCAAAAGTATGTCTCCATCCTTCTTGTGGGCTCCCTTCAGGTATTGGGAGGCTCCAATCAGGTCACCCCAGAGCCTTCTCTTTTTCAGGCAGAACAATCCCAATTGTCTCAGCCTTTCCTCTAATCCACCTGCTCCATCACTTTGATAAATTTGGTGGCCTCCTCTGGCCCGGCTCCAGCAGGTCCCTGTCCTTGCTGTGCTGGGAGCCCAGAGCTTGATGCAGCCCTGCAGGTGGGGTCTCACCAAAGCAGAGGAGAGGGGCAGAATCCACTCCCTCCAATGCTGGTGATATATTACTACACCTGAAGATCACCTCATGAAGAAAGCTACAAGTAAGGCTCGTTCAGCTAAAGTGATCAAAAAGTTGTTGTTTGTCATTGTGCTTATGAACTGGCAAACAAAAAGACCGTAACTACCTGGTGCCAGTCTGTATAATATATATGAAATATTAAAGAATATTTCCCTTTGTAGTGGACATTTCAAATACAATGGTTTTAGTGAAAATGCTGACTTGTTTAAAGCAAAGTTCTAAATTGTAAATAGCTTAACAGTGATCTTTTCCTACTTCTCAAATAAATTTAATAGGAGCTGATGTAGGCCACAACACTTTGTAGATATATAGTCTTCCAAACCCTTAGGTACAGAGGTACCTGTAAAAGAGTATAATGACTTATACAAACTTTCAGTGGATTATCCATTATACCTGCTATTTTATTGACTCACTTCCACAGAACACCACTTTTCAACTCTTACACAATTTGCAAAACTTTGAAGGGTTTCAGCCAGATTTAACCAAGTGCTTTCATGCACAGATTTTGCTCACATGTGTATCACTGATTTTTTTTTTCCTTTAAGAAGCTATAGCAGTTCTGCAAAATGAAATGAAAGGTCATCCAAAGATGTTCAGAATCAGAGGTACAAATGTGTTATGGTTTACAAGAACAGGACAAGTCACAGATCAGAGTCACTGACCTGTGAGCAGGGTTTGCTGGAACAGTGTGTGCTTCCATGCTAAGATGTGGTCCAAATGCTGGAATAAAAAAACATATGCTCTGGTCTTTCAATAACCTCCAGTGAACACGGCCAACAGGACAGATGTTCTCTGCTTGAATAGCAAAGTCTGTACAGAGGAACCAAATGTGCCAACTATTTGTTTGGCCATGAGCAATATGCCACCTGATTAAATACTTGTGTGAGCAGGATGAGGAAAAGACATGTCAGGAGCAGTGCACATAAAGCTTCAGTTCAAAGGGTGTTGTTGAGGAGGAACTTAAGAACAGGGAAATGGCACAGTAAGATTGGACTAATTCATACTCAGGTCAGTCACCAAGTCAGGTAGGACTAATTTGGTGAAGCAGCAGTGAGATCAGATTTGTCAGTTTTACAAGTAAAAGTTTCATTGCTCTCCCAGTCTGATATTTCATATCATTGATTCCTAGACCTATACGTCTGCATTAAAATATATATTTGGTGTATGAAAGATTGGACACAGTGTTTAAAGAATCAGTGTTTTAAGCATAACACTCTCTTTTCTACAATCCACAGCATTTTTCTTCTAAACCAACATTATCATTTCTGGTGTTATGTGTGTATATAAAATACTCTATTTTCTAATTGCCATAAAACCCTCTTGTTATCCTCTCAAAGAAGAAAGGTTTAAGTTGAGGTAGATCATATAGAATTTCTTCTGGATACCAGAGCTATTCACCCAGGCAATTACTGAAAATTAATAGAGATGTTTAATATCAAAAAATGTTCATGTGATGAGTGTGTAATTTAAATGAAGGCAACTAATTCGAGTTAGGAGGCTGGAGACTAGACTCCTTCTAGACTCTGGAGCAGAGCAAAAGGCAGATCCAGAGGCTAATTCAGAGCTTGTAATGTCAGGCAGCATCAGAAACACAAAAAGAGAAAGGAAGGAAAATGACACAGAGAGCACAGATCTTCCCAGAGAACAGATTTTTTTCTTCCTCTGTGCTTTTCTGTTCCAGGTCACTGGCTTCTGATGCCATCTGACTATTGAATACATGATGAGAGAACAGAATTTATAGATTTTAATCCTTATAAATGCTGAAGCATGATTATTATTCCTGCTACAATCAATAGGGTCTTCCACAGGAAGATTGGTCATGAGAGGTAAATCAAGAACTGGGTCCAGGAAAAGAAGACGTTGGTAGAAACAGTGTAAGTACTGTGCCTAGAGCTATCTCATAAAACCCCATGAAGAGTAGTTTTCCTGCTGTCCCTGGATACCAGAACTCTGGGAACTCTGATTAATCTGCTTTTCTAAAACCACCCTTGTGGATTAAAAGAAAAAGAAAAACAAAACAAAAAAAAAAAAAAACAAAAAAAAAAAAAAAAAAAAAAAAAAAAAAAAAAAAAAAAAAAAAAAAAAAAAAAAAAAAAAAAAAAAAAAAAAAAAAAAACAACCCCAAACCTCTGAGAAGCACTTGCTTCTTGCTTCTTTCTCTGTCTCACAGGTGTCTCTTGCAGCAAGGAGTGTCACCTTCTGCTACAACATTAAAAATTCCCGAGCTGTGGCATCTGACTTCAGAGTTTTTCTCTGAAAATACCAATCAAGCAACACTAAAACCCTATTTTGAAATATCCTTATTTTGCTAGACTGTTAGTATGTCTGCACTATTTTTAGTTACTAATACAGCTACAGAGCTTATCACAATTGTAAGAATGATCTACGCCATTGGTAAGATAAATATTTGGCAAATTAAATTATTGCAAGTTTTTCATGTACATCATATGCTCAATTTAGGGTTTATATCCACAGCTCATTAAATGTGCAAAAACTGGTAAAAGAATGATGGTACAATTTCTTGACAATCATTAAAACAGCCTCACCTAAAATAAGTGCTACTTGACTATTTTAGAGTACGATTCAGAGCAGGTAATAAGCGCAAGTATTTAGCTGCAATGTGGGAGGGTTCTGGTAAGGTCTCAGTAAACAGGATTTACAAACAGGTGCCTGAGGGGACTGTGGGATCGCTGTCCCTGGAGATAGTCAGAGTTTAATTGGTCAATGTCCTAGACATTGAAGGTGAACCTGCTCTGAGCTGGACTAGAGGATCTCCAGGGGTCTCTTCTAACCCACGTTTTTCCATGATTCTGTGACTGGCAATACTGACAAAGCTCCAGTCATGCAAAGGTACTCTGACACCAAACACCAAGGATTCTTAGTAGAGAATTATGTACCCAAGTGTTCAGTAGCGCTCACTTCTATTATAAATTATATAAAACTGTATGTACAAGATATAAATAGAAGAACTGCTTGATTTTCCTCAAATTTAAGCCTGTTGCAATAATAGGAGCCTTTGCTGAGAGACTCCTATTCAGACTGAACAGCGAACAAACATTAGAGGAGTAGAAGAGAATTCCTTGCTCTCTTGTGATTGGAAACATTTTCCTTTGGAACTGCAATATTTAGAATTAGCAGCCTTTCTGCCAAGTGCAGTAAGTTGCACATCAGGCTTATGGCTGTCTCCACACTTGACTGCAGCATGAATTTGTTATTTGCAACAGGTCACACTACATCCCTTCCAGTTCTTCTCCTATCTATCTAGCTGGCCTTCCCCATGTCAGGAATTTCCTCTTACACACTAATATTTTCATATTTGTGTGTCTTATAACATGTCCTGTTTGTAAGAGCTGTGAATGTGCTCGTCTGCTACACCAGGAACTTCTATTCCCTCTCTTATATCCAGAACTCTGTGCAAGTTATGCATTTATTTGTCTAATAAAGTGAAAGTCAATTACTTAAAAAGATGAAGGCACTAGTTATGGAATAAAGAGCTAATCTATGTAAATAAGGACATCAAAGACATATTCTATCAACTAGAAATAAAATAAGAGTAATTCAGTTTATTCTTTTGATAGTGCATCCTCTATCTGGACATTCATTTTAATTAAAAAATAACAAAAAAAAATCACTCTGCCCTGATTGACACAAAAACCCAAAACCATTCCTTAAGTGACAAGGTCAACTTAATTTCCAAAGACAGTCTGGCTTTCCAGGGGCCATAAGGTGCCATTGTGTCATTACAAAAAAAAAAAAGTGTTTAAAATTAATAACTGGAAGGTGATAAAATCTTACCTGTCTACAGGTGAGATGCAAAAGTGAAATTCTCTCTAGAAAAATGTAATTTTTCATAGTGCCATCAGATGGATTCACATGAAATGAAGTGTAGCTGCTGCTCCCTAAGTTCCAAGCATCAGAAAATCAGGCTGTACTTCAACACATTTCTAACTGTACACAATGATACACAAATAAGTCTTAAGCCAAGCTTCATATTCCTACATAATTATATTAGAAATAGCATGATATGCTCTCTTATTAAGTGACATATGTCACACTTTCCATAACAAGTGCTTATTGACAGCCAACTACATTATCCAACAATATTTACACTTTAATTACAGTTTTTAAAATGGAAATATGTAACTATATTATGTACATAAGTTAACAGTTGGGCTTGATATCTTAGAGGTCTTTTCCAACTTCAAAAATTCTGTGATTTTATTATATGATTTGTTAACAGGGCCAAAATTCATAAAAGTAGATTACTGTGTAAATGTCCATTATGTAGATACTCATTTGTAGATGGGCAAATATTCTGTTAATATCCAGTGTTTAATTTAATAATGTAGGAATCAAGATTTATTATGTCATTAACAAGTCAATTTACTTGAAAATTCTAATAGACACATCCAGTATTGTTGTTCAGTCTTAAATGGCTTTTGAATTTAGCTGGATTTCACAGTGATTGTTCTGCAGAAAACAGACTTAGTGTGTTCTCTTTGTTACCTCTGGCCTCCAAAGTGTCATCGGCACACATAGGTTACACTTAGCATAATTTCTGCTTTATTCCAGTCCTCAACTGTAATCATATATTAGTCAAAGCAAGGACCAATTGTGGTACCAGAGAACTTCTGATTTATGAAGATGTCAGCTCCCAGGAATCTGGCCCATCATTGTGGTGGCACCCGTAACAGCATTAGAGGGTTGTGCTTGTGTCTACCAGTGGATTTGTAATGTTCCCAGCAGGCTGTGATTCTTTTTTTGCAATATGGTGCTGTCAACACTGTTCTCATCAGTTATACATATCAGTGGATTATTAACAATATTTGTCAGACTTCTATATTAGTTTTGTCCCACAACAGCCTTGCCTCACTTCAGCAATAGAATTACATTTTACATTGTCTCAAGAAATGCTTTTAAATTAGAATTGATATTTCAGTCGTATGATTTTTCACTGCTGATGTAATTTAGTTTTCGATCTAAATTTTTATATGAGTTTATGACTTAGTTTTTAGAAGTGTGATCCTATTAAAGACAGCTGAAACGTAGAGAGTTCCCGCAGCAGAATTTGGGCTAATACCTCTCCCATCATGGCAGACTGAAAGAATGGTCAAGACTCATATAAATTTCAAAAGTAAATGGAAAAGAAACATAAAACAAGAAAAAACTTGAAGCCTCAGAGCAAGACTTCTCCTAAGAATGTATGCATTTAATCAAAATGTCAAATATAGACAAATGTAAACACCAAGAATCTTGTAGAATCACTAGAGGAGCTGTTATATTTTGTATATTTTGCAGCTAGAGCCATTATAGGATTTGATTGCTTAAATTGTATATAAAATCACCAAACGTTTACCAGGAAAAGTACATGGGAATGTTTTCCTCTCTGCTGCATATCCCATTATACTGGGAGCAGCTGTGCCAGTACACAACCCCTTTAAAAGCAATAAAACTGAACATGCAAAGGGGCCAGCTCAGAACACAGAAGCAGAAGCCAGTGATTCATCTGAATGTCTGTCTCTGAACTGAAACACAAAACAGCAATTACCTCAAAGCTGCTTGCTGCCACAGCTAGAAGACTCTCCCACATTTAAAGCACAGTACCTACACAACAAAAAAATAAGGGAGTTTTTGTGGTTTTTTTTAAATTTTCTTTTCCTATTCATTGTACAGCTCGCAATACTGGGCTCATAGTGGAATTTAGCACATTTCAATCTCAGGCACCAGTTCAAACCTTGCTTGTGATGATGGTGACCAAAAGTTATTACTTGATTCCCACTTAAATTATTTTACAGTTACCTCCTCGTAGACAAGAGAAACACATTGTAAGCTTATCTTACCCAGACAATCAGCAATAGCTCAGCCTTCTAGGACAACCTAGAAAAGAATAGGGCATTTTGCACTGCCATGGCCCAGAAGGTTCTTATCTCGAGAATGAAGAAAGAATTGGGTTTCAACAGCATCTACCACAATGAGATCCTGTTACCAGGATTGTGTATCTGTGGACTTCTGTAATATAAATAGTAATTAAATCCCACTGCCCCATTACCTGATGAAAGATTTTTCTAAAAGAAATTGGTCTTCCATGATCCTGGCAAAAAAGTTATGTACAATTTAATTTTAATCATTTTCCAAGGGGGAAAATAAACCAACAACCAAACACAACCCCACAAACAACATGTGCTTTAATCTATAAGTGGTATATCTATTAAAATGTCAGATATAAAGTATATGAGCCAATAAGGGAAGCCACAAAATTACTTTTAAGTAATAAAGGGTAAATATCACTACACATGAAAGTAAGAATTTTGTAATAATGCTTATAGATATGTAGGTGGCATCAAATAATGAAGAAATGCGCAGGATTTATTATTTTGCTATTTAAAAAGAAACAACAGTCCAATCTGAAGAATAGAAGGAAGGAGATATTCTCATCTAAATTTGCCCAGAATTTACTTCAAAAACTTTCACAAGTGCTTATAGGACTTGAATTCTCATATAACAAAAAAACACTGGAAGTCTTTTCCAGTATCCTTTGGAAGAAGTAGCACATCTGATCTCAAATAATTTAAATAATGCAGTAGACCATCTGGGAAATTTTTTCTCTGGAAATTGTAGAGAACCTTTCACGTGACTTCTATTTCAAAGAAAATTGGCTTAAAATCTGATGTTCTTTAATTGTTGACCACCTTCTTTAGTACTTCTGCAGGCAAAGGATAGAGCTGGTTATGTAATCACAAGTAGAACTGGCATAGAAATATGAATACAACTTTTTTTATTTTTTTCTCCTCCATAAATCCATTTTTCCCTTTCATCAGAAAGGGATATCTTGCACAAAGAATGTGTAGAAAACTGATAGAAGCCTTTCATAACACCAACACCACAAAAAGAAGGAAGCCGGTGTCTGATATACACTGAGATGTCTCTTCCACCAGAAATAAGATTATAGATGCAAGAATGCCATAAGAAGGCAACAGAATCTGAAGGAATAAATCCTGGATTTGTAGGCAGTGAGTTAATCCAAAGACTGCCAAGTGAAATCACAGTGGTGGACCAAACAATTGAGGAAAATACTCCATAAAAGAGTGTCAAAATTAGCAAAAAAAAAAAAAATGACATGAGTGCTGTGTGACAGCAAGTGAATGTGAAGAACCCCTGGCATCTTATATGGATATCTTGAAACACCTTGAAATACATTGGAAATTTTGGATGTGCATTCTTAAAGTCCCTAGAAATCAAAGCTGTAATAATTAATAACCACCTTTCATAATCTAGGCAAATAGCAGATGATAGATGGTTCTTTTATATAGGAAAAGTGTCCCTTATTACATTTTCAAAAGTCTTGCTTACCATTAACGTTTTAGATCTACATCATATTTAAGATGCTTAAATCAAACTGCTTAATATTCTAGACTGACAGGCTCATTAAGCTGAACAGTAGGATTGCTGTCATATGCACTTCAGGCACTGACAGTAGGAAATTTTTCTATTTTTAACTCCAAATGTTTAAAGAGAACTTTTTATCATTAGAACTGTAACTGTACTTCTTTTATTTGAGAGCCATTACTGTGTGTTTAGCATCTCAGCTTTAATTTGGTGGTCTCTTACATTCTGAATTATTTAGCAAAAGAGTTGTGACAGCAACACCTTCAGTACAGTAGTTACCCAATCTTTTTAATCCATTCATAATCTTTGGTAATTTCTGCCTGTCATCATTAAAGAACCATCTACTGCAGCTATAGGTGCTCAGATCAATACCACTGCATACTAAAGTCCCATTTGGTCTGTATAATTTTAATGCATTAAAAATACCTACCAAATTGTATTCAATGTTAAGAGCAAAAAAATTTGGAGAAAAAAAAATGTTTATCCGAGGCCAAGTTTATAAAAATCGTGTAGGGGTGTTTCACAGTGCTGTAAGGAATTGTGCGGAAGCCTCATTAGTGCTGCAAGGCAGTGTGAGTTCAATTTCTAGCTGTTAGTTTCTTTTGAAGGTTCTTAACATGTACCTATCTAAACATCTTTATTCTGTCCATGTGTAGAAACTTCCCTCATCAAGATCATCCTTGATCTGGAGATCTAGAAAAAAAATCAATGACTTTTTAAAGGGAGTTTGGAGTGCTAAGTACTCTTCTTTCAGATCAAATAAAAAGTGCAAGTACAAATCTTTTGCAGAGTAAGATACCTGGTATCAAACAGGAATTGACACAGGATTCCTCAAGCAGCATGGCTAGGCTGGGTCAGAAGCTGTATTTTGTGATTACTGGTGAAGAAAGCAAAGACAAAGGCCTGGAGACAGGGAATAAAAATGTAATGGATAAAAACTGACATGAGCAGGAGCAGAAAGGCAATTCCAGGAGAAAAGTAGGAACACAAAGGTAATTTAGAAGTCATCTGAGGAAAGGAATTACTACTTTTGTTATTTTCACAGAAAAGGACTCTCATATAATCTTTGAAGAAGTCAAGAAGGACTGAATCTGCTTCAGTGTCACCCCCTTAAAAAAAAAAGCCACAAAATACACGTAGAGAAATTCAACTATTGGCCACACATTGTTCTTTTATACTTTGAATAAGGGAAGAAAAGAATATGGATTTTAGCAAATATTTTATCAGAATGGATCTCTAATCCTAAATTACAAAGTTACAACAGCAGCTGATAAAACCATTCTGTTTTTCTATGTTTTCAGGAAGTATCATTATAAATTCTGTTCAAATAGTCTATTTGTGGATCAGTATCTTCACCATTTTTTCCCTAATTATATAGAAGCCAAAATTGTAATATGAATAGTAGCTAAATCTCACTGCCACATTAAATCTCAGTGCTGTGACAACATGTTCTTGTTTCTAGAACTGAGCCTGGTTCTTTCTGTCTCTTTCTCTCTTTCTTTGTTGAGATCCAATGAGAGGAAGAGTTCAGCTGAGTGACTCTACTGCTTTGGAGGTTTGACCATATGGTTTGCTGAGACTACTAAGGAACTTAAAGATAAAATATCCTACTATTTTTCTATTTTCTTCAAAACTTATTTCCTTTAATATTGTATCTTAAAAGGGTAGTGGTGCCATTTTTGTTCATGCAAGCATTCACAATTTCCTGTTTGTACTTATGTGTATGATTTGGGGATGTCGCTGACATTTCTCCTATGGTCAGGTTTTTGAAGTGAGACTCCTAGCCACATCTGATTAATTTAGGTTCATTGAACATTTTTTGCAATAAAAGCAGTCTGAAATTTGTCTAATTGGTGATTTGGATTTGTTTTCCTAAGGCACAGAGGCTATAAAATAAAAAAGGTTCTGTTAAAAAAAATCCATTGGCAATCTCAATAATATTGCTCTTTCTACTTATTTTGGCTCTTTTTCTCAGTGTAAGGTTGCATTCTGGAGGCATTTCCTCTTAAAGTTAAAAAGTGAGGTCACTGAAACCATTGTGATAAGATATTCTTTCTGTCTGAAATTAGATATGTCTGTCTTATCTCTGTGCTTGATTAATTCCACTGCAATAGAGTAATCTCTTGTTTTCATTTAAGGTCCTTTCGGCTTTCATTTAACTCCTTCCTTTTTAGTTTACAGAAAATATATGTATTGAAAAAGAATAATTAAAACAAAGCAAGATTTTAATGGGGACATCTACACAGTAAAAGAAAATTTATAATTTACCTCTTGAAGAGGGACAGCTGCCTGGTAGATCAGTTTTAATTTTCCATCCTGGTCTGCTCAAGGTAAAAACTGCTAACTAAAAAATATCTATGTAATTTGATAATCACAGATTCATAAAATGGCCTGGGTTGAAAGGGACTTTAAAGATCACCTAATTCCAGCTCCCTTGCCATAGGAAGGGAGACCTTCCACTAGACCAGATTGCTCAAAAACCCCATCCTACCTGGCCTTAAACAGGCATGGGGCAGCCACAGCTTCTCTGGGCAACCTATGCCAGGGCCTCACCACCCTCACAGGGAAGAATTTCTCCCTAATAGCTGATCTAAAGCTTCCTTTGTTCACACTGAAGCCATTCCCTCTTGCCTGTCACTCCAAGCTCTTGTCAAAAGTCCCTCTCCAGCTCTCTTGAAGACTCCCTTCAGGTACTGAGCAGGCTGCAATTATGTCACCCCAAAGGCTTCTCTGCTGAACAGAGCTGCTGAACAATCCCAATTCTCTCAGTCTTTCCCCACAGCAGAGCTGCTCCATCCCTCTGATCACTTTTGTGCCCCTCCTCTGGCCTGGCTGCAGCAGGTCCCTGTCCTTGCTGTGCTGGGAGCCCAGAGCTGGATGCAGCCCTGCAGGTGGGGTCTCAGCAGAGCGGGGCAGAGGGGCAGAATCCCCTCCCTGCCCTGCTGCCCACGGGGCTCTGGGTGCAGCCCAGCACACGGGGGGTTCTGGGCTCCCAGCACACGGCCGGGCCATGTCCAGCCTCTCAGCCACCAGCACCCCCAAGTCCTTCTCCCAGGGCTGCTCTGGATCTGTTCATGCCCAGCCTGGACTGGTACTGGGGCTGCCCTGACCCAGGCACAGCGCTTTGTACTTGGCCCTCTTAGGTCCTGAAAAAAGTCAAGCATTTGCTTTTAACAGATACAAACTCTAGCACCACCAGATATGATTTCTCTTGTTTTCAACAAGAGGCAACTATCTTGAGATAACTAAGCACAATAACTCTTGGCTGGAATAGTTTGTATAAAGCAAAGCACTCATTCTGTATTAACAAAATGCTATAAAGCATAAAACTTTTACCAGACTGCAGATAGCAACCCTAAAATACATCTCCAAACTTCTTTTACTCCTGTTTCATATTAAAAGGAAGATACATAATTGTTAAGCCCTGTGTTATATCTCACAGAAAGCCGTGGGGAAGTCCAATCATTGACTGTAATATGAATTAAAACATAGCCATTTTGGAATCATAGAATTACAGAATATCCTGAATTGGAAAGGAACGCAAGGAACATCAGTGTGCAACTCCTGGCCTCACACAGGACAGCCCCAAGAGTCCCACCATGTGCCCAAAAGCACTGCCCAATCACTTCTTGAGCTTTGGAGGCTTGGTGCTGTCCCTGCTGCCCTGGGGAGCCTGTTCCAGTGCCCAACCACCCTCTGAGTGAAGAACCTTTTCCTGATACCCAATCTAAACCTCCCCGACACAGCTAAAAGCTGTTCCCTCAGGTCCTGTCACTGGACACCAGAGAGAACTCTGTCCCTGATGAGGAAGTTCAAGACTGCAATGAGGCCTCTCCTAAGTCACAAGGCAATGATAAAGGTTTGAACACAAAGCATTTTCCTTTTTGCACCATTATTCTCATTGAATTTAAATTATTCTGAGTAATACTTCTAAATAAAAATTAAAATATACTTAAGAACTCCTAGCCTAGTATAAAAATGTGAGACAAGTCTGCTTAGCAAGAAGGAAAAGTTGTGAGAAAATTGTGACTTGGGATTCCAAAGTTTTGTATAGTACCCTCCAACTTCAGTGCACTTTGTTCTCTATAATACGTAAACATGAAAAATCCAGCTAAAAATAGGCCTTACATTTCATAAATATATTATAATCTGACTATGGGATGGACCTGAAAAACAAAATTTGCATAGTCTGGCTTTGATTCATGGATAGGAGGAAAACTTTAATATTTAATGATCCTACAGCAACCTCTGAGAGGTTCCAAGGAGACTGTGAATGAAAATGGAGCGTACTGTTAATATATCACTCACAGACAATGAAGAGATGTAATCTCTAATATATTGTAATTTTCAGGGTGTGCATCTTATAAATTTGAGACAAACATACAAAGGTCCCTACATTAGAAATTAGTTACACACTATTACTGGTGGTGTTATCCCCTCACTCTCTGTATACATATACGTATTTAAACACCTCACTTAAATAGAATTAACCGTGGCTAAACTAAAAAGCACATGGCTATGGTAAAATAAAAGTCACACCTTGCAAATTGATTTTGGATTTCCTGATTCATTTATTTTAAAAGTTATTTGCTCAATGCCTTCATGATCGGCTGAACTGGAATGGAAAAAAAAAGGCATACCTTGGCTTTTTTCTGCCACATACTAAAAACCTCTTTCATTTCTCTTGCATAGTCTTATGACCATTTTTTTTAAAAACTTAGCCCACTAAAAATAAAGTGAAATTAAAATACTAACCCCATTGATAGAAAAAGTAATATTTTACTGCATAGTGTGAACTATCCCAAAGCTCCCCTCTCCATCTTTAGCTGACCCAGGTTGTCTGTCAACTAGTTCATACAAAGAAATGAGCAGTGAAAATTATATTTCTAAGAAAGTTACGGTGATATTGACTGATTTAATTAGAAGTGCACCTAATACTTTTTTTTCCCCTACAGCTTATTCTTTACTCTGTACTTTTTGAGAACCCTGCAAAAAAATGTTTTCCATGTGACTAAAAAATAACATATAGTGTTCAATAAATATAACAACTCACAAATGTTGTTTCGTTCTTCACAGGAAGTAGTTACTCTGTCACCCTAGAAGGAGTTTTTCTTCTCTAAATTAAGATTGCTACTCTGAAGATCAACTTTTTTTTTTTGATAGTCACACATCATTTCTTGAGGGCAAGACACTTCCTTAGTATGGAGAAATCACTCTGTGCCTACTAGGAATCAGTATGGTGCAGTCTCTGCTTGGAGTGATAAATTAAATGAATGTAGAAAACAACAAACTCATTTCTTTGTTGAAAGTGAATGCTAATGACATTTATCCTGCACTTCATGATAAATTCATTCAGAAGACCAAAATGCTGGGGGGGGAAAATATCCTGCATTTTAGGAAATGGGCATAAACTGTCCTTTACTTGCTCAGTTACAAACTTCTGAGAGTAAGAGCAATACATATTTAAATTGTTCTTTAAATCCTTGTGTCACATCTGTTATATGTCTAAAAAGGTTTTCGTAAAAGTGTTCTGGATTGCATTTTCAAACTGAAGAACAGTTAACAGTTCCTGGTATATGAATAACTGGTTTTACAAAAAGAAAAAAGATTGGAGAATATATGTATTAATGCACAATGCAATGGTCTCATGCTCAGCGCTATTCAAACAAGAGTCTGTTTGTTTCTATTTAGAATTCCTTTGTCACTTTGAGGGCGATGTTACATGTTATGAGGGAGCTGATCTTCTTCCTTACCACTACTGCAAGTGAATCATCTCCCTCTTCCTTCCCAGGCTTTTGTCTTCCCAGAACATGATCCTGATCACGCAGTCCCCAGCTTTCCTTACCTAGCTAAGGCATGTATTTTTAGTCTGGATTATTTTTTTGCCAATTTAGCATTGCTGAACACACACCTGCCCATGGGAAGTAGTGAATCAATTTCTTGCTTTGCTTTGCTTGTGCATGTGGCTCCGGCTCTCTCCATTAAACTGCCTTTATCTCAGCCCAGGAGTTTTCTCACTTTTACTCTTCCAATTTGCTCCTGGATCCTGCTGGTGATGGAGGGAGTGAGAAGCTGGGTGGGACTCAGTTGCTGGCTGCCGTTAAACCATGACAAGCTCTTAAACTTAAATTCACATTGCCTTATCCACCCTGAGCCTACCCTCCTCAGGACAATGAGCTGATTAACATCTTGTTCCTGCAGAGAACAGTCTAGCAACGTTTCTTTCCCCTTCCCAGCACTTAAATCCTCATCATTTCTCCCTTTCCCTCTACCTACACAGCCTTACTTCCTCCCCTTGACTGAACAAATCTAAGTCACTAAAATCGGAAGGGAGAAAATAAAAAGCAAGCAACTTTTGTTTCTTTATGGTTGGCTAATTTTCTGCAATTTTAGTGAATTAAGCAGGCTTGCAGATGGCCAAGAAAATTAGCAGCAAAGGGAAAGGGAAGATGGATTAGGATTCCTAGCCAAAGCTGCTTTGTAGAGCTGTCACTCACAAACACCTTAAAGCAGCTTCAGCTTCATCCTATCCTTACCCTGCTTTCTCCCTTCACTGGAATCAGTGTTTCTGTTCCATGCACCATAAACAACTGATGAAGCAAATTTTTTTCCCTTTTGGGGATTTTTGATTTGTTGAGTTGGGTTTTTCAGATTTGTTTGGGGTCTTTTTCCCCTTGCATTAAGTCAGATAAGCCTTTTCTTTAACTGTATACTTTTGGGAATAAGATTTTTTTTGCTCTATTTTTTGCTCTACCTTCTGTGTTATTGAATAAGTGCAATGAAGATGCATAATCTCCACATTTGCTCTCAGTCATAAACTTAAAACTTAAAGGGTTTTATGAATTCACTTTTTGTTGCCTTTTTAATACTCTCCCAGGTTTAGAAGTATATAACAAGTTGTATATATTGTGGTTTAATTTTATAACTGGCATTTCTCCATTTTTTCAAGTTTGAGAAAGATAGAGAATAGGAAAAAGAAAAAAAAAGAAAGTCTTAAAATTAAATAAACTGGAGGATTTCTAGGATCATCCATTCTGCTGGGTTCAGTATAAAAGACAATGATAGGAGGGGAAAATAATTAAAAAAAAAGACAGGTTTCTATATTCACATGATAATCTTATACTTAGATTTTATGTTATAAATATGAGTTCTCAAAACGTATATGTGCATGGAAGAAAATCAAACAGCTCTTATTGCCTCCAGATAGTTTCAAGAATAGGTGAGTTTTGGCATTTTGAAGAGGGACTTAATTTCACCTAGCTCTGGGATCTGTTTAGTGGATAACAGTGGTTTTTTTGGAGGAGGAAAAGAAATATTGAACAGATACTTCACTAGTATGAAACACTATTTAGCAGGAATGTGGGTTTAGATCTATGACAATACTGAGCTCCAAAATAGGGTCCTTGAGATACTGGGAAAATAGGGAACAGCTTTGCCAGTGTTCTTGTAGTTGATCAGAAAGATCTGCAATTCTTCTGATGAAGTTTTAAGAAAACTACTCCTCAGGTAACAAATACCTCTTGCCTTGCCCTGCCAGCTCCTGTCCTTTTCAGATTCCATTGTGCTTCATTTTTCCTAAACTCTTGCTGAATTTGTCTGAAAGTACTTCCGCATTAAATTTCCTTAAAGAGCTAATTTCCAAAATGTTGCATTTACTTGAGAAGCTACTTTAAATATACCAGTAGGATAATTAGCACAATTTTCTAATGCTAGTCTTTATTTTGAGGGCTGAAACTCTAAGAAGCAACACACCAACCCAAAGTTGCTTATTATATATGGCCAGGTAAGTTTACTCATTCCCCTTTCTTTGGAAGAAACTGACCCTCTCCCACATGGCATTTTTCCAGTTTTTGATGGATACAACATAGCTCCTTAGAAGTCCTGTAAGTCGAATGAACAGGCAGTTCTTTCCACAGCACAAATCACACGCACACAGAAAGAAAAAAGAAACTGAGGCAATCTGAGTTCATACTCTTGTATAAAGGCTGAGGTTGTAGTGCCTGTTGTGGTGGAGGTAACAGGTAATTCTTTGTTGGCAATGCATGTAACCTCTTGCAGGAGATAAGAGGTCTGTTGACCGCTTGAAAAATTATATGGGATACAAACAGCAAATAGCAATGGTCTGTGTTCTGGAATTTGTTTGGATTGCTTTACTGGCATATTTTCAGAAGTGCCACAAGCCTCCTATTGCAGGTTTACCCACTGTAATGGGAGTACAGAGAGTGCGACCCTGAACACTTGCAATTGCTGGCTGCAGAACAATTTCTTGCCTCCATGGAGAGTATCAGAGGGTCAGTCCTGCTTCTTTAATGAATTCCCAGAACTGGCATGGTGTATGACTAAACTATCCATCTAGAAATGAAACAGAGAACTTCAAAGAAGGTATTCCTAGATGTCTGCTGAGAGAATAAAAACCACAATTACATTCTAGTTTTAAATAGATGATCTTATCAACTTTTTCTATCATTATTATTTCAGCTATGCAAAAGTCCAAAAAAATTGTTTACATCTGATTCATAATAAGATATTTATTCAATTATTTAGAAAGCAATAGTAGGTATAGACCACTTAAATTACTTGGTTGCACCATGTATGGTATCAAGATGGTGTTAAAAACATCCAAAACACAGAAAGGATATATTTCCATTTTTCTCACAGTATTAAAAAGAAAAAGCACAAGATGGCTTTAATTAGGTTGATTCCTGGTTTCAAAAATAGTTTTTGTTTTATCTCCAAACTCCATACAGCTTTTTGAAATAAAAGAGCTGTAGTTTTTTGGGTAATAACACTACATATGGTTAAATACATATGCAAAGCTGAGAGCTGAGATGTGGAAGTAAAGTGAGAGGAAAATGAATGAGATGTCAGTTACATGCTCAGTGGCTTTTCAGGCAGCGTGTAGGGATGAACAGAACAATACCACCATACACTGAGTTATTATTTGTTACATGATACCAAGGCACGGATTCAGGAAATTTACTATTTCAATCTGTCCTGTGTAATACACTTTCTGAAGAGGAGCTACTGCTAATGTGTGGCAGTATATTTGAAGGATGTGGTGAATAGCCTGGGTTTAATTTGTTGGGCACTATTACATGCCTGGTGTGTATATCTGCCTAGTGTTCACCAGTACCAACAGCTTTGCCAAGACTTACTCTGTACCTGGGCTTTTTAACTCCCTCCCTCTTACTGAACTTGTTGGCTTCAATGCCAGTTATTAGATTTTAATAAGATTTCTTTCACCATCAAGATGCTGTCAGATATACTAATACTTTTGATCATTTCAGGTCTTCATCAAAACCATACTATCAGCACTACTCTATTGTAACCAAACAAATTAAACAATTAAAGATGTTTTAATTTAAAAATGTCCAATTATGTGTTAGACCATTTTCATTTTAATTATCTTGCTATATAATCTTCCATTATATACTACCTAATAACATAATACTTCACATATATGATGCCTTAGGCGGTCTATGTGATAAATTCTTATAGTTGAAAAAAAAACCAGTTAAACTGACAAATCACAGCATTGCAGGAGGAAATTATGTAGGAGTTGGGATTTTTTTTTTCTATGTGTGAGTTGAGAATTACATTAGTGGCATAATCATTCATAAAGATCATGGATGCTTGTAAAGATACAGAAGCAAAGATGAGAGCACTGTTCCATCTTATGTCAGACAGCAGAGCTCTGCATCAGGCTTTAGCTTCTGCATTCCTAATTAGGAATGATTCAGTGGACACTTCCAAATAGTTTGTTCAGGGAATAATTTGGAAAACTTGAATGTAAAGATTTTTAAAAAGACATAAAGATTGGTATTTATTTATAAGTCTTTGCACATAGGAGCTGAGGAAAACTTGTTGTGTATGCTTCTACTCCTTTTGTTAAAAAGTTAGTCCCAAACACTCATCTGTTACCCAAAAGTGGATGTTATTCCCCACTATCTAGAACTGAGATTGAATGTTCTTCTATGAGACATCTCATCAGATCCGAAAAAAAAAAAAGTAATCATAGAAATTGCCTGTAGAGATTATTGAAGGATGGATAATATCTGGTTCATGACAGGAAATCAGAATAGACAATGTTATTTGGGCTTCAGTTGTGGTGTTTATGGAACTGTCCCTTTAGCTGAAAGGAAATTTGAACTGTGATATTCCAATTCACACAGGAAGTTTTAATTAGATACATCAGGTGCTTAGAATATATCTTGATTAATGTGTTTGGTTTGTATTAATTTATTCTTTGGTATGAAAAAAATGAATTGGTAGTGTAAATAATTATTGTAAGGATTTTTTTATTTTTTTCAGATCTGATAAAAATTAATTAGGGTTTGAGTTTAATATTGATATATTATTTGATTAATTAAAAGTTAGAGTGTGCTTTTGTGAATATACAAGTGGGAATGAAAATTTTGAGAAGTTTTTTTTTCTTCTCTCCCTTAATAAACTTAAGAAAAGACTATTAGGTAGTAACTGACTGAAGCATTTCTATACATTGTCTGNGAAATTGCCTGTAGAGATTATTGAAGGATGGATAATATCTGGTTCATGACAGGAAATCAGAATAGACAATGTTATTTGGGCTTCAGTTGTGGTGTTTATGGAACTGTCCCTTTAGCTGAAAGGAAATTTGAACTGTGATATTCCAATTCACACAGGAAGTTTTAATTAGATACATCAGGTGCTTAGAATATATCTTGATTAATGTGTTTGGTTTGTATTAATTTATTCTTTGGTATGAAAAAAAGGGCATGTTCGTTCATACAAAGCTATTTACTGAACAGCAGTAAAAATTGTGGTACCTCATATCATATGCAATCAGTCTCGCCCTATCATGAACACAGAGTTCTATGAATGCAGGTATTTGTAATTAATTTTCCACTACTTTACACATAAAATAAAAGAAATTGTATTATACATCAATTATCTGTCTTTGGTTTTATCCCTTTCTCTTCATTGTCTCCCTTCTCATTACAAATTTTTGTTTTATTTTTGTTGTTGTTGTTATTATTATTTCAATTATCAAACTGTTCTTATCTCAACCCACAGGTTTTATTTTCTTTCTGATTCTCCTCCCCATTCCACTAGTGGTGGCAATCAGGGGGTGACTGAAGGGCTGCGAGGTACTTAGTTTCTGGATGTGGTTATAACATGACAAGTGTCAGGTCTGCAAATAAAATGACTTTTTATTGCATTTTAACTGCATCAAGTCAAATCAAATTTAAACTGGACAGGCAAAATCAATGCTTTCAACTGAGACATAAAATATATTTTATATATAGGGGTCTACTGTCAGCTACATTTGATGCTGTTCTAAAAATTGTTGAAGATACCACGAGCCAGAGTGTTCGAAAAGGAAGTAATCAAGACAAGTTCACAGGAACAGGAGAAAGAGGGAGAGTCTCTTTCTGTGGTCAAAAATTTTCATACCACATTTCTGATGAAGAGAGAAAGATTACACTGTGAAATTTATTTAGAAGCAAATTGTGTTAATTGTTGAGCTGTTTTCATATATTTTATATTCATATATTTTACTAAAGTTATAAAAAAACCCCAGAAATATCACAGTAACTAGTTCAGTCCATTAACTCACTTCTTTGTCGGTATATACTTATGACAGACTTTTAAAACTTGTGTGTCGAAGTCTAATTCTCTTACTCAAACTAAATACTACATTTCAACACGAGTAAAATTAGAGGAATGTGGCAGTAACAGATATACCAGACCCTATTAAATACAAGATAAAATGGTGCTTATGTCTTAACTCTGTTCTGTACTGAGAAGATCTATAATCATCACATTTGTTTATCAGTATCCTGAGAATGCCTTTTCACTGGTTCCATTTGTGATGCACTATACTGAGAAACAGTATATTTCATCCACACCTCTAGAATTATGTTTATGATCAGAAATTGCTTTTAGATTCCAGGAGAAAAATGTGCTTTTGAAGGCTTTCATTGAGCTGCTGAATTGTTTCACTGAGTTCAGTAGGTCATGAATCATGTGAACTTGTCTGCCACGATTTGCAATTCTTTCATTTAAGATCAGAATTCCACTGTGGTTTGAAACACATTCATTGTAATGATCACAAAACTATTTTTAATATTTATGGAATGGTACTGCAGATCCCACTATAAATTCAGAGCATATGTTTACCAGTGACAAGAAACAGAGGAATGCACTAAATTTTATGAACTGTTAATGAGTCAATAAATTGACTGCTTTGCAGCCAGAACCCTGTTACTACGGACATTGTCCAACATTCCAATCTGGATTTCTTATGGAGAAAGAAGTTCTGTTCCAAATTTTGGTTCTATTTTTTTTTTTTTTTTAAATTCATACTAGAGCCTTGTGTTTTAAGAAGAAGTACAGAGTTGAATGAGAACCCCAGGTACGTTTATCACTATTGTAGACATAGGAAGTTATGAGAATATAAGTTTATTCAGCATCACATGTTTAATATCACAATCACATCACATAATCCTCTTCATAAACTTTACAAGCTCCATTTTAGATGTAGTTGGACTGTAAGAAAGCCCCCAAAATTTCAGAGCTCTAATGTTTAGGGATATTCCTCCTTTATTCCCAGTCATATAAAAATATGCATGATCTCTGTCAATCTTTAAAGACCTTAAACAGCTCTTTACCCTTTTTTGAGTTTTCCCCCTGACACTTATTTCCTTGCCACTTCTCACTGCTGTTTGCTGTTTATCCAATTCCTCATCTGTCTGCAGGTTTTTTTCGTACTAACTCTGAATTTCTCTAATTAAGCATTTTTAATCTGAAATTCATTCATTCCATTACAACCATATTTCCAGATAAAGAATTCTGGCCCAGATAAAGCCAGGATTCTTTTAGGTACCAGTAGGATGAGCACAGCTAGAGGCACATGAAAGCCTGGAAATAAATATATATACAAACAGGCCAAATGGGATGACAGAACTGTGAGAGGAAATACTAGATGACAAATGCAAAGTGATGCTGTAATATTCTGTTTATTAATGCTTTTCTATAACTGCTATAAACAGAACAACATGCTACCAGAACTATGCTAGCAGTAGTGTTACCTATTCCTCTGGCAGTAGGAGTCAAGTGGAAAACCTGAAACAGCTCTTCATTTTTACTTGGATTTCCTTGGGTTCTGTTTCTTGCAAGCCTCACTTTCCTGTAGTCCATCCACTGTATTTCTCAAATCCATCTAAAGCATTATTTGAGCACTGCTTGTCAGAGAATTTAGCACTGTCCCATTGCAACATTTGTCATTAAGATGCTTGACCAAGGAGCTAATTTTTTCATTGCCATTTAAATCCACCAGTCACAAAGATGTTTCCAATATGTTCCTAATTAATTGCATCATATACTTTTATGTTAGCTCCACACTAAAGGCATGTTAGCCAGCATATCTCTTATGATCCAGTTGTGTGACTTACAGTGAAGTGTCACTGGATACAAAGACATATTTTATAACGTAGCTGGATTAAAACTAAAATATGTAGAACGTGCAAGGTGCACACACACAAGAAAATATGGCCTTCTCAATCTAAAAAGAATATTCTACTCTAAGAGAGAAAGTACAACTGGAAGAATGGAAGATAAGAATAAAGAAGACAGCCATCCAGAAAACCATGTTTCTGGAAAAGGTAAGTTTTTCACTTTATAGTAGAAAATACGAATAGTCACTTATCTGCACAAACCTATTTACCTCACCTTTGCTATGGCAAGAAGATATGACAATATTTTTTCTTACCACTTCATAGGACAATGCCCAGCTTACAGTCACAGAAATTTTCAAACCTGCCTTAGTGCATTGGGTAGAGTGTTAGAAAATTATTCTGACCTATCACACTAGGAATAGCAGAGACACCTACATTAAGTAAAATAAACACTGTTTCAGTATGAAACAGGAAGTTTAAACATTTTATCCATTTTGGATCAAAGAGATAAAAGAGAATAGTACAAACCAAAAAACTGTGAAGACAGCAAAACTGACAGAAACATGTCAAATGAGGTGGTGAAACAGTGCATGACCTCCTGGGGCAGAAGTTAACTGTTGAAACTATCTGCAGCTGATAAACAAGCAGCACCTCACAGAAAGATCATGCCAGTAGTTCAAATTATTCTACTGGCATTTACTTTTGTGTAAACTGAACAATTAAATGGCAACAGCTTGGGATGCTACGATTCAATGAGAAATGATTTACATCACTTTCATGGCCATATGCCAAGGCCATCTGCATATCCGGACTGGCCGCAAAACTGCCTGAGTTAAAGTTATGACTCATATCACTAAATCTCCTGGACCAGTGGCTGTCCTTTAATTACTGGAGGAAGGAAAGTTCCCTCTTTCCTCTAAGAGCTTTGTTTAAATGTCGAGACTATTTATGTCCAAAGTATAGACTGAAAAAAAGAGGAGTAGCCAATATTGCTAATAACATTTTACTTATTCACTGTTTTATCCAGGTTTTCCTTATTCTCATCAGGGAAGGACACCTGTACACATACCTTATGTATCAACATCTCCATAGCAAGCAGGAGCCAATATGAGGAACCTGATCTAGTGAAAGATTCCCTTGCCCATGGCAGAGGGGTTGAGCTAGATGGTGTTTGAAGGTGCCTTCTAACTCAAAACCTTTCTATGATATTTAAAATGTTTAGTCCTTAATACATTTGCTGAGCAGACCAGGGTTCCTCCAAGGCAAAGACGCACTTTCCAAGACAAGAAAAAGTGTAAATGGACAGAATACACTACTGAGGTTTTTGTTATGGGAGTGGCTTGTAATTTAAAGCAGTGAAATAGGTAGATTTTTAAGTCACCATTCACTAAGTGTTGCAGTTGCACTCCATTGTGAAAACTCCACTGGGAGCCTGATGGCAGCAAGTGTTCATGCACCATTGCTAGTTTCTGTATCTCTTACACCAGAGAGAAAAACCATATTTTTAGATGCAACATATAATCATGCACCAGTCTTCTAAGAGTTAAACATCTAAATTCCTTTTAACATGCGGGACTGGATATTAAAATCTACATTTGCACTTCAGAGCAGCAAACTGTTGGTTATAAGTCTCAAATAACATAGTCTCATGTAACAATCCTCAGATAAAAAATAACATCTATTTGGTGGGCATGTCTATTTGGGTTTCTTTTCTTAAGAAGGTGCTAAGTTTACTTTCTTAGAAATAAATTAATTGTGATATGGTGAATCTTATTTTATGTAAGTGCTCACTGCCTAATAAAAAACTGACCACCTAACATCAGTCTTCTAGTAAAAGTACAGGAGAAGCCAGAAAGATGACAGATTTCGTGATCCTCACTTAGATTTTATTTACTTGCAGTCAGAATTGGCAGAAAAATAAAAGGTAGCGCTCTGCTGGAGAGTAGGCAGTCTGTAATAAATACTGCAAAGCTCTGCTTTGAGGACACTGATGAATACATTTCTCCTGAGGGTTAAAATTAGCATCCATGGTGGCAAACACCAAGATGTAATCCTGTCCCCACTGACATCAAAGGAAGCTTTTCTCTTGATTTCAGCAGAGCCAGAATTTCTTATGATGAGTCCTGCAGCAATGGCAGTAGAGTATTTCCTACTGAGTGAGTAAGACAATAATTTCAGCAGTAAAATGGATTTGCACTCATTGTATTTATCTCCTCCTAATGCTTTTAGTTCATTGAAAAGGCTTAAGCCAGGACTCAACCCTGTTAAACTTAAGGAAAAAAAACCTGTGAATGATGGTAATGGAAAAGTAATTTATTTTCAGATTTTGTTTGCAATGAAATCAGTAAAAATTCCACAAATACCATTCTATATGCATCCTGTCCATCTCTTCTTAACATACAAATGAAAAGATTATGTAAGAGTTTCTGTTTAATCTCCTTCACTGTCTGTTAAACATTCCAGAAAAAGAAGCCATTTTTCTTGAAACAAGGAGGTTATTGACCCAGATGGCATAAACCTCACATCTACAATGTCAACAGGAAAAATTACTGCTGAAGACTTGAAAGTACTATTTGCCCATGTAAATTTAAAGGCATGGACCCTTTTTATCTGTATGTTTTTCATGTTCACTGTTATGTGAAAGTCCGATTAAAAGCTTTTCAAAATAACCTGAGTGTGTAATTAGGGGGCACACAACTCCCATCCTGAGGTTAATACCCTCACAAACATGCAAAGTACAAATCTAGCAGAGAACCAATCTGTTTCATAATTCAGCTGCAGTGTCTCTCCCCTGCACTTAAAGGCTTACAGTGTTTCACAGAATGATACACTCATTGTTGGTTTATCAACTTAGAGAATGAGTAGTTGTTGAGATATTCATGTTATACATACTAATAGCCTAGTATTAATATTAATAAGCTGCCATGTTCATTTTCATCTGGATTTGAAGACTAGTATTTCACACAAAAGTCAAGGGGTTTTCTTCCTCCATTTTTCTCCCTCGCCGTGTGTCATGATGTAAAAACCTGTTTCTATGCAGTACACTTCAGGAATTCATAAAGCAAATGATTATTCTGAAGAAATTATTAGACATTAAGACATCTCAGGAGTGGTGGATTTGAATTCTGTGGAAAAAATTTGAGGAAAAAGACTTTTCCTGAGAATATTCATAAGGGGAAATACCAAATATTGATAGGATCTGAATAACCTATGCATATTCACAAATAAAGTCAGTATTGGAGAAGGCAATTCTTTATCACTTTCTAACTGAAAAAAATAAAGATGAAAAGCTCCATCAAAAGCATCTGCAGTCATGAAATGGCAACACTAAATAGATCTAAGATCTGGCTGAAAGGAATAGATCTGTAGCCTTGATAGCTGCTTTTCTATCCACAAGATGTAGGGCCTTAAACCTCTCTTCAAGATGTAGTCATGAATACTCATTTTACAAATACAGACAAAGGTTAGTGTAAAAAATAAAATTCACCCAATGACCTGTACTGAACCATGAAAGATGAGACTGTGGCTTCAGATCATTTGGCATCAGACCATTTTATGTCATTTAGCTGCCTCTGCACTTTTCTGTGCTTCCTTTTCTATCAGCCTGATCACAATATTTGTATGTTTACAGAAGGTTTCTTCTATCTAATTTATTCTTACTATCTCCCAAAATGAATTCTCTGCTTAAAACATCAAAGGTTTTAAAAAACAATTAACTTCTGTACATGATAAAATGAGAGTACAACATATCCCACAGAGGAAGATGTAACAATAATCAAAAGCCAACATGTACAATTATATTTTAAAAAGTAGAAAGGTAAATGGGAATGAGAAATGCTGAGCTTGCTTCACAGAAACAAGAAGGAAGATTATCTTGGTATAAGAATTCTCTTAACCATTATTTCTCCCCAATATCTTCTGTAATTAAGTAGTTTATGTTAGAGTTTGTATTTTTTCTTCTTTTTTTTCTTTTCTTGAGGGGTGGGGGTAGAGTTTTTTTATGTTCTTGTCATTTATTTTAACTTTCATAAGTGATTGGCACGCATTTATGAGAAAGAGAAAGAAATGGCAGGAGGAGATACATGTCTTGAACTAAGAGGTGGTGAGTTCAGTTAGCAATAATAAATAATATGCTATTTCAGTAAGAAGATACGGCAGAGCAGACAAATAATTTTGCCAGAGGGATCAAAACCCTTCCATCACATTTATTCTGCTTTGTCTTTCCCGGACAGAGGTATTGGGCTTTACATTATGCTGATAGAGTGGGAAGGATTCTGTTAGAAGTGGGTTTTCTGGGAGAGCATCCAAGACTTGCAAGTGAGCCTGTGGATCAGAGAGCGCTGCCTGGGCGGTGCAGGAGGTGAGCTGCTGGAGCTGCCTGCACAGCCCCTGCCTCATCAGCCACAGGTCGGAGTGGAGCAAGAGCCTGGTGGGAGAAGCAGTGCGTTATTAAGAGTTCTGTCTCAGAAAAGTGGGAGCAATCAAGAAAATGTACACTCAGAAACGTGGGATTCAAGATGAGCTTTGGGGTCTCTCCTGCGACAGAGGGGTGTAAAAGCTGCTCCCCTCTGCCTTAACTTGTACAATATACCCTCCCCAACTGCTTAAAGCAGTGATAAGATATTGATAGGGAAATGTCAATGCAGGCACATGAATGAAGACTTTGTTGTGCCACTGATAAGGAAGAAAATGACAAGGAAAAAGTGGAGATCTGCCTGGAGGCAAGAAAGTCATATCACAACTAATGAAATAGTTCAATCAAGAGGAAAAGGCAGACAAAACCTGGCTCCCTTCCTGCCCTTTGTCCTGTTGCTACAGGAGCACTGTTTATCAACAGAAATACTATAAATAATTCTATGAACACATGTTCTTCATAAGTGGCAAAGATCTCTAGAGGACAGTGCATTAAATTGTGGATATTATCTATCCAAAGCAAAAATCAGAAAAGCATGAAATTAGTAATTGACTCAATTTACCTCATTTATTAGCAGCCTAGACCTCTGTTTGAATTAATATTGCCCAATGGAATTTCAAGTGGTAGTGACATGGCGTAGCATGACACAAATTAATGCCTGTTCCCCCTACTGTACTGCAAACCACCCATATCTCCAATTAGGTTTTTTCTAATCTAATCTACATGGCTTCATCACTCCTATTGACAATAAAATATTACTGTTTCGCCTTTCCTTCTCTGATGCCAGGCTTGTTATACCAAGCAGCTGATTTTCCTAATAGCATTTGCATAGAGGGCACTGATTGCATTCTCTTTCTGACTATCATAGACTTGGTTGCTGTGGGCTGCACTGTAGAGCACATCCAGGCACAATTAAAATTGTCATTTTGTACACAAGGTACAGTAATGGCCTGAACAGACATCTGACTGCAACACTACCTATCATTTTACAATAAAAATTATACAATTTAGTGCTTTTTAATTATCTAGTCCTTTCCCAACCAATGATGGCATTTTCCATTTTTCTGTGGAACTAACTTAAAATGGAAGGGTTTTGTTTCTGAGTATGAATTAACCTTAAGAATGCACTAGGTACCCAAAAACCATTTTGATTGCTGACTGTATGCAGGGCCTGATCAACAGAAAAAAGTAGGAGGTTTTCTGTTGATATTGAGGGGGTTTTAGGTCCCTAGAAACACCAAACACCAGTGTCATTGTATCCATATTACATGCAGTATTTTAAAATAAATTATTAAAAAGGATGAAATAAAGTGAA
>VXBU01004542.1:1063818-1076439 GCA_013400315.1 Bombycilla garrulus | reverse complement strand
TTTTTTTTTTTTTTACTTTAGAAAGAAGGATTGTAATAGCAATCATGACCTTAGCATTGGGAATTTCCTCGGGATTTAATAACCAGCCAGGGGGTAATGGCCCTTGGCTTTGCCTCAGGCCATCAGCTCTCCCAGCTGGTTATTAATCCCCAGAAAATGTTCTGTATGTCAATTATTAATGTCTTAAGTTTTGTGTGGGCAAATTCCTGCTTTATTCCACAATTTTTAAGCAAATAGAAGTAAAGACTCAAAAATCATGGGAAGTGCAGCATTGAAAAAAAATTGTGGCAAAATATATTTTTATATTGCTAAATAAATTCACAATATTTTATGATTGATCTGAATTAACTCATAGTGGCTCTATTTAATCCCATCAGGTTTTGATCAGGCCCAAGAAGTACTTCTCTGACTATAGATTTTATTATGTCATAATTGAAATTTCTTGCATACAGATCTCCTACATTGGTGTTTACCAGTTTATGTGTTTCCTTCAGAACTCAATGCGTTTTCTTTCTTCCTTCCCCAGGAGTGAATTTTGATAATAATCTTATCTTCAGAATGAAGAAGCCCAGCAGCAAGACTATCATACCTATGACTACATAAACCTTTTTTTTTTCCCTTTGAGAGACTAAGTTTGGATTTCAGTTCTGAAAAAAACTAACAGGAAATAGAGGTGAATTTCATGTACCTGCTCTGAATCAGATTTAAGCCTTGCCATATGGAGAAAAAAAAATCTTTGCAGAAGACCATAGGTTATTGATTGAAGTGCTTTACATTAACATGAAAAGCTTCTAGTAACACAGAAAGAAAGTAGTAAAAAACAGAAAAGGTGTCATTTTTATGTGATATAATGATCTTTCCATCTTATGTGGCTTCAAAATAAGTTGATCTATGATTGCAATTGATTACTTGCTTATTTAGTTATAAAACTGAAGAGGATTGGCAAAAAAAGGAGTTGTACTTTACATTTGATTTTATAATGTAATACCTGAGGGTTTTATAGCATCGCTTTCATTTCCTATCTCCAGAATATTTACTGTGTACATTTTATAATTAAGCAACGAGATGAGACAAGCAATACACTTCTGCAAGATTACAGCATGCCTCTGGCGGTGTTCTACGGGACAAGGTCATATCTAGAATTACTTTAATCACCCAAGTATAATAATTGCTTGGAAATACACTCCCTGCAGTGTCTTATTGCTAATAGAATTATAGCTGAGTCACACAATGCGAGCTATAGTTAAGCCTGGCAAGTCATTCTAATGTAAAGACTCTTTTGTTTCAGCTGCTTACAACTTTCAAGCACTGGCCTTTTAGTCTTACCTTTGACTGGTAGAAGCTTTGTGCTATTGAAGTGCCCCAAGGCCACCTCACAGAATTAATTTTTTATTGATAACCATGTCCATTATTTGAAAAAAAAAAAAAAAAATTAGTTGAGGAACATTTGTGACGGCTTGATAGGGAAAAGAAAGGGCAAAACAGTAATTCTAAACCACCTGCTACGAAAGCTGAGAATTCATGAGCATCACAGAGTCTTCCCTAAATTTCCATTTCTTCTTTCTACAGACTAAGCCACTCTGTTCCGAGATGCAGCCAAAAGGTCCTTTTATTGCTGCAATCTGGCCAACTTTGTCCAAGTGTAACTTAAGTGTAACATAAGAGTCAGCTCCTACAATGGGAAGAGCCAAGGAGAAAGTACAGGCAAAATAAAGACACTGGCATTGTGAAAATTTGGCTACATTCCTGAAAAAAAAACAAAACCAGGTTGCATCTGCTTAATAGTGGTGCATGAACTCCCTGCAAGCCAAAACCAACAGCTTTTCAGCAGATTTGGATAACTCAAGTCTGAAGAAATGCTGCTGAGGTTTGGATTAATACATCTGAAGAGGAAGTGGACACCCATGCACAGGTATGAGAAAATTAATCTCTTTTAGAGCTTAAGACAATAACTACTTAGAGGAGTTGTAGTGCCATTTCTGGTCAGAAGAACCAGGGTAGATTAAGCCTACACTAATAAGTGACTAAGACAGAGGATGACAATCAAAATCCCATGTTAAAGAAAGGATAAATTATAAAAGCCAATCTGGCCATCCACAAAAAAAACCCCAAAAATTAAACACCATCCTAATAAAAAAAGTCTCTCTCTTTCTTAATAACAAATAGGTACTATAATAAAAATATTGTCTCATCAAAATAAAACTAATTATGTGAGACATGTGAGTTATGATTGCAGCAGAGGAACCACCAGGTGTGCTGTACAATTGCAAGGAAAACCATGGCATCTTGGCTAAGTTATAGCCTACTTGTCTTCATGCATTTTGCATTAAACCTGTGTTTCACCAAGGATGAGGAGATCATGGAGTATGATCTGGTCAAAAAATAGCCAAGTAACAGATACTCGGTGCCAGTTCCAGCACCAGCAGTTCTATGTGTCCCAGAGACACTTAGGAGAAAGTGTAGAGATTATCAATGAATAAAGGTTTTGAGGTTTTTTTCTCTTTTTACCAAAAGCTCCTGTTTATAACTTCATTATCTGTGACTTCCTTCTGAAGAAGCTCCTATGAGGTGAGAAAGAGGCCAGTATTGTATTTTATTGTCTAGCTAATCTTTATGTCGTAATCTTAATGCTACAGCTATTCTTGTCAAGTAGAATTATTATTTCTCCTACTTTAACTTCAAAGGGATGCCATCCATGCCTATAATGAAGGGAACATAGTCACATACTTGGAAACTTTACATGTCAAAATCTATTATATTTTACATTTTCTCAGGAAACAATTAGATTCAAGCCATTGGGCTGGCTGAATACAGATAACCTGCACTTCTGTAATGTTATATATATTTGAGAACATTTCCTGAGGTATTTACATCATGTGAGTTCTTGTGCCTGAATTCCACTCTGTGAGCAAGGATCTACTATTATCCCTATTTTGCAGGTAGGGATATATAGGAGAGTTTATTATTTGATTAACAGGAAGCAGTCAAATTTAGGCCTCCTAATTCTGAACAGCTATTATTTTCCACACACATTCAGCTTCATTTAATATTGCTTAAAGGTGTGCCTGGGATAGATGGAAGATGTGAATATGGAAGACAGAAAAGCAATTTTGTATTTACCAGCAGCAGTTTAAGTTCATCTGGAAACTTTTCTGAAATCAGGTATTTAGGGACAGATAATGAACTTTGAGAAAAATGATAGGAATTATCATGAATCTGGAAGACATGTCAAGATTGAAAAGGTGTGAGATTGTTTACTGCTGAGAAAAGAGGAATAACAGCTGTCACAGTAATCGTGTATAAAATAATGATGACACAAAGTTTCTCACATAGCATGAGAATAGAAAAGCAAAAAAAAAAGCTTTTTCATAAAGACATAGTATCTGACTGAAGATCTGATTACTGCTGACATCAGGAATACAAGATTCAGAGACATCTCTACAGAAAATATTTTGTTATGATAAATACTCATAATAAAAATGTGGAAATAAATTACACTCCTGGGTTTAAAACAACCTTTAAGTATAAGCGATCAGTGTCAGATTATCCTACACAAGCCATCTGTTAGGTTATTATAATCTTCCTTAAAAGCATTTTACACAGGGTATTGCCAGAAGAGAAGGAGCTTGGATCTGAGCCAGGATTCCTATTCCTACACTCTCGTGCAGAACTATCTGAAGAAGTGAGGCCTTCACTTCTTACCATGCATCCTCAGAGAACACAAGCACACATTTCTGGGAGAGATGAAATTCCTGGAAAGATACCATGTTCCTAAAATAATAACAGAACGGAGAAGCCCCATTTGCAAAAATAAACAGAACCATCAATAAAGATGGATCTGTAAGGATCACGTTAGGAAGGGTCACCATTGGAGCAATGCAAACTTATTTTAAAGGGAATTGATAAATAGAAGAAATATGGTCTATCCCACTTGAAAATAAAAATTAATCCCTTCCAGGTTCTCTTTCCTTGTACCCGAGCACAGCGCAGAAATACTGGTATTTATGTTTGTCAATATCTAGAGATACCATCTCAAACTTTTCAGAGAAATTTCCTCAGAATTAAGTAAATTAAATTTTGCTGAAATCTATATAAGCACACCAGCTTTAGGCAGCAGGGATTCTTGCTTCTCATGGGTTCAAAATTTTTTAAAGAAGCGGATAAAAGTCATAAGAAGGCAACAGGATGAAGCCTGGGATGGACACATCCGCAAACAATTGGATTGTTATTTTTCTCCCTGGATCAGAAATATTAAGTTTAAATAGTACTGTCATTGTACTTCAGCATACACGACCATATTTTATCTAGCATAGCCTCACATAGTTATGACCACATTTAGGTATGATCACAAACCTTTATTGGAAAACAAGGAATGATCATAAAATAATCCCTGGGAGTGGCGTAATATAAACAGCAGTCCTGAGCGATCTGTAGGATATACTGCTATTTTAACGTCATCCGCTACAAGCTTGATTCTCTTTTTTTGTGGGTAACAATTACTTTTATGCTGCCTTTTCAAGCTGAAAAAAAAGTAGGTCTGAATGTAATTCTGTAAAACTCCTACTGCCATGATAACTAAGTCCTCAGAACTACACTCCTCAAACACATCCAGGAAAATGCCACGTGCTAATGGGCTTTGCAAGTGGTGATTTAAGGTGACTGCTTCAGAAAAAAGTGTTCATGTCTAATAGCCATCACCATCTCCTTGTTGTGGTTTTCTGTCCCATTCACTTCATTCCATAAGCTTCATTCTGTTCCATTCATCTGCCTGAGAAAATAACCAGCAGAAAGATGCCAAAGCATGCAGATGACACAAAATTATTCCTCATGGTCAAAAACTATTAAAAAAACCCCCAAACCCCTGAAGAGTCCAGAAAGACCAAATGCATTTAGGGAATGATAGTTAAAATAGCAATTACAATTCATTATCAATAAATATGAAGGCTAATAAAAAAAAAGCCAAAAAACAAACATGCACAATGCTGGATTTGATTTAGCTGTTACCCATAGCAGTCAGGATGGCAAACAGATTGTTGGGAGTTATTGGGAAAGGCGTCTGGGTATAAACAGAGACGTATTAAACTGCTTGTAGATCTTTGGTGTGCCCACACTGTAATTACTGTATGCAGTTCTGGCTATGCTGTCTGAAAAAATCATATGGTCCAAGTAATAAAAACATAGAAGGCTGACAAGTGTGAGCAGGGGGTGCAGAACAAGTTCTGCAAAGAGAAAAGACTTGATAGTCTCCAGTGAATGAAGGGGCAACTGGAAGGGTACTTGAAATTAAGGAAAAGGAAATCCTAAATGGTGTGAAGCTGATCAGTGAAGAAACATTTTACAGAATGCAAAAATTCTGCTTGAAAAATTCGATAATAGTTTTTAAGCAAATGAAAGAAAACAACTATTATTTTTTTTTGCACAGCAATGTAAAACTGATGGCCACACTATATTCAAAATGCAAAAAAATACAACAGACTTAAATGAATTAATCAAGAAAAGAGAAGCTAATGGGTCTTAAATATGACCATTCAGATTATGATCCGAAACAGGAAATTCTGTTGCTGCTAGACTGGGAGGGTGTGCTAGCAAAAGATGTAACCATGACATAATTTTAAAGTCTCTCTGGAAGTACCTTGTTTAGTTACTGCAGGGACAGAACATTGGGCTGAACAAGTCTGCTCACTCAGAGAGGAATTGGACTGAATGCCACATTCCTATTTTCTTAATATTCAATAGCTGAACAAACACAGTTCCAAGTTAATATTGCCATCATATTTTACATATTCATTTACTTTGTTATCCTCATGAATTGTTATAAAATATTAGTTTTGCCTGTTTTTAAGTGGGTTGGATATAATTCATATTATAAGCACCCAAAAACTTCTTCTATGTACCCAAAACTGGGTTGGGCTTAGTTGTTCATATGCTAATATTATTAATCTCAAAATTATGGGGTGTTTATACCATATTATTTGAGGTATGAAGCATTCTTCTAAATTAGGATATCTTTTCTGGCTTCCAAATTGGGTTTTATTCATCTTTTCTTCTATCTAGGGCTGTTTCCAGCTTGTCTTCCCAAAAGCTTTCACAGAATTGTTTCCAGTGAAAATCTCTCCCGTGCCACAGGACTCACAATCCCACACTGAGGTTATTTAAAGCATGCACAAGGTTGCCAGGGTAATGGAGGTTGAACTGACGCGCCTGGAGTTGGCAAATACATTTTAGGCACCCCTATACTCTTCTACCACTTAATTTAAACTGTGCTCACAGTGGGCATAATCCCTGCAGCACCATCCAAGTGTGCCATATTCCATGGGAATTTCATTCCCTGGCCAAGCAGAATGTTACCAAATCCAGCCAGTGAGTTGTATGTACAGAAAAATGTTGACTAAACTTCAGAAAATAAATTATAAGTAACTTTGATCAGGATTATAAAGACACAAGGAGAGACACACACGTACCAGGGCTTATTCCCATGGGAGTTTTTGAAAAGGAATCAGCCCACAATTTCAGAGAAACAATACTGAAAACTCACTTGGAAAATTAAGACTGCTAAAATATTTTGAGCTTGAGAATAGAAATTATAAATTATTTCTTAAATTTGTTTGCAATATATTTCTTGGATTTCAAGTGACACAAGAAACACAAAGTCATTTGGTACTTGAGGAATGAAACACAGTGTGCCTGAAAGTGGCAAATTCATGTTATTCTTTTGTAAATGCTCCATAGGAAGTGAAGAGTTTGGAAGTTAAAGGGAAATTACAGTGGTCTGAGGATACATACAACTGAATAATTATGAACTCCACTAAAAATTATTCCATTGAAAACCAATTAACAGCCTTGTCTATACATCTCTTTCAAAAGCCTGGTAGTAGAAATGTCTCTTTTGGTATTGATTTCCATTGACTCTCATACACTTGCCTGCCATGTAAGCTATTTAAGTAAATGACCTTTTTTTCCCAGCATCTACTTTTGAACAATATTGAAGTGTTAAAACATAGCACCATTGTCTATTAAACCAAAATACCCCATTAATAACATTGAGTACTGTGCCTCTATATAAACAGGAAAAAAAAGTGTGCATTTCCAAGTGGTTTTACACAGATTATTTTTCCTGAGTGTAGTTGAACAGCTCTCTGCCATCTACCTGGGATACACTAACCACAGGAAGAAAATTCTCAGTATGCATAAGCCTACATATCCGAACATAGCAAAGCAAAGAAACAACCCCGCCTGTATAATTAAGATATTTTTAAAAGTGAAAAGCAAGAACAAAGACATGAACTTTTAACTGAGAAAATTATACACAGAAAACGTTACTTTTTTTCCCCATTATTTCCAACAATATATTTCTGAAGAAAATATGCTGAATTTTCACCGTGTAAATCTTACCTATAATGATGCCCAAATATCAAACTCAATTTCCCTCCTGTCTTTAAACAGGTAACACTTCTTTTTAATCCTTCAAAAGACACACAGGGCACATTTGAAGCTGCTTTTCAATCTCTTAAATAAAACCTAGGCATGGTAATTGCAAGTGTTGGAAAGGTGAGAATGGAAGGACTGGGTTTGATTACTGGGGCAGCACTGGGAGCACTGGTGGCACTACTCTTCCCAAAACAAAGGGAAGCACTGCCAGGAGACTGGTACACCACCTCCCTGCTTTGACCCATATCTCAGGAGCTAAACTGTAGAAAATGACAAACCATAATGATCACTGCCCCAGGTAAATACAATCAGGTCTTGTGCCCATGGTCTTTAAAGGAGAGCAGGAAAACATGGATCTTTCCTGCTAAGAGAGAAGGTTTTTCCAAAGAGCTCTTTTGTTTTTATTTTGTTTCCTAGAGCAGCTGCTAAAGTGAAGGTGAGCTTTGAAGAATATTGCATATATTTTAGAGATTATGATATCATAAAGGAAAAGAGTTTTAAAGTTGATGAAAAGAAAGGACAGAATTTTTATCCATATTGCCCCAAATCTTTTCTGTTTGAATTTTTTAACTCAAACTCTTGGCATACACTTAGAAGAGAGATCTGTGGGCTTGCTGCCAGAGCTTTTATGTGCAGAATCAAGGTCTCTTGGATTTTCAAAATAGGACAAAAAGCTAAACTGTTCCTGTTAGTTGCAAAATACATACAATGCACCAAGCTGACAAGTGCTTTTGCTTCATCTGGGTTTGCAGTGACAAATTCTAGAGAAAACAGCAAAACAGTCTTATTCCACATCCACTGCGGAATCCACCAAGCTAATCAGGGACAGCCTTTTTGAGAGAGAAAATCCTTAAAAAATATCCTCCAAGAGAAGGAAAAATGCTCTTGAATATCAGTTTGCTTCGATATTAAAGAATATACAATAGTGAGCTAAGCCATAGAAAAGGGCACAGGCAGAAGAAACTGACTGTATCAGAGCTGCAGTGCTTGGCCAAACTGTACCTCTCCAATAAAATTCCAGTTCAGCCTGGGAAGGGAACATTAGCGTGGGAAGCAACTTGTGAACACTTCTAGGGCTGCTGCCTGGCTTCTGAGATAGGTGCAGTCCTATCCCACTTAATACAAGAGGAACCTTTTCACATGAAAAGGGAGAAAGGAAGAGAAGACAAATTCTTTTGCCATAAGTATCCTGTCTGTTTGGCATTTACTGTGGGTATGGCTTGCCCCTCACGCCTTCTCCACATGCTTTCAGAACACACAGGGCAATTTCCACTGATATCTCAGATTTTCCCTAATGACCTCAACTGATTAATTATTGTCCAGCCCTGATAAACTTGTCTTCTTCCACCAGGAGTGTCTGCTGAGAAAGGTGCTACTCTAGCAAGAGGTAAATAACAGAAAGATGTGAGAGGATTTGATATCCTTTGCCTAATCCCCTATTTATTTGAGCAAATATTCAGTCTGTAGGTAACAAAGTAGGCATTGTTCCTTAAACCACTGAAGAAACTTTGCTCCTATACATTGGGTCATTCATTTCCAGCATTTTTCAGACTGTGATTAATTTCAGAAGTGAAAATGCAGATGTTTGTCTAGCCAAATATTTATGTGCACTTAATATCGCATCACATTACATAGAAACCCTTACCCTAATTAAACTGAGGCATGAGCAATGTCTGGATACACTTGAAGGAAGGGGTATAAGGTTAGTTTACACAAGTGCTGAGTAATCCAGTTTATGTGGAACAAGATACTCCATTCTTCTACAAAAGATCTGACTGGAACTGCTGAGGTATTTTTGAGTGCCCATCTTGCTTTTCCTCAGTGCCTGATGTCTTTTCTTTGCTGCTTGTAAGCATTGCAGGAAGGTGATAATAAAGCCCTGGAGAAATTAACTAAGTAGACACCCTTTAAAACACCATAGGAAAAAAAAAATTAAAAGACTGACTCTGACTGAAAAGTCAGAGGATTCCTAGTGGACTCAATTTGAATGAAATCACAAAAGCTTGCTGATTAATATGCTTAACAGTCTTTATAAAACATTATAAATCTGCTGAATATCTCCAATGTATAGATTATAAATATATTAGTTCAAGAAGCTACCACAAGAGGATTTCTGAAGTTAGAAAGCTGTGAAGAATTTTCTATATTTATTCATAAAGCTTTAATCTTTTATGCTGATAAACAAGCGTCCAAAAATATTCTGAATCACTTACAGCAATTGTCTGCCTTTCAAATGTGAAATCCAGGATAAACCTTTCATTGCAAAATGCAAAATAAAAAGAGCTAAAAAATATGAGCAGTTTTCACTTTCCTATATACAAAACTTAAGAACCATATTTATTGCATTAGTTATGCATCTGCTGCACATAGACCCAATATCGACCTGCATCCTCGAAGGAAGGGTGACTGCCAGTTTGAATTTAGTTCTCCTGGTTTGATCAAGGGGGTTTAAGTGAGCTGAAATGACAACTGGACATTTAGCTACTGCACACAGCCCTGCCCTTGTCATATTTTCAGAGAGAACAGGAGAGAGCCAGTAGTGGCTGCAATTGTCCTGATCGTGTTTGCATCCAGCAAATGTTATCACTCAGCTTTCAGTCCTCTGGAGTGCATCAATAGCTCCATATCTTTTAATATGAATTTATTCCAGCTCTTAAGATTGTGGCAGATCGGGAAACACAGGCTGGGCAGTGAGTGCTGTGATTTCTTAGAGCTTCATTTACCACTAATGCAAATCACATAGTTTTGTTCATATGTTTAGAGCTCCTGCTAACACAGAACATTTCCAAGACTGCCAAGCTTGTATTTCTATAACCTCCTGAAAAATATATTACCTAAATGCTGCCTACCATTGCAAAGGGTGTATGGGGTCATGTCTAGGATGTATTTTCAAGAATCTGTATTTTCAAAGAGGTATAAAAACTAAAGATAAAAGACATAAACATCCTTAGCTTCCAAGGATTTTCATAAAGGAAGCAAATTTAGCATAGAAAAGATGAAATTTTAAGAACATCTTGAATCACTTTGAACACACATATAGACTAGAAGAAGCCTTCTGTAGTCTTCTTCAGCATAAGGAAAGGGTAAACTAAGTTTTAACATAAAATACTAATTTTAAACAATTCTGAAGCATTGGATCTTCTGGTTACACATTATGAGACCCAGCTGGCAATAAACACCAGAGAAATGTCCAGTGAAGAAGTGGAAAACTACAGGAGGTACATAAAGACCAAGCATACTGAGAACATCACAGAAGAATGAAGAAATGCTCTCACAGAGGACCTGTAGCTAAAGAGCTAAAAAAGATCAGAAAATCCACTCTGAAACACAAACAGTGCTAACACCCAAGCAATCATCAAATTACTTACACACTTTACTTGTACTGATTTTCAAATGTGAAGGAAAACAACAGAAAAAGTGCTTATCATCTCTCTGGGGAAATTTTATGCTTGGATTTTCAATGTGTACAGGCAAAAAACGTGTTGTGGTTCAGACGGGTATTCAGCATTTAAATGTGATTGCACTGCAGGCTTAAATTAGTGAACTTGTGTTCTGTTGTCTTTCATAAAAGTGCAATTAGTTATGCTATTTGACCCTTCCTGTGCCTGAAATTCTAGCTGACCTTGCATGCCATGACAGTGATGTTCTAAGGGAGACGTGGGGTCAAAGTTTTGCATAAATGCAATAAAAGATTACTTCAGAAATAAACTAAACATTTATGTATTTGTACTATGAATTGTTTGAAAATAATGGGATGGATCTGATTTTTATTTACGTGTGTACCAGTGTGAAACAGGATTGAGTCTTGACTTGGATTCTATTTTTTTCCTTCAGACTGATGGCTGAGTACATGTCCTCAGCTTTCATCTCCTGTGTTTCTGGGTTTACTCAAGTGTAATCTGTGGGAAGAGCACCAATTATAGGTAAGTATATCTAGTACTTAGTGTCTTTCCCTTCTGCCCCCTCCACGGAGGAGTTGTTTGGTTTGTGAAGACAGCTGATGAGAGCCTAGAGAAGCACATTGTGCCCAGGTGTCCGAGGTATGCTTAAATAAGGGGGTCAGAAATCTCAGAAGGTAGAGGAAAGCACTGCCAAGTCCCTCTAAACCCTCATAAACCACATCCCTCAGTGCTCATCCATGTCAACGTCTTTTCAACACCTCCAGGGAGGGTGACTCCACCACTCCACTTCCCTCAGCAGCCTGTTCCAATACTTGATAACACTTTAAGTGAAAAAATATTTTTAAATCTCCAACCTAAACCTTCCCTTACACAACTTTAGGCTATTCCCTCTTGTCCTATCACTTGTTACCTGGGAGGAGAGGCTGATTCCCACCTGGCTCCACCCTCCTGTCAGGGAGCCTTTTTCTCCAGGCTAAACATCCCCAGCTCCCTCAGCTGCTCCTCCTCAGACTTGTGCTCCTGACCCTTTCCCAGCTCTGTTGCCCTTCTCTGGACTTGTGTTCCAGCCCCTCAATTTCTTTCTTGTAATGAGGGGCTCAAAACTGAATGCAGGACTCAAGTTGCTGAGCACAGGGGAATGATCACATCCTTAGTCCTTCTGGCCACATTTTTTCTGACACTCAGGTATTGCTAGAATAATGCTAGGTATGCTTTCACTCTCCATCAAGCAATGTTTTTCAGACCAAACTGAAGTGTTTATTTTCAAACAGCAAAAATTCAGCATCAGTGAAATCCCTTAAAAGTACTGATTAAGTAAATCTTGCTGCTCTTCTGTTCTAAGAAATACAAACAATAAAGCATTCAGACTCTGGCAGAAAAACATGTGATGTAGGACTTAGATGATGGAGTTTTTGGAGAGCAATTGATCTTGTTATTGTATTTAAAGAAATACTCATAATCTATTTAAATTTTGGTGATACCCTTGGTGGTGGCATGGACAGCTTCTCTGTAGAAATCCTAGCTGATAATTTCTGTGATCAGTAATCAGCCATATGTTCTATGTCAGCTCTATATAGCTCAAGACACATAAAACTATTAGCAGAGGCAGAAATATGAAGATTTGAGATAGTAGGATTGAGCTATGACACCAAGATTAAAAGGGACAAGAACAAAAATTTTTAGAAGGAATCAGATGAGATCAGAAATTATGTTCTTTCCAGACAGTACAGTAAGATAAAGACTTACTTTCCATTTACCTTGCAAAGTAGCAGTTGCCCATCCACATACTATA
>VXBU01004542.1:1036034-1063729 GCA_013400315.1 Bombycilla garrulus | reverse complement strand
ACATATATATATATCTGTTTTTACATGTAGGTGTTTTTACCCCAAGGGAAACCTGTGACTCAAACACTGCAGGCAGAGCAGGTACTGAGAGTTTGCCTTCCCTAAAACTGTTTGAATTAGAGGTTAGCAGAGCTCACTGGAACCTGAGAGGCCTCTGTTACCAAGACTTATCATTCTGCTGTCCTCCACAGGCATTTCTTCTCTTTTTCTAACATATCATGGTGACAGCCACTGCTACTTGTACAAACAACACAGAGCAGTATTTCCATTTTTGCCAAGCCCTGGATAAATGACTCCTTGGGTTAAAGCCTAGCCTCCCTCAGCCTACAAGTGTAGAAATCATTCTGCACAGTTGCAAGGAAAAAGTGGAAATTAGCTCCCCAAACTCTACAACACTTTTGAAATCCTAAAGAAAAACCTAAAATAAATTATTTCTTAGATGAATAAAATATTTAGATGAGAATTATTTTGTATATAACAGGCATTTAAAATCAGTCACAAGCTAAAACTTTAAAAGCTAAGCAAAATAAGACTGCTTACTTTTATTTTTTCCCCATAGAAACCTGAAAAGTGTATTATAGTGGGAATTTTTAATGGAAAGGATTTTACTGTTTTTAATACTTTCATGTTTGAACCATATTTTGGATTCTAATAGCAAGCTGTTAGTTATTTCCTAGAAAAAGAACTGTATCCTCATGCCTTAGGCTAAACAGCGCAACCTAAGAAGTCAGAACAACTCAGAGCACTGAGAACCTTGCAGATTTTCATAATACAGTTTTCTCAAGCAGAAATCATCTGTTCCTTGAAGTTTGGCTATGACAACAGGAGGCACTGCTTCACAATACCATTGTGAGGCACGGAAACATTTCAGTCAGCTGCATAGTGAAGCTGCCTTGGGTTTAATTTTGAATTCTTTGTGCATTCCAATGCTCAAAAATGTTAAAAATGAAAAGGAAAGTATCCAGGAAATGGAAGACCGAGCTGTGAAACCCTGGCCTACACCTACGCCTTAACTTATGTGGATGTGGCATCAGTCCAGGAACCCTTTGATACCAGGAAATGGGCCTTTATTGTTGCTGGACTATTACCGATATCAAATCAGCTACAGCAATTTTTTTCATATTGATAAGTTCCTTTTTTTTTTTTCTAATTGAAGAAGCATCAGACTCACCAGCTGTTTCAGCAGTTCTTTTAAAACACTGGAGATGAATCAGCAAGATTCAAATCAGAGTGATTGTCTCCATTCAGCACGAGAGGCATCTGAAACATGTCCCTGCAGTTTTACTGTGTTTTTCTTTAGCTAAAACATAAGACATGTTTTATGACCAGGCCTAACTGGCTGAAAAACAGCCTGTTTGTATCAAGTAATCAAACTGTATTACCTTTCCCATTTAAGCACACCTTACATCTCCAGTTTCTATAATATAAAATATTAAACGTACACATAGCTGAGCTGCCAAGCTGTGCTGTAGCCATTTTAAGAATTTACAGGAAATGTATTAAACAGCTTCCATAAAGACTGTTTGTACATTTACACTTAAGGTTCTGAAATATCACTTGGCAAGTTCAGTATTACAAATAAAATTTTATATCCCTGCTGATGGCAAAACAAGAGGAAAGATAATCTACATGACAGTCAGAAACTGTGGGATATAGGAAATGACCAGGCAGTACATTTGGAGGGCAGTGAACTGCCAAGCATCACACCAGGACTCATGATATGCTCAACAGGGTGCAAAATAATTTGTGATAATCTCTCTAGGAAGGATATTATGCACATCATGTATTATTATTTATTGTCTTCTGGACAGCAGTGGCTGACTCAAGGCCATCAGAAGAACATTTGCCTGAGAACTTTGAAGTAAAAATTTGAAATAAAACTGGCACAAAAACACTGGTAGTCAGATTAAAATAAAGCACATTCTCCACAAAATGGATTCGGTTATCCTGAAATATAACCTCAGCTTCAGAGATCTCATCAGATTTATTCTTTGCTTTATTTCTTCTACCTCTAAATCAAAAGTTGTAACACTGTAATTTTTAAGGTGCAGCACATCAGGTGTGGCCAGAAATCCACATTTATTTACTTGGTGAAAAATAACTCAATTGGGAGTGGTATTATACTCATTCAGAAGTCCTTTTTCCTTCCACTCCTTACATTAAAGAAGTTGACTTCTTGATTTTTAATGATAAAAACTTGATATTCAATTATGCCTCATTTCTTTGGGTCAAACTCACCAATGACAAAAGCAAGAGCAGCTACAGAATAAAAACAGATCTTCAGTGGCCAGAGGGAATTTAACTTAGGAAACATGAAGATTAACATTCTTTTTTTCACATACTCTTCAGACCAAATTTAGTCTTTTTCTAGATTTAATTCAAAACTTAACAGTGCTGTTTGTGTTTTGGTCTGTGGGTTTTTGGAGGTGGTTTTTGTGTGTTTTTGGTGGTAGTGGTTGATTTGTTTTTTTTAAGTTGCTCATTGTTCACGGTCCCTAGAGGTTAGGAGTATGAGACCACAAAATTTAATCAAGGAACCAAGACTCTTAAACTATGGGAAAGAATCAGAAAAAGAGCTGGACTAGAAACATTTCTTTCATGTTTCAAGATGTAGCCAGTATTTTATGTGCAGTTTATACTTCATATACTCACTTATGCCGACATCAAAAAAGGCCATTTCTGATTCAAAGAACACTGAGGTAAAGTCTGAAGAACAAAGTTTCCAAGCAGTTAGCTCCTGCTGCATGGGCATCAGCATAAAAGTAAAAGGAATTAAAAAAGGAAGGAAAGAAAAAATACAGATAAAGTATTCTTAATGCATCCAGGGTCAAAAGGAAGTGCTTATTCACATAACACGTAATTAAATTGTGGAACTCATGGCCACAGGATGTTGCGAAGGCCAAAAGGATAAATGAGTTAAAAAAATAATTAGGCAAATGATTAGGAAAAAAAAATCCATTAAGGGCCATTAAGCACAAAGATGTGCATGCAGCCTCTGACTCGGAAAATCTCAGTAACACAGATTGTCTGAAAATGAGAGAATATACTAAGAAAATGCTCAGTGTTTAGCCTTTTATGAAACTCTTTTCCTAAGCACTTTGCTGACTACTCCCCAAGGATGAGAGTGACTATATAACTTAACTAGTACAGCTGTTCTTACACCACGATGCACTAGCTGGGTATGTACAGCATCTAAATAACTCCAGCAACAAAAATGTCCTCCCACATGCTAAATTTTTAGTACCTGAATAATATTAACTTTCTTATTATTTTACAGAGCAAGACTTACGTCTTATTTTAATGAGCAATTTGCATGTAAGACTATTAAAGAAAATATATAGTACATGTAGAGCTGAAAGAAGTTAATTGCACCATGATACAGATGTTGCTACAAAATCAGATATTCTGCACCCAGCATAAGTGACAGTTTCTGTCAGAATGACAGTACAAGGCCAGTGTAACAGATTTCTTTATATCTGTACATGTGTCGGTATGACTGCACGTGCAGAGACAGAAAGGGATTTATGGATGTATATATGTATATAAAACACACAAGTCTCGACAATAACATACTAAAACACCTTTTGTTTGGAACGAAAAAATCTTTTTTTAGCATCCTGTAATTGCACTGCATGTTAATTGAGTATGTAAATGTCAGTGGCCAGATTGCTGAGGCATTGTATTTAGATTGCGATTAATTCCCTATCATCCATTTCTACTCTGAAAAGCCAGATCTGTGAGGTGTGGTGTGCTCTTTTGTTTTGAGCCAAGGAACATCAGGAAAGGATTCTGGGTACTTGGCTTATTCAGCTTTCTTCTCAGCATCTTTTACTGGGTGCTTTCAGAGGCAGAAGCCTGACTGTGTAATCTAACCTGATATTTCTGTCCCTCCATTATCCGTTCAGTGAAGATTTACATGTCTTACTGCCCACCACACATCTACACTAATGTAACCATCCCTCCTTGCTCATAGTCCTCCTGACTGCAGAGCTTCCATTTGCTCTTCTATTATTAAAATTTCAGTCTGTGGTTCAGTGGATATTCAGGTTGGAGTTCCATTTTGCAATGCACTGTGAAATCATGGCTGCTCCCTGAGAGCGCTTACGTTTGACAAAACGTGACAGATGGATCAGGCAGGCATATGAGATGTGGGGCTGGTAGTGAAAAAGGCTAATGGAGTGTCTGCAGTTGTTAAATGAACCAAATACTCTGCTTTGAAATTCGATGGCAGTGTATAAGCAAACCTGAATATTTTAAATGGTACGAATCTAGTCAATCTATGCTGCACAATATCAGCCTGCTTAGCACCATTTGGATTTTTTTTATTTCAGTAGTTCTTGGGATGGACTTAAGCTGGGTTGGACACGTTAAGTCCTTCTCTTTCTACTGGAAGAAAATCTAAAGAAAAGAAAATAATGCTCCTCAGTCCGGAACAACAGTGTTTCTACCCTACTCAGCCTTAAAAGCTTTGGTGCAATTGTGCTTGGATCAAGTTTAAATGAGGACGAATCCCTTCTGTACAGGAAATCCACATCTCCAATTTAAAACCCAAACCTGCTATCAGTAGTGAATGCCATCACCACTCCTACATGAGGACAGCTTGTGCATTGCTAAGCATCTTCAAATGGACCCCAAATTCTGTCATGTTGCATTTCCCAGATGATAATTTCACTTCCATAAGACAATAAATCTGTAGTAATTTGGTTAGCCTTATTAGCAACTACTGATTAAAATGAAAAAAAAACCCAAAACCAACCCGCAAACAATTCAAGGCACTCAAAATCACAGGGATTTGTTCTTCTCCTGAGATTTTACATCTGTAACTTATCTTACTATTGAATGATAAACATGTTCTGAGTGTGGGAACAGAGATGGCATGTTTTCAATTAATTCTATATAAATTATAATATTAAATTAATCTTAATTTGTGGCACCAAAGATAGATGGAAATTGTATTAAACAGTTTATTGTTGACTTTGTTTTTCCCCTTACAACTCAGTAATATGAGAGATGTAGCTGTAATCACAGCTGGTGGTCTGTTTAGCAATCCAACAAAAAGGGAGGATTTAGATGCGCTAACTTTGCTCACTTCTTTTAAGATCATGTTAATCTCAGAATTCTCACTGCCTCTCTGCAGACTGCATATGGCATAAAAAATTAACTTAAAAATTTTCAAATCAGTACTCAAGCTTTAAAAATCTTAAATACCTGAACCAGGTATCTCTCATTCCATTAACAGATATTAACTATTTATCAAGTACTGGCATATGAGATAAGCAAAATTGCCAACAAGATTTCTATTAGGAAAACATAAACCCCTATGAAATTACCATCATTTTCCCAAGAAGAAAAGTAATTAAAAGATATTGAAACATTTTCAGTTGGCCTACAGCCACACAATGTTGCTAAAAAAAATCTTGGAAGTAAACCAGTCCCAAAATGTATGAGAACTAGATACAAATCAAAGCTTACTCCATTTTAGCATAGCGTTGTTTGGTGTAACATCTCAGTGACACAGGTAATTCTCATTTAATGTGTTTCAAAAAATTTATTAATTTTATCTCAATACTGGCTTTCAGTGTACAAATATTACACCTCAACTTATGAATTTTTCACAGCTTGAATCTTACCACCTCTTTGTTAATTAAACCTCATAAAAATATAGCATGAATTTCATCCAAGAGCTTGTTTCTTCGAAAAATATATCTTGAGTACAAACCCTTGCATTTGCATTTTAATATAGGGCTTTTTTTTTTTTTTTTTTGAGTTGCTTAATCCTATCTTTGAGGGCACCAAAACATTTTTAAGCATATTGGTTTTCAGTTTAGTTTTAGTTGAATAAAAATCTAGGGCAAAATATGGTTGTGTTAACTCTAGTGGAACCATTCACTCAAAAGCAGAGAAATTGCAGGCAGACAGAGCATGCTCAAATAAAAAAGTAATATAGTTTATAATTTCATTAATTCCCTTGAGGATAGAGCATTTAAATGACCTAGATAGGCTAGAAATGGAGGTCTAAAATATTTTATTGATTTACTTGTATTTATAGATCAATGGTATACAAGTTCTTTGTTCAGGGATTGCTTCACTGAAACAAATAAATGTTGGGGTCTTTAGGCCTGGGTTCCCATCTTCAAATTTGATTGAATACACATTTAATTCATTCATATCTCAAAATACCCTTTTGATTCATAGATACAATTGGATTTTATCCAAATCTGAATCATCTCAGGTACATCAGTTCAGGGATGTAGGTGACTAAGGAGTGATTGGTTCAAAATGTATGCCAACAACAGAAGGCTTTAGCTCAGATTTTGTAGTGAAATATATGATTCTTATGCTATCTCTTAATAAGTTGAGAGGTAAAAGCAAGAAGGATGTTTTAACACGCTGGCTTCATTCAAGAACTGTGGAAAACGAGCAACATGTTTCAAATTCATCACAATGTAACATAAACTAATGGTGAAATACACAGGTGACTCCATTGTCTCATTATTTCTTCTCTAAGATTCAATTCCCACTATACACAGGATTTATACTCTTTGCCTACTCCAGATCTTACTGAGTTTTATGGAAATTTTAAGCATACAGGAATGTAGGGTCAAACTTTCAACTTAAAATGAACCTTGTAATAAAACTCCCAGTAATTTCTAATTTGCTTCAATATGAATCAAAAAGTTTTGTTTTGAAAGTTTGTTTGTGTGCACGTATATCTTTCAAACAAGGAACGTAATCACAGACCACCAACTATTTATCAAAGTTCCAGATTTTCTGTACATCAAAAATAAACCACACCATGAAAGTCTCAAAACTCAGGCAAAGCCAAGGACCTGGTGTGTGGTTTTTTCATAAATCAGAAATAAAGTCCAGATTCATAAACCTTTTTGGTAATTTGGGCCAAGTTTTGAGTGAATTTTGGAAAATTATAGTTTTTAATGAAAAACTCATGCAAAAAATGTTTTTTACATTTTCATCTTTTTGACACTTTTAAAATGTTAACCTTGAAATAAAATTCAAGGAGATCATAATAACTTACTGAACATATTAAATTAATTTGGAAATATATATTTGTACACACACACTTGGCAGATACACTGTATACTGTTTCAACAGTGAAATGTGTAAAAGATTGAGGGTTTTTTTTTTCCAGTACAAAGCCTAAGAATTGTAATGTTTAAGAAAGAGAAAAAAACATATTAAGCATTGTTTTTGTATCATAAATAATGAAACTGTTGCATTTGGATGGGAGTAGTGTATTATTAAAAATATTTTGGACATATTCAATATGCTTGCATTGACTAGGAGTTTTCCTAAAGGGACTAGAAAGTGCAGTCTTGCAGCTGAACCTATATGGGAAACTCTTTTCTCAGAAAAAGAATTAGGTTTCAAAAATTTTATAGGTCCACCTGGGGATGAAATTTAGAACCATGAAACCTAGTGTTGTTCTACTCCCATTCAAGTAGAGAAATTTGGGCCTTCCACCTCCAGGAAAATGCTGTGTTGCTGATTATAACTTTGTCTCAGTGTTTTAGAGGGAAACTTTTCCACTTGAAATTTCTTGCATCTGATAAGCTCCCATTAAAACCAAAGGGATGGCAATACACCAATCACTGAAAAGATCTTATGTAGCTCCACAGAGCTGTGCAATGGATAATGGCAGCACATTGTTAGTCACTAAAATGTAAATCCCAAGCTCAAGTGCATGTTTGGAAATCTTACTGACTTCAAACAACAGAAACAAGTAAAAAAACCCTAAACAAATCAGCACCCGAAATTACTTCAGATTAAGTAACAGTAATATTTTCCAGTAATAGTGCTGATATGTGTGTTCTCTCTCAGATAAACTCTCCACAGTGATAGTAAGAAACATGTGTACTTTAAGATAGGAATAGTCTTGAATTTCTTTACATCACCTTCCTCACAAAAAAAGCTCTTTCATTTGCCAGTGCATTTGTACTTGTCTTGTACCTCCTTATATTAGATGATTATATATGTACGTGGACCCAAATATGTTGTTTGTTTTCACTTCTAGGCAGCTCACACAAAGAGTGGCACTGCTGATACTCAATGAACCAGCCACTAAATTTGTCCTCCACAATGAGCCCGAGATCAATAACTAATTTTGAAAACTGATTAGTTTGCAGCAGGGAAGTAGACACAGTCCGAATCTTGCCAGAGGATATAATCAGCCAGTAAATAGCAATATCAGTGCTGTAGGTAATAGGCTGGGAAGAGCAGAGGAAAGGAGTCTGGCCCCACTCTCAAAAATAAAGGGCTTGACACGAAGGCCAATTCAGATTCTCTCTTTTTTTTGTCACACGACTCAAACTGAACTCTTTTTTTCTTTTCTTCTTCTTTTGGTGCAGGAGTAAAGCTTATTTTTATCACATTCCCTGCCTGGAAACTAAGGAGCGTTTGTAATGCATCCTAATAAAGCTTGCAAGTGCAGCCTTGGGTGATTATTAAAGAGCTACAGACATTTTTACAGATCTTTGCTGGTTGTGAACTCCAGATGTTTCCAGCATGAAAAATGTTATGTTCTAACAGTTAATGTTGTATCACCAGCCATTCAGAAGATGTATCTTCTTATTATAGCTGGAATGTTGCTATGGTGATAATTGTAAAACTGTGACCTAGAAGGAGGAAAACAAATGTATTTGGCACAAAAGAGGATAGGTAGTGTATCAATTAGGCCAATGAATAGGAAGATAACAAAAAGGTGGTAGGAAATTAAAAAATTATGCACGAATCTTGGATACCATATGATATACTGTATAATTAGCACTTTTATTTTCATGTGGAATGCATCCTCAGTTACCTTTGGGGACAGACAGCACCCTGTCTACATCCAAAATTACTGTGCTTTGCCTTTTCTGAAAAGCCCATCCATGAAAAGCATCCCTTACAAAGACTTACAAAACATTAATTAATTGTAAAGACCCTTATGTGAGTATCTCGTGTTTTGGTACTAAAGACAGAAATACATTGTCTCAGCAGATACGATTCACTGTAAGTTTTGAGCTATCAAACCCTAAGGATCAGAACAGAAATAGACTTCCTGCAAGTATGGCCATGGATTATTTGGGGAAGAGTATACCACAATTCTGCATTTCTGCTGAGTCTAGCAGGGGAACATCAGCTCAGGGGAGTCAAACAGTCCCTGGGGCTCAAACCACGGAAGGACCTGAGCCCTCTGCCAGCCATCTGCTCACCACCTTGAGCTAGTTTCCCTCTGTCTGCTCATCCATTTCATCATTTGCTCGATGGGAACCCTTTTTACAAAGAGCTTTTTCAGATCAATGGATGAAACATGCTCTTAATTTCTAAGCTCATAAGCAGACGCATATGTGGAAAAACTGCGGCTCCCATTACGAGGGTAATGATCAAATATCCCATCTTCAGTCGACTGCTATTGCTGCTGAAAACTGCAAATGTTTTCCAGCTCACAAGCAAAGAAAATTTCTGGTATGTGCTAAAGACATCACCATTACCATTCATCCCAATCAGCTTGATTAGACTAAAAACAAACAACAGGAAACCTTCTATCTGTATGCACATCAACCCTGTTTCAGGAGTCCTTGTCACTGAAACAGAGAGTGGAGCCCTGCCACTTGTCCTGAAATGTATGTCCTCCATAGTTCTTTCCTACACATCAGGAAAGGAAGGAAACAGAGTAGATTACATTTCTTATTAAATTTATGTGCTATTACAGTGTGCAGTGTGCTTGGAAATAAATCACAGAACAAAGGAGAAAAATTACAGAAAGAACTGGCACATTGTAAATCTCTTGATGTTTTCAGATGGAAACTGAATGTCTTTCTGCAAGTTATGCATCAGTCAAAACACTATTGAGATAAAGGCTTTCAAGTGATATTTTCAAGCCATATTACTCGTCCTGTAGCTCTGCACTTCACTCAGACTGGAAAGTAGCCAACAAGCATGGCTTGAAATCTGTTAGTTTATGTCTTGAGGGATTTTTTCCAGCTGTATTAAAGAATTAAGACCAAGCTCCCCAACTCTCACTGCACTGCCTGCATGCTGATCTGGGGCAGGAAAAGAAACAGAGGCATGGTGAGGTAAAGGGATTAATCCAAGGTCAGATTGAAAGTTAAACGTAGGATTTAGACATAGATGCTTGCTGCTTGATTATGTTGAAGTCAGAGAAAACAGTGAAGCACTTTTATTTTAACTTCAAAGAAATACAACTGTTTTGCACATGGATGTGCAACAGCATGGTATTGGGGAAGGTTTTACATCAAGGCAAACCACAACTATGACTCAGACCAGAAAAATCTCACTTTAAAGTTCTCCTAAACTTTGTTTCTCCCCACATATATACCTGGCTAAACAGACTTTGAGTGAGGAATAAAAAAAATATGGGAAAGAAATAGAAAACTCCAGCTGAAAAGGTAAAAATAAGCAGAACATAATCAAGCATAGCTGGAACAAACAAAAGCTTACATGGCCTAATAATTTGAATAAGACTGTACTTTTCCCCTTTTTATCATTTTTTCCTCCTTCTTACTAGCTGAGCCAGGGCTAGTGACAGGCACAAAGAGAAACTGTATGAGGGAGACAAAGGTCAAGATAATGGTATTACTGTGCTGGTGCAAGAAACGCTTGACTAGATGGCAAAAACTAAAGGTCACTTATAAATGTGTTTTTTATTCTCTCTATGGAAAAGCTAGAAAAATGTAAAGAATCCACTGGAACTCTAAGCCAAGAAGATAAGTTTGATTTTTTCATGATAATGAAGAAGAACTACCCAAAAATATTCTTGTTTGGCTGTATCAGGCCGAAACACTCTTGTGTTTTAAAACCAAAACAACTACACCACAAAACAGTTATGTTCAAGCAGCCCCTGATAGAATGAAGGCAAACCTTTTCAGTACATATATTCAAACCTACTTAGCTTGCTCCTCTTAGTCTCTCTCTCTGCTCCCTCTCCCCTCACAGCTGTTCGTGAAGGTACCTTGTGCTGTCTTTATACCTGCACCCAATGACCAGCCCTTTCCTTCTGCACCTGGCTCTGCTGAGAGGGCAGGGGTGAAATAACTTTCACATTTATAACTAGCCAGAGACTAGAACTCACAGAATTCAGAATCCACCAGATAAATCTGAAGAAATTAAAGTGAGTAACAACCTGCCAGTACAGCTCCACTGGACGCATGATTTGTGAGAGCTAGAATATGCCAGCAGGCAATGGATGCTTCCTTTAGGTATCGTTCATTGTGGTAAAGCAATTGAAAATAAACCTACTGCCATTGTTAATCTTCATTCTGTGGAAAAACATCCTTAATATTCTTTTTGACATCCTTAAAGTCCCAATCAGGCCACCCTTAACAGACGTTTCAGCTATAGTTTTATAGATCCTCAAAGGCAAAAAAAAACCCCAAAAAAATCCCCAGGAAAAAAAACCCAAAACAACAGAAACCCCCCAAAAAACAAACAAGAAAGCAATGCATAACCAGGACAGTGCACTAAAACTCTTGAGTTTGTGGAGGGCAGTGGTAGTGAGGACCTGTTGTAAGCCAATATCCTAACCTTATTTTGTTTTATGATGTCCAAGGAGAACAGTGAGTTCTAGCTCTGTCTGAGGAGAAATGAGTGATTTACCAGCTAACAGAGCAAAGAATAAAAATAGAGAGACTAGACTGCTAAAAAAGACAATAATGATTTGTTTCAGCACTGCCTTCCTTTCCCTCTTGAAATATTTGGTATTTCTTATATCATGGAATAGTACATGTACCACTATGGTTCTGTAGCCAGATGCGCTGGCTACGTATTATTTAACATTGTCCGCACTGAGGAAATATCTTCACTGTCATGCATCAAAATTTTACTACATTAAAATAATTTCTATAGTTACGATAAAAGCATGCAGATTGAATGACTTTATTGCTCTAAAGTTTCGTCCCTTAGCACAGGGCTTATCTAAGAAAATTCAGGCTCCCAGCCTCACAAGCCTATTCCTTGCTTTTCTGGTCTGGCAACTCCCTTTCTTCCTCTCTTCCTTCCAGTGCCTCTGGGCATTTACCACACCTGACAAAGTGACAGTCCAGTCAATAGCTGGGTCACAGATTTCTTTTTCAGGCCCCTCCAAGTCACCTGCTATGACTCAGCAATAGCTTTTTTTTATTTCTAAAGAAACATTCCTTGGGAGACTCCAGATCAGAATCATGGCAAAACTGAGATTCTCTGGGTGTGTTTTACTCCAGCAGACCCTTAAAAATTTGCATGCAGGAGGCAAAAGTACTTGAGAATACGAACCATGTACCCAGGCAGCCTACAGGGAATGATGCTCCACAGTGTGTACGCAGTAAGCAGCAAAAACGTCCTCAGTGTATCAAACACCCAGTGAGACTCCTGAATAGAAATTATTCATGTCATGATTATGGTGAAACAGAGCAGGAAGAAAGACAGAGAAGCAGAATAAAACAGGCAAGAAGGAGAACAAAGGCACAGAGTGAGGAAAACCAGAGGAGAAAAAAGAACTGTCAGGCACACAAAGTAGCTAAGTATCAGAAAAAGAATGAGAAAATCCTGTCATGCTGTGGTTAAAACACAATATAAAAGGGAAATGCGATGCTTAAACATACAGTAATCTCCTTTTATCCAGTATATAGGAAATGGTCAACCAATTAAGGTGCACTGAAATATTTTACCTATTTTACACTTGAGAAAGCAGAAACAGTGGGCTTATATAACTTGTGCAGGTCACATATTAAGTCAGCAATGATCCAGACGTGGCTCTCTGACCTGCCTCCATGAAATACTTCTTCTCCAGGGGAAGTAAACGACATGTTTTCACTCCAACTTTTCCACTACATGCAGCACTTAGGGGCCTGTAAGGAACCATAAATCTCAGCAGTTCCTCGTTTAAAGTTTGCTTGCAAGGAGATTAAACCAGTTTGCAAATAAAGCAGCTGCCCTCAGTTTCACGGTCAGGAAAGGCCCACCGCATCTCACTTTTTCTGTGGTTTGACATTCAGTGCACACTGTTTCAGGTCTTTGGCACTGAAGAATTGGTGCAAAGGGTGAAGTGAACACATTTCCCAGCCTTACCTTTGGAACAAGCTAAGTGCAGCACAAAACTTTTGCAATTACTAGAGGCCAGCGTAGTATCGAATGCCCAATAAACACACAAATTAGTTTCCTCTCAAGGTCCATCCACTCATTCTTTGATTTTTATCAGTTAATTAAATGGCTTGTCAGAAGAGTGTAAGGTAGTCAATCCACATATGTGTTGTGTGTTATGTACTTTCAGAAATTAGTGATGCATGTTCTAGGCAGGATTGACAGTTATTATTAAACATCAGCTGGCAGAGGCAAACTGCACCCATTTTAGTTAACTAGTAATGACTTGTAAAATTGGGAAAACCATAGAAGGAAACCAATTTGCCATCACACAAATTAAAATAGCGACTGTCCTGGTTTAGGAGCACTGGGTTGCATTTGCTGAAGAACTCAGCAGAGAAACAAAACCTCGTGATCACTAAAAGAGAACTCTATGGTATGCATGAGGTCTATGATATGTGGCATATGATATATGGTATAGAAATCCTTACTACCTGAAAACTGAGGGTTCACTTTTGCAGCTAGGACTTAGAAATGAGCTAAATGTAAGTACCAGTGAGTTCTTTAAAATGTCACATTACATACTTTACACAGAACAAACTGACCACTACAAAGGAGCAATCCTATATTTGACCTTCTAGCCCCCAAATGTCAATGTCTTACAGAAAATTTATATTCCATCTGACAGAACTGGGTAACCTTGACCCAGAGAAATAAGAGATATTGGATTAGGTAGGCATATGAGCACAGACTTTCTGCTTTCTTTGAGGGCTTACAAATGACTGAATGAGAAAATAAGTGGTTTTCTGAAGCTGCACAGTCAGATTCTTTCACTTGCTAAGGCTGCTTCACACTAATGTCAGCAGGCAGCACAACCCTGTGCACAAGGATTCTATAGTTTCCTTAAGTTTTCCATAATGCCTTTTCCTGCCTGTGAAACCAGATCCAGCAGTGTTTAGTCTTGAGTGAATTATTTGACCATGATTTGTGTGCAACTTAAACACAAACTGAAAACTACACATAACACTGGAATTGTGGATGGGCCAGGGATTAAGCCAGTGGCTTGCTGGATATTTTGACATCCAGTGGGAATGCAGATGTGCTGCTGGGGACTGCAATGGTATGGTTAAATTTTATTCTGTGAAGGTGTACATTTTAACTGCGTAAGTGTGTCCCAACCCCAAATCGAAGTTGAGGACAAATATCTCAAAACTGCCAGCATAGTTTATTACTCTATCCTTTCTAAGGTTTTCTGAAATGACAAGGGACTTAAACAACAAAAGAATATCAACAGATTGGTAAAGTCCCTTTACACACCAGTATGATTTTTTTTTTTTAAAAACCCAACCCTATATGCTGCACTTTTATAGAATGTTTCTGGCTCCATTTTTTTTTCAGAATATATGAGTTTTTGGTAAAGCCAGGAAGCTTGCTGCTTGCTGACAGACACGGCAGAAAGCAATAGTGAGAATTAAAAGGACAAGATGATTGACATTTCTAAGCATAAACACAGATGTTTTCCAACCAGAGACTGGTGCTTCTTGCTGGAGATGCTGATAAAACTTCTGCCACATACAGAGACAAGTGGTGTGCAATGTCAGCTCGAGATAAGGGGGTTACAATATTGTGCAGTGGAATCCCCTGCATATGGACCCTGTGGCAGCAAAGTGAAGCTTTGCAGTACAGACCTCACTGACTTCCTGGTGACTAAACAGCAGAAAATAGCATTAATAAGTTATTGACAGAATATGTAAAAAAGAAAAAAAAAAAAAAAAACAAAAAAAATCAAACAGCCTAAAGCAATGCTTACCATTTACATTTAAACTTCAGGAAAAAACAGAAACATTTTAAGTGTGGCATGGGTGCAGACCTTAGTTAGAGTTTGAAAATTAAATACTCTATATTGTTATAGTTGAAATTTTATCATGGATCTTTTTAATGCAAATTTTCATTTGCTCTTCTACCCATAAATTTTCATATTTTTGAGCATTATTTAATCAATTTACATATAAACAAAGATGCAGACTGTAAAAAAGACCTACAATTACAAAAGTGGACTGTAGATTTATGTAGAAAAGTTTAAAATAAGTCTTAAGGGTCTTAACAATCACTCATGGTTTCACTCTAAATGTTTTCTTCACAGTGGGAGTCCTTTTCTAAAAAAAAATAAAAAAACAAACAAAAAACAAACCAAACAAAACAAACCAACCTACCTCCCTCTGAATTCACATTGATTCATGCATCAAATTTTCTAAGTTACAGAGTTTCTGGTCTTCCATCTATTAATTCCTGAATAGTGTGGCTTTCTTTGTGAGGGTTTAAGTAATAGTGTTCCCTGTTATAAGCAGAATGTGTGCAAGATTTTCCTAAAGAGGGTAGGAGAAGAAAAGTAATGATTTTTGCTCCCCGGTGGTTTTTTGTTTTGCTCACCATCTGAATTTGAATTGCATGAGCAAATTTTTGTTTTCAGATTTCCAGACGAGTTTCAAGGCCTAATGTCCATTGCAGTCACACAGCAGTTAGCTCTTAACTAGTCAATTTCTTTTTGAAAACTTAGAATTTAGACTCAAATATCCAGAAAATACCTGTTTCTTGTCAGCCCAACCTCAAAATGCTGTCCTCCTTGTTTCTAGTTTTACTTTTTTTTCATTCCATATGTTGCCTAATCTAGAGCAGATGCAGCAGCAGACCAAAAAATTTCAGATATAAACCTCATTTTAACCAAGAGACTTCCACAGTGAAAATTCACAGCATTTTGGTGATGTGCATAAACATACCAAGGGCTGGCTTGCTGAAAAAAACCCACAACATTACTACCTCTTTCTCTAGAAAAGAATGTCTTAATAAAAGAACATGAGGTAGCAATTGTTTAGGGATGGAGGAGGGTGATTCTCTCTATTTTATGGGAGTCTGATGGTGATTCACGTTTTAACAGGGCAGGATGATAGGAACTGTTTCACTTTCTGAACCTCCTTTCTGTTCCTTGCTTTCCTGCATGAGCATTTCTGTGCCTGTCACTATTTAATGTTAAGAATAAAGAGATGTGGTAGCAGGAAGAGATTGTGGGATTTTGCACCACTTGTGGTGAATGTGTGGTGAATCCAGGCCTGGTGAAGGCAGCAGGTGGACTGTGTTAGCATTCTCTCCTTTAGGTTCAGTTTCCCAGATGGATCCAGGCCAGTGCAGAGACACAGCAACAGGAAAAAAAAAAAAAAAACAAAACATGAAGAAACAAAAAAATGAATATTCTGTTCTTCTGCACTACATTTCCACAGAGCCACCATACAATCCCTGTCCTAACGGGAACCATAGAATGTCCTGGGTTGAAAAGGACCTTAAAGATCATCTACACCCAGCCCCCTACTAGATCAGGTTGCTCCATCCAGCCTGGCCTTGAACACTCCCAGGGATGGAGAATCCCAGCTTCTCCTGGGGTTATGTAGGAAATTGCATATATAAAAATAGTATTTTACAAAGACAAAACCACTGGATTTATGGCATTGCCAACAAAACACAAAACAGAACAAAACTGACAAACAATACCATTAACCATTACTTTCCTTGACTTTTTTTGGGTACAAACATTTTTCCTGACTATTGATATGACTTTCTGGGGTGCCTATCATATGCACATGCCCTTTTTCCTCATGGATAAAAAGAAAAGTTCTTGTGAATAAAGAATTTAAGCACCAATGAAACTGCAAATGGAAGGATTAAGAATAGAGAAGAATCTAACAAGTAGGCGTGCCATTCTTTCATAGTGTTTGCAACAGGAAAAATGTCATATCTAATAAATTTTGCTTTCCAGTTACTTTTTCTGTGTAAGTTTTGGGACTAGTTCAAGTCACGAAAATTATCCATATTCAACACAGAGGACACATGCAAACCTGCAGGTGTTAGGATGTACTGCTCTGGTCCATGCTCACTTGTAAACCTAAGTGCAGCCTGAAATGAGTTTAGATTTTGCAATGTTTTGTAGATTCTTAGAACAGATATGACTAAATTCATTACTTTCTAAGTTGCTCTCAAACAAATGAGCTCCTTTCAGTCCCACACTTGTTTGAGGGCCAGGCTTTGCTGAGGTCAATAGTTTCACCCTGACTTCGACCGATTTAAAACAACACCTTTGTCTTATGTACTGGAAACAAAATGCTCAAGACAAAAAATTTATCACCCTGTAATCCTCTGCTTTTCACTTGGGGATATTTTTGTCATGTTGCTTTCCTGAGTATGTTCCTAAGGTTAAATTTGGAACCTGTGAAAATAAATATTTTTAGTTGAAATATTCTAATCTCAAATATAGTAGCACCACTGAAACTGCTGTAAGCAGTAATATTTTTGTGATAAAACTAGCTTGTAGATCTATGTAACTCCGGCACTTAATGATTTCTGATGTCTGGAAGGTATTAGACTGTGGTTGTAATAATCTCTATAATTGTAACAGTTCATGCTAGCTAGAGTGCACATCTATTCTTCATCTGTCCTTAAACTAATTTGTTCTACGTATGAATATATCACAGTCATCAATTTAAAGTGCCATCCTTTGGCTGTGCAGGTGATTAAGGAGTATACATTATGTATGAGGGAAACACACCAAAAGTACACAAATGCTTTTTACGAGTGTGCCGAAGAGCTGCTTTCTGTAAGAGTTTGTAAGTTATTATTCTAACAGAAACACAAGTCACAGCTACAACTAACCAGCAATCAATTACTTCTTTCCATATTTAATGCCTTGGATGATGAGAGTTATGCTGCGAATCTGTGCTGAATTCTAAAGATATATTTTAAAAACAAAACTAGCAAACAAAAAACCCAAACAGAACACCCCCACCAAAAAGAAAAAATTAAAAAACAACTTTGAAAATCAGGTGATAATAAATTTTCCCACTCATTGCTGACCATAAATTTTTCATTGCAATTAGTTAATTCTAAAAATTCTTAAAATTCTTCTTTTTCTGGAAGAGTAATTTTGCTCTACAATGCAGCTAAATATTCAGGAAGCATCTATGATAACATCTAGCACCAGTATTTCTCTGTTCATAGGTCTGATAAAGAAACAAAGAAACTGATTACTTGTAGGACATGAGTCCAGTCTGTGGTCTCGAGGGTGTACTTGGGAAAAACATTCCAGAGGAGACTGAGGACTGTGGAGAAGGCCAAGTGGCACTGGGAAGAGGGCTCACAGTGTTAATCTGTACCAGGAGGGTGGCTCAGATAGCAACATTTGATTACTGCCTGATCGATATCTTATAGCTGACAGGAAATCAAATACTTTCCTCAGTTATATTCCCAGGAGATAGGCAGTCAACACCAGGAAAACATACAAACAGCACAGAAATGAGTCCTCTGAGGAGCCCCAGAGTACAACAGGGATTTAAAATTAACCCCTTATTTTCAGCCTTTGTTTGGCCCTTGAAATTTTACATGTGATATTGCCGAAGCTTCTTTGCTCTGGATCAGATTTGTGTTCACTTGCAAGATACACTCCCTCTTCCTGACTGATTGTGGAGATGAACAACCAGATCTACCTACAGAGCACCTATCCTATGAAACTGAGAAATAAAACTGCTTTCCTCACCATGTTTCTGAGCTGTGCATGCTCAGAGTCATTGAAAAGCAGGATGCACATAGAAGATAAAGCGTACCATTTCCTGCAACTACAAGAGCAGCATCTCTTTGGGGACAACATCTTCAGGAGTGATTAAGTGCCAATCACTTCATTCCCACAGTTAGGAACAAAGAGCAAAACCCAGTCCTCAGTAAATTAAAAAGGTTGATGGCACAGAATCCATTGTGCATCTAGAAGCTGTTAAAAGGAAGAGAGAGAGATATAAGATGTGAATGCATTTACATGGAAAGGGGAGGTCATCCATGGAATGAGACAAGCACACTCCTTACTCCTACAGGCAGGTAGTGTGTATTTTATTTTTCCAATGTTTTACAACCATGCTCAACAAACACTCACAGAAACTCATTAATAACGCTCTATGACTGTGACTAAGACTTAAAAAAGGCCAAACCAGATGTTACTACAAAAAGCCGTTCAAAATTGTGGCAAGAGTCAGTTGCCAAAATACACAAACTTCGTGTTTTTCTCAGCAGAAATACACTTTGCCATATACCTCTGTGTAGGAAAATAAGGTGATGTATCATATATATTTCATACATACTTGTCTTTGTATATTGGCATATATGTAGTGTTCATTTCTTCTAGTGTTACTTCCATAATGCCATTGTTTTGTGGGGTTTTTTTTGCCTCAGAGAAAAAAATAAAGAAAGAAGAAAGAAAGAGAGAAAAAAAAGAAAAAAGAAGAAAGAAAAAAAAAGAGAGAGAGAGAAAGAAAGAGAGAGAAAGAGACAAAGAGACAAAGAAAGAAACAAGTAGCTAATGAATGATTACCTACTGATCAGACCATTTTCACCTATTTTATAATGTAATAATCATCACTGAAAAGTTAATTATTTGAGTCTCTTGTTCAATGGGATGGTCATTATATATCTAACATCAGGAGATATGGAGAACCAGGAGCCTGCGAAAACAAGAAGGAAACACAATAATTTCACTTTCTTTTGCAGGTTACAGGTTCTCCCTGCAGAATAGGAAACAGCTAAGAAATTAGCATGCATGGTGCTAAAAAATGAAGTTATTTGAAGAGTGAAGGAGAGCTTTTTCAGCCTAGGAGAAACAGTAAAATAAAAGTGGAAGATTCTCATGCTTTACTTAATGCAATTGGTTCATCTAAACTTTGATAGTTAATAACAGCTACAGAATTGTCCAAGTATTTCTCTTAGATAAAAGGAGGCTGTAAGTTGTTAATCACAAGCTCTGGCTGAAATGGGAGATAAATTTGTATATTTTCAGGCACCACGTCCTTTCTGAGAAGACGCCTGATGTTTTTCTTAGAACTTTGGATTAAGTTCCCTGGCTCAGATTTAGGACTAATTTTGCTTTTACAAAGGTGATATCAGGTCTGATTTAATAGAGCATAAGACAAAATGTTAAAAGTATATTCAGATTAATTTCTTCAGCCTTCCCCATCCCAGCCATTTTCATATTAATTTGCTAATTTGGAGACAGAGACTGCATATCAAAGGAAGGCTGCAGGCAATAATGAAGGCTGCAAATGTTTGCTGTATCAGTAGTTACTGTTTTGATTTCTGAAATAGAGGGCAACTGTCATTATTAACAAACAGTAGAAGAAATTACACAAACACAGAAAATAGAGAGGTAAACAGAGCAAGGCTCGTTCTTCACGAGGTAAATCTGTATATAAATGCTGAGTAGAGAGCTCCTCCCAGTTTGAAATGAAGCATCCTGCAAATCTAACATTAGAATTAGATGCTCACTTTCCTGCTTGAGAAATATTTTTTAGAAAGTATTTGTGATATAGTAAAAATGTACTTAGTACAATACTTTTTTCTCTATACCAATGATCTGATTAAGAGAGTGCCACACGTATTCTGAAATACAGAAAGGCCAAGCCATCCACTGCTTTCTACGTCTTCCTTTTCTGAACAATGGTATCAGATACCAAGAAGCAGTAAAAATTTACTCCAGAACTGATGTGCTTTTCATCAATATATGATTGAATAACCCAATGCAGTCCACCAAAAAAACCCCCAAAAATAAAACAACCCAAACAACAACAAAAAATCAAACAAATCTCCCCCACAAAAACCCAACAAAAACCAAACCAAACCAAACCAAAACCACCAAAACCAAACCAAACCAACCAACCAATCAACCAACCATTTTTAAGCTAAGGGAGTAACATAAAGCTTAGATAAAACCTCAGGTATTTACAAACCTTTAAATGTAATCCTAAGTCTGAGGAAAGACTCGTTTAAGCAAACAGTTTTAAGACTGAAAATGGCCTCTCATTCCACTGTAGAATAGACTGATAAGATTTGTTTTCAGTGTTCATGTGGGATGCATTTGGTTTGGAAGGAGGTCCCTCAAGCTGAAAGATATGTTTCCTGATGTCATGATACTGTTAATGTGCCATAAAAATGATTTAGCAGTTGGGATCAATGTACTGCATTCTAACAAGCCAATAAAATAGCCCCTACGGTATCCCATCCTTATTATAGGGTCCTATTATGAAAATGGAAAAAAAAATGGTTCATATATAAACTATTTGGATTCTCTATATATGAAAGATATATTTCAACAGGAAGGGTACATTTTAACAGGCTGGAAAAGAACAATGTGATGCCACAGCCCTTGTGGTTTTGAGTTAGATGTCAGCACAGAGTTTTTGCAGTGTACATGAAGCCTGGATGTGAATAGATGAGGTATGATTTTCTGGGTGCTACAACAGATTTTTAATTTTATCAGCAGAAAGGTTAAAAACTAAAGAAAACAGAAGAAGCCTACACATGCAATAATAAGAAGCATTCAGAGAGTAAAAAGGATAATTTAAGAATATTTGAGAGCAAAATCAGTAGTTCAAAGAGGATAGGGTAATAAGAAATAATTCAAAACATCTAGTGAAGTATTAGTATGTAAGAGCATTAATGCAAAATCTTACTTGTAAGATATTTTCAAAGACTTGTTTAATGAAGGAAATGCTTAACATCTTACTGTTCAGTAAGAGATCTTTCTTGCCCACTCATGTCAGTTATTTTCAATACTCAAGCATCATGCTTTTCAGAAGCTCACTTCTTTCTAAAGAGATAAGGGGCTTATTTTAGATGCTAGAGTAGATTAAGACACCAGATACAGTCTCAGGTTTCAGAAACTTGCTGCTACACACACAGGTGTAGTGCCTTGGCTTTGCCCTTGCCATTATTCCAGCCCCTGGAATAATTCGCACCCCTGTGGGTGCTAATCCCTGGCATCCCTGGACAGACTGCTAGTTCTTCATTGCAAAGTTTGAGATATGGCCTAGAAGCAAAATCAGTGGAGAAGGTCAAAGGCAGCAATTCTGGGTGCATCTCAACCGCATACACTTAAACAATGTAGAACGCTTGGCAATTTCTCATCTCAAATATCGGAGAAATGTTTTTCAGGAACTTCGTTTTCAACCTGTTAACGTAAGCAACTGGCATTTCTTTGGAAATCGAAAATTGAAATAGTTTCCAAAGTCACCAAAAAGCAATGTGAAAGGATGAAAAATAACCATGGAAATGGTTAACTCACAGAAAATTAAAGAATAGAAATTGTATGATATAAAGACATGTTAAAAATAATTAAATGTTTATTGAGTTTTAATGGCAAAGATTTTGCAGGTGGAGTGAGAGCTACAGGGGGAAGAAGCAGCAGAGAAAATACATGCACAACACTGGGAGTGAAGTAGAGCTTGGAAAGAAGGGAGGTGTGGGTTAAAGATTTTAATATTTAGTTTATTTCTCATTATCTTACTGTGATCTGATTGGTGATATATTACATTAATTTTGCCCCAAGTCTGTTTTAACTGTGATGGATGAGTGATCTCTCCCTGTCCCTATCTCCATCCGCAAGTCTTTCATTGCATTGTCTCTCTCCTGTCCAGTTGAGAAGGGGACAGTTTTGGTGGACACTTGGTGTCCAGCCATGGTCACACCCCCCCACCCCAAAAGTGTAATAATCATTCTCATTTTTAATGTATGATTGTTTCATTTGCTAAGAAAATACTTTCTAATATGGCTTCTGATGGTGTCTAGAGGATATTTTCCTTTAAATTAACTATATTTTTAATTGTATATAAGCATAGATCCAGTTTAGGCTTTCATTTGATCATTTATCTGTTTCAAGTGTGTGAAAAATTATAGGTTGAAAAATGGAAAAAAAAATCGCACTGATTCTAAAACCCAACCACCTGCCCAGTCAAAATTCAGTGACTTCTCATGTTGTAGTTGCTGTAAAAAACCACCCATATTCCTAAGAAAAGCATGGCTGAAACAAATGAAATATCATTTTTCTTAGTGTTCCTTATCAAATATCTGTAACACACAGGTGGACAACTTTCAAAGGGATTAGATTAATGCTATTGAAATTTGCATACAGGTTCTTCACATTTTTCCACTGGAAATGTGTAAGATAATACATTTTTACCTGTAGAGTAATTTTATCCTTGAAGTTGTTTTTCACCCCGTTTTTTTGGGGTTTTTTGTTTTTATTTTTTTTTAATCTGGCTGATAATTTCCAGTCACTTTCAGAGTGCTCATCAGACACCACCAACCCCCAGACCCAACGAGACAAACCGAAACTGAGTTTTAGGTTTCTGGGAGTTAATGATGGATGAGAGGTGAATATTTGCCCACTGAATACTTGAGAGAGTCACCAGTCTCCTCCAGCTCTCTTTTCAAAATGGAAATCAAAACCTACTGGAAATTGAATAAAATGTTGAGAAACCTGTGTGCCTAGGAAACTTCCATCAGTCTCTTCAGTTGCTCCCCCACCAGCCCAATGCAGAACGGAAACATGGAAAAGTCATTGTCGTTGCACTCTTAGGGGCTCCTATTTCTCTGGCTCCCAGAAGATTACTTATAGAAAGAATATACCAGAACTGTAATACAATAAGCTATAATGTGAAACAACTGTAAGCTCTTGAAGACTTTTAATACAGATGACACACTGGTCTTTCAAAGAATGAAACCATAATTTATACAAGAAGCTGTCAGATACACAGGACCCAAATGGCATTTGAGCACACAGCTTGCTTGCTTACTTGTAGGGATATCAATCAATATATTAAGAATTAATCTGCACCCCAGTGTTCTCCTAAAACTGCCTAATGTCTTGGCAAGCTACTTGAAAGGGTTCAGTGAGAATTTATAAGGGCAGCTTGGAAACAGGATTTTTTTTTCTTGCTCAACAAAGGGGATACTGTTTCCCCTCTGAACATATCTCTGTTATAGTTTAACACAGTAATGGATAGGTTTGCCAAAAATCACAGTTTTTAATGGCCTTCAGCGAAACAGTAGATTTGTCTTTGCCTTCATACTGTGTCCTGCATTTATGCTGTTAGAATGGCTCTTAATCTGCCTGGAAGTATCAAATGCTCTTGGCCTTGAGAACACAAACTTGTGCACACACTAAAAAGTACAGTTTGTAGAGCAACCACATTTTCCATTTATGCAGAAGAGTAAGCAGGACTGAAACTAAAGGATCTAATTTCGAGTACTTTCCAGCTCTTGACACAAAAATGGCAAGAAGGCCTGGGCAAATTTAAAATGTGGTATTCATATTGCCTACATAAAATGTGCTAAAATGGCTTGAATGATGTCATTTGAGCAACAAATCCAAGCTACAGATATTTTTGAACTCTGAGAACACTGCATGCTTGGCACTGACCAGATATGTAGGGTGTGTGAGGCTGCACATATAAAATCACCTTATGGCTACCTCAAGCCATTAGTAAGCAATGTATGTTTTTACCTACAAAGAGCAGAATGTGATATCACACACGTTATGCAAAGCTACTGCATCTTTCTGATTCCCGGCTTTCAAACATTTCACTTTGACAAAAGCAGTCAATGAAACATCAAAGGGGTGTGTGGAAAACATGAACCCTTACTTGCTCGGCCCTAAGTTCAAGGAGAAAATAAACAGATAGCGGTTATCAATGGTCTGTCAGCTCTCAGGACAGTTTCTTTTCAGAGATAATGTCTGTGTGTGCACATGCAGAAATACATCTCTGCTTTAAAGTATTACAGGAATAGCCTTAATAGGAACAGCTTATTTTGGACTACATTCATGAGAAAGCTGTTCAGTACATGAATTTTTTCTCCATTTTGTGAAAATCTCAGAGTCTGAACATTTGCTCAGCCAGTTTCATTGCTTTTCCCTCCAGTGGCAATGTCCTCCAACACATCAACTGGAAATTATGGACTTGCATTTCTGGAAAAACTTGCCATTGGTAAAAAATTCTCCCTTCCCTCCTAGAATTCATCACCTCCAGAAGGATTGTTTCCAAGGCTAGGGACCTATCCTTTGCAGCAGGATTTTCAGGGCCGTGCCAAAACTTCTGAAAAGGAAGATTATTTTATATCCATGTTAATATTGTAAAAAATTGAACATATTTTACCTTATCCATTTAAATCCTACAGCTGCCATTTTAGTGAAATAATTACAGCATTCAACATGTTTGAATGCTAAACAAAGAAAATGCACTTTAAAATTACTAATATTTGTAGGGGAAAACAAATTGACTGCTTAGTGGCATAATACTAAATAGATAAATTGACCTCCTATGAAACAAATCTGCCCCTGCTTCTGACTAATGAAATGTAAGGCCACAGTAACTGTTAAATCCTACCTAACAAGTTTGATTCTAATGTCAACAAAATCAGAATTGCTTTTTTATTGACAGTGTGATTCAATCTGCATATTTTTTGTGAAACAGCTCTTATATCTTCTTCTCAATTCAAGAGCAAGCAAGGAATTGTGAGGATGAAGCTGTGCCCTTGAAGAGTAGTGCGCACTCTCTATTCCCTTGTTCTTCTACCTTATTAATTCAGAACTTTGCATGAACAAAGTGGCAGTAATTAGCCTTGACATGGACCAGTGCCAGGCTTTTCTATCAAGTTTCTTTCCTGTTTATGTTTGAATTACTCCGGGCCTGCCTCTGTGCGCCCTTTGGTCTCAACAAATGCGGTTTTTTCCCCTTACTCTCATGGTACAAAGAATGTAATCTTAGTTGACTGGAGTCTGCTGAACATCACATTATTCTTTGACTCGGTTAAAGATTCACAAGCTGGAGTGGAGAAAAATGCTTTTGCTAAATAAAGGCTGCAACACTAAGAGGATATGCTCCCTAGAGAAGAATTGCTTTGCCTGAAGCTTTTTTTGCTCAGCACTGCTCTAAAATTTTGTCTAGAAAAAACCAGTAGAATTTTGTGTAAAAGAATCAGTATAGATATCAGTTGGATGATGAGGCTTCCATTTAGCGGTTCTCTCCTGCAGATTTGACATATAACGGATGTCTAATCCTGAGTGAGAACCACAGTCCCCCAGGTCTACTGTCTTATTTCCACCTCCTTCCCTATGCTTATGACCAGACATGGGCTGGTCTCATGAGAGCTTTACCTGTTTTACTATAATCAAAACCTGCTATGATTACACATCTAATTAAGAAAGGAGGCTGGGCACAGAACATTTCATTCAGGAAGAATATGGAGCTAGTTTAGTGAAGGAGGTTATTAACTTCCGGATCTGCAATGACTTAGTGCCCATTTATTATTTGCTTTCCCCTAATGATAAAAAATTCTGATCATAATATTAAAAACTCACAAGGAAACAAAACAATAAACATTATTTAAAATCGCAAAAACTGCAGGGGAAATTATTTTCATAAGAAGCTATCACAATATACCTCAAGTTAAGTGTCGTACACAAAGGTTAAAAGAAATCTTTCCCTAGAAAAGGAACTCATCCATAGGGATTAGGATGTCAGTAACTTTCCAGTTATTGGAAAGTTACACTTTAGGAAACAAAAAAGACTAATTTTTTAGCTTACTTTTAAACATAACCTCAAAAAAGAATTATAAAATTAAAGCTCTCCCTTCTTCAGTTTAGCACTGAATATTTTGATCCTTCAAAATTAATTTCTCTTTGAAGAACCTGTACCTACCATGTTATCAGAATTTGCGTGTAATGTACAAAAAATTACTTGTCCAAATATCAACTTTTTCACAAGAGTGAATTGACTTAAGATTTTAAAATTGTTTCTGAACTGTATAACTCTAATTAGTTATCCTGAAATGTTTTTAGTCTCACCAAACCCCCCAAATCTCCTTGAAATGTCATTGAGAACTATTAATTCTTGGTTTTGGGGATTTGGCTTGCTCACATCATGACTATAACTTTGGAAGCACTTCCCTAGAATTCTAAAATTGGATTCTGGCCTAAACATTTACCAAAAAAATTTAAGGCATAGAAAAGGAATAATGTGAGTAACACTGTTTCAATAACTTTTTATACTTGTTGGGTTGTAAATAAGCTTAAGATTCAACAAAGGTTTGAAACATGACATCAATATGAACATATACCTAAGTGATGTTTTAGTGCAGCCACTAGCTGTTGGTGCAGCAGTGGTCTCATCTTTATTTTATTTCTGATGTAGTTGACTGAAATTTAGTTGTGGGATGCAGAAAGGGCAGAAGTTGAGACATCCTGCGACTCGTCTGGTTAGTTATGTTCCTAAACACGTTTTGATTGGATGACCTAATTGAGGATTGAACTGAAGTCCCCTGGCTTCTGTCTCGGTACTGTCATAGGTGACTTCATGGGTCAACAGCATGGTCTGAACTGTCTATTCCCTGAGCAGACATAATTTTTCTCTGTCTAATTCCTCCAGCCTCCAGCTATTTACATAGGATCCTATAGATTTTTTTTGTGTATGAACTCCAAAACTATCCCTCAGCTATCATTCTGTTTGTAAGGTTCACTGCTCTCAAATCTATTCAATAGGGAGGCTATTCTGGAGAACATTATGTGTGGAGTTCTCTATACATACAAATGCACTCAATGCACAGATATTTCCAGTGTCAGGAAAAGCTCATTTGTGCATTTTTCTGGCCATATGGGAAACAATTTTCCCTTTCAGATAACTGGTTATGGCTAACTGAATTCTGAGAATGAATTTCAAATCACAGATTGTGAAGGTTGAAATAATAATAATAATAATAAATAA
>VXBU01004542.1:750744-1035120 GCA_013400315.1 Bombycilla garrulus | reverse complement strand
AAAAAATTACTTGTCCAAATATCAACTTTTTCACAAGAGTGAATTGACTTAAGATTTTAAAATTGTTTCTGAACTGTATAACTCTAATTAGTTATCCTGAAATGTTTTTAGTCTCACCAAACCCCCCAAATCTCCTTGAAATGTCATTGAGAACTATTAATTCTTGGTTTTGGGGATTTGGCTTGCTCACATCATGACTATAACTTTGGAAGCACTTCCCTAGAATTCTAAAATTGGATTCTGGCCTAAACATTTACCAAAAAAATTTAAGGCATAGAAAAGGAATAATGTGAGTAACACTGTTTCAATAACTTTTTATACTTGTTGGGTTGTAAATAAGCTTAAGTTTCAACAAAGGCTTGAAACATGACATCAATATGAACATATACCTAAGTGATGTTTTAGTGCAGCCACTAGCTGTTGGTGCTAGTGGCTCATCTTTATTTTATTCCTGATGTAGTTGACTGAAATTTAGTTGTGGGATGCAGAAAGGGCAGAAGTTGAGACATCCTGCGACTCGTCTGGTTAGTTATGTTCCTAAACACGTTTTGATTGGATGACCTAATTGAGGATTGAACTGAAGTCCCCTGGCTTCTGTCTCGGTACTGTCATAGGTGACTTCATGGGTCAACAGCATGGTCTGAACTGTCTATTCCCTGAGCAGACATAATTTTTCTCTGTCTAATTCCTCCAGCCTCCAGCTATTTACATAGGATCCTATAGATTTTTTTTGTGTATGAACTCCAAAACTATCCCTCAGCTATCATTCTGTTTGTAAGGTTCACTGCTCTCAAATCTATTCAATAGGGAGGCTATTCTGGAGAACATTATGTGTGGAGTTCTCTATACATACAAATGCACTCAATGCACAGATATTTCCAGTGTCAGGAAAAGCTCATTTGTGCATTTTTCTGGCCATATGGGAAACAATTTTCCCTTTCAGATAACTGGTTATGGCTAACTGAATTCTGAGAATGAATTTCAAATCACAGATTGTGAAGGTTGAAATAATAATAATAATAATAAATAAAAAAGAAACACAATAAGAAATTATCTTTCCAAACTGAACCATCCAGAGGCTAGATCTTCCTATTACCAGGATACAATTGTCAGACTTTGTAAGAACAGATTCAAGACAGAATGAGCCTGATGATTACACATCAGCTATTATTATTATTATTCTCTATTATTATTTTAAATATTATAGTGCATTGTCATTATAATGGAAGGCAATGTGCCTTGGGAATGAAGCAACCCTGAAACTCATTAGAAATTAAATATATAGAATTAAAGTGTGAGAGATAAAATTGCTTTTCTGCCTGCCAGTATAAATGGAATGGTGTATGACAGGGATGGAATAATGGGATGCTCTCAGCTCAGTCTATGTAGGAACATCTCCACCTCCTGCCAAGGAAAATAAAATTTAACCTAATACACAAGCACATACACCAAGAAAGAAAATGCTAAACTGAGGAAGGACAGCTGACTAGAATTCAAACTTTGACTTGGAAAAGATGGTGAACGTTTGTACTAGTTTTTTACCTTTGGGATCTCGGCAGGAATCCAATCATAGGTTCTAATTAAAATGAGTTTGATGGTTGCAGCCTAGTTCCTAATTGATGGCAGTTCACACTACAAAACATATAAGAATTCATTAGAGTGCTCATCTGGCAATTTCTACCGGAGGGAGCAAGAGGAGACAACTACAATGGATTCCAGCAACTATCCTGCATTTTAGGTAGCATGGTCCTTTCTGGGCAGTCAAAAAAATGTCATCAATAGAGCATAAGGGATCAAAAATCAAAGCATTCCTCTCGAATTAACTCAGATGTAGAATAGTAAATGTACTTTCTAGTCATTTATTTTAAGACTCAAAGCATGGATATAGAAATTATGACATGTTCCAAGAAGAAATCTGCAGTATTTCTTGGCATTAAATTGTATATCTTGTTGTCAAAATACAAGTCACTTCAAAGAGAATTTTCTACTTGCACTTTGCTAATAACATTTTATTCAAACTCACAAGAGTGAGTTCTCTTCTCCATCCAGAAGGGTAATTTGGTGTTTCGTGTTGAGGTGGTCACTGGTTCTGTACAGATAATAATTAACAAAATATTCATGTTGTACTAAATACGCTGATGAGAAAGTTTTTGCAAGTTCTAATGCCAGCCAGCAGAGAGACTTTGTAACCAATGTATAGCGACTCCCACCATTCACCACTTGGTGAAAAACAAAACAATCTTTATATTTGGGGTTGTTTTCCTGACCTAATCAGCTTTTTCTCTAAGCCTCTTGAAACTTTGGGGTGCTTGTTCAAGGTGGCATGCTCTTTCTTTAAATAATTTTGTCACTGCTAATGACTTACATGCTCACATACTACTAAATATTTTGGATAGATCAAAAGGGAGCTTCTACCTACACTTGGACATTTTGCCTTGTCTTCAGCAGACCCATAGCATGCATTTACTTTTCTTTTGAGGGAGTCTTATCTAATCTGCCTGGGGGAGCAATGAGAATGGCACCATTGGCCTCAATGGCCTCCAAATAACAGACTAAAAATCCAAGGTTTAAGTTTAGTTTCCAGTTTAGATGAAGATTATACCCAGGTCTTGCTTGCTGCGCCTTAGCATTTTTTGTCTTGCAGAGCTGATGAGCCTTGCCCATAAAGAAATGAATCTTCCAGAAAAGGGCACCAGAGAAACGGCCCAGGAAATATCCCATCTGAATGCAAACAATGCTGACAAAACAGCAACAAAATACAAAGTATGAAGATGAGGAATCTTGAGCACAACACAAAGTCTTCTACCAATGCAAATAACAACAAATTATAGCAAATAATTTTGTCTGAACCAATGGCAGGTGTGAAACATACCTCTGCTGTTTTACCTTAACACTATGGTGATATGACATCATGGCATGTTTCTGAAAATCTAGAAGGGCCTCTGGGATGGGTTTTCTGAAGCATCAGCATCCCTCACTCCTCTTGATTTCTATATCAGCTGCCAGAACTCATGTGCTGAATTAACAACAAAAATCCAGGCTATTCATTGAGGCACTTCATTCGCTCATAAGAAAAGAAGACATTACATTGTGTCAGGAGTGTTTTTTCTCCTTGGTGAGTGGTGCTACCTGCAGGATATAACTTTTCCAGGAACAGAAGTCACTTCCTACTTGTTTCTGGACACAGTTCAAGCTGTTGACAAGGCTTCCATGTAGTCATTCATCTTGGCAAAAGGGAAAAGTGCAGGGGAACATTTCCTGATGCTAAAATTATTTTTCTCCTGTAGCAAAATTAAGTCTATGATGTCAGAGCTTTAAAAATAGTTTTTTCTAGACCCTTTCTAATAATAAAAAGAGTGAATATGCAATTATCAACAAAATAGGCTTCCGCAGGAAAATGTTGCTTTTTGGCTTTTCAACCTCCTGTCTCTCCGTTTCAATTGATAAATTGACATTGTTCTCAGAGTGCTGTTATTCTTTACTTAGACAACAAATTCCTTGTGTTGCTTTAAACGCAGTATTCTAAAATATAAAATTTAAAGTGAAAATAAATCCTTTATTGTACAAATACCACACAGGATAAAAGGTAAGAGAAGATTAGGCTCTGGGGTAACCCTATGGAAGCCTTTCAGTATTTAAAGAGGGTCTATAACAAAGATGGGTGCAAACTTTTTAGGGTAGGGCATGCTACAGTAGGACAAGAGATAATGGTTTTGAATTAAAGATGGCACATTTAGACTGGATATAAGAAAGAAATTTTTTATGATGAGGGTTGTGAGACACTGGAATGGGTTGCCCAGAAAGGTGATGGATACCCCATTCTGAGCAACATACAAGGTTGGGTTGGACAGCTCTCTAATGCAATTGAAGGTGTCTCTGCTCATTGCAGGAGGCTTGGACTAGCCTTTAAAATATCCCTTCCAACCCATATCCTCCCATTATTCTATGATTCGATAAATAAGCTTCATTTGGTCTTTAAAGAACATCTTACTGCCCTCTCAATGCATATGTATGGATCAGGTCTATATTTGCAAGTTTCATGCATTTTGAGAAGTAAATTGTGTCTATACAGTACATGCCATTTAAAAATGGCTTGACATTTTCAAAATATTATTTTGTATAGCACTTGTGTTAGCAAAAATATTTCAGTGCACTTGAATCACAAACCATCTATTCAGAATGTCATCTAGAGGCAAATTATAATAAAACAAAAAAAATGAAGCAACATTTCTTGATTCCCTATCCCACTGCCCTGGAGCTATAGCGGGTCTATCACCCAGTATCTCCCTCCCGACCTCCAACAGCTCAATTTTTTTTTTACAGTATTACCTTCCAACTTATATTTCTGTCTGATTGTTCATATCTTTTTTTCAAAACACTCATTCCTCACTTGCTAATCACCACTGACTACTTTTGCCTCAGCTTTTCCCTACATGTCAGCCCACAGACTGCAAGCATTTCTATGCTTGGAATATAATTTTTCTTTCTACAAAAGTTTAGCATCACCCCTGAGGCTGTTCAGAGACGTGTACTAAAAAAAATTCATATTATCCACTGTTTTTGTTTTCTTTTCAGGTGAGAGTTGAGTACTGTCTACAGTCTGTTAAAAAGGAGAAGACCTAGTGGGTTTCTCGTGCTAGTCCACAGACATAATTCTGAGAGTTTCCTGTTTCCCATCACATGTTCTGTATCTGTTGCAAAAATCTTGTAATAGTGCTGGACTACTTCATTATTTTCTCAGCACAACAGGATTTTTGCTTCTGCAGATGAAGAAGAAAGGCTCATGGTGAGATTAAATAACTTTTTTAGAGTCCCTGGATTGGTAGAGAGAGATTCTGTGTTCCAGCTCAATGAGTTTCTTAGAAGACAGTAGTCTCTAAGTGTATGTTTTAAAGAAATTAAAGCATTTCATTAATTTTTAATATTTGAAAGCTTAGATTTATTCGAAAGTTTTGCAAAATACTGTTAATAAAAAACAAAAAGAGCCTTTTCTTTCTCCTTTGAGTCCAGTGAACTTCTTTACCCAAAACAATCTGAATTAAACATGATTTGATGGTTCTTTTTGTAACTGTTTTCATTTTGAGCATAGTCAAAGTAAGCTTTGATTTTCACATGTTGAGCAAAAGCATCCAGTCAAACAACACCTTCCAATGTAAAAAACACCCAATACTGAAATTTGAGCCATAATCCAATCCTCACTAGCCACATACAAAGCATGAGCTGGATAAACTTTTATGTACACATCTAAAAACCACACACAGTCTCTAAATTTCTCATGAAAAGCTTTGCCTTTTTATTCCATGTTCAAAATTAAAACAGTCCCTCATCTGTAACCATAAGTCAACTGAAAGAATTAATTTAAGAGGTAGGGGTATCAAAGTTAAAAAAACCTTCCTGGCTTTACTCCCAATTCTCTGTGTCTGCACGGAGTTGGGGAAAGCTGAGGGGGTTTGGTTTGGGTGGGTTTTTTTTCTTCTGGGGATAAGGAGAGCATTTGTAGCATATGTCCTACATCTGGCAGTAGCTCACTGATAAACACGTGTAGCAGCAGGAACCCAATTATCCCTGTTGCCCTTTTTAGAATTACTACGAGTTGTGCTCTTCTAGGCAGCGGAAATAACACATGAAGGAAAAAAGCACCGTTTTAGTTTCCACAGCACATTTCCTGGCACTACTCCACAAATTACATGCAGTAACACTCTCCCAAAGAATCTTTTGCTACTTAAAGTGTGGTAGGGCCAGCACCACATTTCAGCTGTATACCTTACAAATATTGTGTGTAATATGTCAGTGAAGAGAAAGTAATTATTGCAATTTAAAATTTTAATTCACTGCAAAAAAATAATTTCTTCTGAAAGGGGATCTTTCTCTTTTCTTTATTTTTATTTTAGGTGCTTTTCACTTTTAGAGCCTACACCCCTCTTTCCCTTCAGTCCCTGATCTTGGGCTGTTTCTAGGCCACTGAGATCACATGTGGCAAATGAGCCACATCAGCATGCTCAGAAATTCAGAGCAGGAGACAGAAAATGCTGAGATCTTTGTCTTTTCTATTCTTATAGTGTTGTTTGTCTTAAGACAGTGTAAACAACATAGCCTATTGGTATTCCAGAGACTCTGCTTCTAAGCTGGATAGTTTGAAAAAATTACATATTAAATACAGAGAAATACAGAATTGCAATATTTGTATTATATTGTCTTCAGGAATAAATTGTATTTCTACACACTTTCATCTAAACCCTTTTTGAAGTCTCCTCACATTCAAAATGATTAATTTATTGAGATTATTTTCCAGTCTCATATATATTTATATTACTAAAAAGAATTCAAATAATAAAACTCCATATTCCAGACATTTATTGTACAATTAGCAACTGTTTTTTCAATTTAACAAGTTTTATTCTTCTTTTTGCCATTGTGCTATGTTATGGCTCGAAATGAGCCAGTACTATGTTAATACATTCAAGGGAAACATTGCCCCAGAAGTATCTCATGAGAACACCTATAGTATTTTTATAAAATGAATGTCTGTATTTACTATTGACCTTCCTGCTAAGATAGCTGAATTGTGAAAGCAGAATCAAAATTTTCCTCACTGTTAAACTGGTATAAATCTGAAGTCAATACGTTTATTTCTTTGTCAATATTTTGGCAGATTTTCTTTGGCACAACAAAAATCTAAGGAGGTAACTAGTTATAACAGCTTTTTACTGCCTGCTTCTACGTGACCTCTAGAAAAAATGGGGAAGATGAGAATTGTTTTGAGCAAAAATATATTAATTGCCTTTATCCTTCTTTGCTCTGATCCTCCTCCCATATATCTCTGTGTAGGAAGTTCATTTGTGTTCAGTGTCTGGGTTGTTTGGGGCCAAGGGAAGCATTTCTCCACATAAGGCCAGGAGGGAATGTCCAGGCTGTTTAGGTATGCACTTTGAAAAGATAAAGAAACTCAGAACACCCCCTGGTTAGCTTAGAGGAATGACTCTTAAACAATGTACACATACATATGCTACCCTAAACACTTAGAAAGTCCCAAGTGCAGCCACAATTCAAAATCATTATTCTTGGCTATAGAAAGACTTACACATACTGAGTGCATCTAGAGATCCATTTATGAGCCTCTTCAAAGTTTGAAATGAGAAGGTAAAAAAAATATACCTATATTATTATATTTATTACATTTATTTAAAGGTGGTAAAGCCAAAGGTGGGTACTAAGTGACCCCTGCCACGGCATTGCAAGGAAGAGCTGCTGGGGCTGAGATGAGGACGTGAATCCACTCTGTCCCAGCCCAGATGCTTACGGCCTGCAGTGCAGCTGCAGGCTCCACCCTTTGATCCAGAAGCCCACAAAGACACGAGTGGCAGAAATGTGCATCCACTGGAGCTTAAACAGACCTCTGGTCTCTGGGGGAATATGACAGAGCCCACACATCACTGGAAACACAGAGTGCTGCATTCTCTCCTGTACCTACCAACCTGTACAGTCCCTGCACCTGGAAAAATCTGCCACTGGGCAATCTCTGGTGGGATGTGGCAAAAATTCCATGTTTCATAAAGATGTTAATTCCTGTAAGACAGCTTTGATGTAGCCCAAATCTCCCATGTAATCTTAACAAGTGGTTCTGTCCTGCTGTCACTGTCCATGCTGCTTGGTAGCATTTCCAGGGAATACACATAGGTAGTTGTGCCTGCATGAAACATATTCTTAGAATGGTTTAGGCTGGAAGGGGCATTACAGATCATCTTATTCCAACCCTGCAAGGCATGGGCAGGGATGCCTTTCACTATTCCAGGTGGCTCAGGGCCATTCAACCTGGCTTTGAACACTTCCAGAGATGAGGCATTTACAGCTTTGCTGGGCAACCTGCGCTGTCCTCACAGTAAAGAATCTTTTCCAACATCTAATCCAAACTTACTCTCTTTCAGTTTAAAACCATTGCTCCTTATCCTGTCACTATTTGCCTGTACAAAATGTCCCACTTCCTCCTTTATAAAATCTCCCTTAAGGTAGTGGAAGGCTGTAATGAAGTCTCCCCAAAACCTCTGCTCCAGGCTGAACAACCACAGGGATCACAGATTATAACAGACCTCATCTCTCTTTTTAATCCTCTCTGTTCCTTTATGTAACAGTTTGATGGGATGCTAAGAACTTGTCAAATGAGACAGAAATGTCTTAATTCCTTTAAATACACTTGCATATTCTGTATGTTCACAAAAGGTTAGACTGCCATCCTGAAGACTGAAAGCACTAGTGAAATACAGCAACTATACTGGAACGGTGCCACTAGGGAAAGAAATAATATTTAAATGAAATTAGACAGAGATCTCAGGCACACAGAACATAAATATTTAATTTGGAATTTCACCAAGACGTTAGGGCTAACACCTTTAACTCGGCACATGCGAGATTTTTAAATGACCACAAATTTTATGAGGACCTCAGATTTCACCTCCCCTTTAAAGGATTGGCTCCCCAGTGGAAAAGCTCTGGTGAGAAGCTGGTTCTTTATTAGTTCAGGTGGGAATTTGACCTTTGGTTCTTATTTCATTAACGTAACAGAATCACAACACTCATGCATAGAATTTGGTGGTAAACAAAATTTGCTCCTGAAGGCTTTATTGGGAATTCATTGCAAAAACCAATTAAACCAAGCATATCTTACCTATGAAGTGAATTCAAAAGCAAACGACCCAAATCTTATAGAGGCTTATTAATTTTTGCAGGAAAAGTAAAAATAATCTGCTCTTTTTTTAACTGTCCTCCAGAAGTTAAAAATATAAAAAAAAATCACAAAAACCTTCAAAGGCAAGAGAGTAAATTGATGGTTTAAATAAAGTAAGCATTCTTTATAAGCCTTGCTTAGTAAATAGAATTAATTTATAAGGTTTGTTTTTATTTTTTTTTTTGTAGAGAATGTTGGTGTGTCTTGTATTTTTTGGTAGGAATACTGCAATTAGCAGAAGTCAGAATAAAAACAGTAGGTGCTAAAATTTCTCCCAGATATAAAAATCTTTAACACTGTGACACATTATCAATTTAGGCACAGTGGGTTTTAGACAGATAATTAGCAAGTCTTGGCTGACCAACTTCCATACTCCTGCAATGAAGACTAAGAAACATACTGTTTTTCAGCCAGTAATACAACTTCTGTCAAATAAAGTTTTGCAGGGCCTAATACGAGACTTTTATTTATGTTGAGTATCTCATTTGTGTAGTGAAATGAGGCAAGAAGATGCATACAATTAATCTTACAGTGTATGGTCTGCAAGTAGTTTTAGGAGGAAATTCACATTTTTCTCATTAGAGCTGGTTGGAAAATTATCTTCCAATTAAAAAAAAAAAGTGAATTTTTTTGAGTAGTGTAAATAGTTGAATATTAGAAAAACAAGCTTGAAAAGTCTAAAAAATCAAGAATGGCAAGATTTTCAACATGCCACATGTACATGTGTGAACATCCAGACTAGACAAGTAAATAACAAATCCACATCCTCCTCTATTTATGGCCCTGATTAAAACTTGGAGCCAAGTTTTTTCCAGTAACACAAGATAAAACTGTTTTTCTAGGGGTATATCCAGATGGTGATTTATAAACTATAGGAAGCTTGATGTCATTTTGAAAATTCAGCTGCATCCTGGCTGATGCAGCTGTTCTGGTACACAAAGACAACTGCTAGCACAAGTTCTAGTTAATTTCACGCATGGTTTTTTTACGTGATTATGCAACAGAGATGACATACGAAGCAAGGACCTGAACCTCATTTGCATATATTCTTAGTTCCTCTGGCAGCAGCTGTGTGCCACGGTGCCAGGACACCACTACAGCCTGAGATCCTGACCAAGAAGATCCAGACTGGCCCAGGCCCGGGCTCAGGAGGAGGAGCAGGAGCAGGAGGAAGAGGAGAAGGACGAGAGGAGTTGTCCATCATTGCACCAGACTTGGGCCATACTGGAAAGAGGCCAGAGATTACTTTGCTTATTGGTATTTCCTCTCTTCTAATTCCACCTATCCCCAAACGTTTTCTGATGTACTGTGTTTCTCTCTATGTTTGAGTTCAGAAGATGGTTTTCAGAAGCCTTAGAAGATGTTATTAAGTTAAATCAATGGTGAAGTACTAAACAACATACAGCATGTGTATTTCAGTACAACATGTCCTCTTTCAATAATGATTGCTCAATATTTTGAAAGGAAATTATATATTTATACAAATTACTGAGAAGAATACAAGACCAGCCAGAAAAGAGACAGATTGATGATACATTTTATAACATCTCAGCAAAGTTGTAAGGACTTTGTGTTGACTTTTTTTTTCTTTCTAAGTGGGGACTATTATCTGGTGCATAGGAAACGATACTGGAGATGGGGAAGGCTAGGGTAAGAAAATAGCAGTGAACAAATTCCAGTAGCCCAATTTGAAAAGCATTGCATATTTAATAGTTATGTGTACTTTATCATTAAAGTCTCATGACTGTGACGATCTCTGCAGTCCCAGGAGACCTCACAATGTATAGAAAAGTCCAGGTCTCCAACCTGTCTTGCTGAAGGAATAGTCTGGAGGCATTTGTTCATGTTCTCAAGGCAGTTTATCAGTTCCTTATCAAAAGTAGATTTCTCTGCCCTGCCAGGGTTGACACAGAACGCGTCCAGAGACACACTGTGCCCGCCCCGGGTGAGCTCTAATCTTTTATACAAATAACTACGTATTAAATGTTTATCATTAATTACCAATCCATGCCCCTCACACCACACTGTCCAGATCTCTGTCAAACCAATCCAAAAGTGCCAACATCACCAGGAAGATGGAGGTTATGAAGAAGGACAAAAGATAACATGCCACGTGTAAAAATTCTCCATCTTTTGCCTCAGACCCCCTTGTACAATCCTCCAACCCCCCCTGTACAGGGCCTCAAACCCCCCTGTACAAACACTCAAATTCTTTTCTTTTTACTTATAACTACTACTATTTTTCTATCTAAGCTTTTGTGACTTGAAATTCTTCATACAAAGTTGACAACCTGTTCCATGGATTAGAATCAGAGCTAGAGGCATTTTCAGTATCAATCCAGGGTCTCTGATACCTCAGGAAAAGCTGAAAAGCCTCCTGACCAGGTTTTGGGTCAGCCAAAGGCATCATAGGAACCCCCTGCGTTCCAACAATGACCAGCTTCCCTGGAATCAAAATCTGACTAAATTAGCCACAATGAGTGAAACTTAGGATCAAAAGTCAGGTAAATGGGCCAGTCATTGTGTTCTGTATGTGCAGAACAGGTGACAAAACAGGGCCAGCCTCTCTTTCTAATCCTTCTTAAGAAGTGATACCGATTAAGCAGATATTTTTCTAATTTCAGTGTAGCATACCTGATCCTTAAAATGAGACTTTAGCTCTTGGGGAAGTTGATGGCATATAATTTCCTCTCATTTAGACAGATTGCTGGAGAAGCATGCTAGCAATAAAGATAAGCTTTATTTATCATAATTATAGTGACTTGTTCTTTTAATTAATTTTCCAATTCACACTAATGTTTATATATTAAACAATTTACATTACTGCTTAGTGGAGGTAATATTGATATTACTCTTATTTTAAAAAAAAGTGTCTCCATTTATAGTATAAACATACACAATTGTGTAGTACAATTTAGGAAACCTGCTTTGTGTGCTATAGCAGAAATTAGCTCATCAAATATGTTGTATTTGGTAGAGACTAAAGGCCATTAGAAGCATCATGTCTCTTTCCCTTCAATTTATCAAATTGTTGTCTGACTGGCATTTCCTGATTACACACATCTTCTTTATGCATTTTCTTACACTTCAGTACCCGGCTCTGTCAGAAAATGATGGCATCTTTAAATTAACATCCATCCATCTTTAAATTACTTCCATTCATAACTCCTTTAAGCCAGAGCCAAATTCAATTCCAAGGAGCCTAGAAGGGGAAGAGCTTATAAGGAAAGTGAGGATTAATGCTGTTTAAATGCACATTTTCTTAATATCTCAAAGCTCCTTGCCAATCTTGCTTAGATGTTTACTGTTGTTCTGCCAAGTTGCTGACAATTGTGACTTCTAAATTGATTTCATTGTTAGAACAGCCAGATGAATGAAAATTAGATTTAGTTACTATATAATCAGTATGACTATCAGAAATAATGGTGTCTCCTTTCCCTCAGCACATACTTCGTACTATGCCTCAGTTCGTGGTGCTTGCAGGCAGGATGGGAATTGTGCTGGGGAGCAGCCACGGAGCTTGCAGGGAGAGCAAACCCCAGTCTTTGGTTTTCTGTTTGTTTGGAGTTTTAGTTGTTGTGGGATTTTTTTGGTGGGTTGTTTTTTTTTTTTTTTCTTTTTGGTTGGTTGGTTGGTTTTTGATGCTTTGAGCTGGCTGTCTCTTCTCCCTCCAAAATATGGGCTGACAACACCGTGCTGGCTGTTCTAATAACACCCAGAAATAAATGAAGTACAAACTTGTGAGAGATGGGTGGTTCAAATGTGTCATTTGCTCTCGCTATAGAGTGGATGCAAAAATGTATAGTTAATTTTTAGAAATATTTTTCTACTTTTACAGATATCTTCCAAGTAACATTCTTCTGACTCTGTGAAATTGGCTAAGCACATCAAAATTCACTTTGATATTGAACACATCTTCTGTTTAAAATGCTTCATCTTCTCTCAATTTCTGAGAGATAAAGAGTATTCACAATATATCCTGAAAAAAAAATTTAAATAGACTTTCCTGTTACTGTGTTTTTCCCAGCCTCTACTACTCCTTGATCTTATACAATGAATTTATACTTTCCATTCCACCTTCCCACTAACATTGCTCCTGATGAATTTTTGTTTTTTAAATTTGGAAAATTACATCAAGTTTAGGAAAATTAAAATATCATCAAAAGGTGTTTTTTAGCAGTAGAATCAAAGTTGAGGTAAGGACACCTGTCTGGAGTAAACCTGACTTAGCAGGGATCAGTCTTGATACATTTCAAGTCCTGTCCTGGAGTATTTTACTTGACTCCCAGAGTAAAGATACAGATATCTGCATCTACATACACATACACACTTGAGACATATCTTCCCTTCTCCAGCCAACTGCACTTCAAGTTTCTTCTCCATTTTCTCTCTTTCTCTGAGAAATTGCATTGTGCTCTAAATTTGACACCCAAAATCCAATGACTTACAGTTAAGTTCTTCTATGTAAAACAGTATCTTTCAGGACTGAGTATTATTCAGTTTCTGTTAGCAAATTAGCAAGCAAGAAATAGTGCTCTACAGAGGCTTTTCATTGTGTTTAAAGAGAATAATGCTCTTCAGCTTTAAATTTTCTCTATTTCAACATAGTATCAAGGGTAAGAAAAAAAACCCCTCAAAAATCCAAGATGCTAATTTTACCTTGAGACATATCAAACAGCTAGTAACAATGAGCTGCTCTCTTAAAAATAGAAAGAATAAGTACTCATTTTCTCTTGGAAAGACGGGCAAATTTCCTGTTGCAAAACATGTAATTTTGCTTCCACTACAAATGAAAACTTTTATATTTTTCACTTTTATCTGTCACAGCACTTTAAAAAATGTGGTAAACATCATATACTGCTTGTAGAGTATAAAAAATATTTGGGATATTTCCAGTAGGTGAAAATAACACTTTTTATTCAAGCACTATGAGGCCCTTGGGGTGCCATGCACAAAAAAAATTTGTGTTCTGTGTTAGCATCTGATTGAGAGGAAAAACAAAGTATAATGGAGTACTAGACTAAAAGCTTAACTAATTCTGTATCAGTATGCCTCTTCTTTAAAAAGTAATAATACCAGCAACTCATGCTATTTAGAATTTAAAGAAATTATATATATATTTGTATGCAGTGTGCCAGCTTCATAATCAAAAGTTTTATTTAAACAGTGTTCATTCACTTCTGAAACACCTTAGGCTGTTAAAATATGCTCTAAAATACAGTCAAGGCTCGTGCTTTTCAGGAGGGAGAGCAGAAGAATAACCAGACCCAGTTTCTTTGTTCCTACCCAGCCTGGGTTGCTAATCAATTTTTCTCGGCCTCCAAATCTGTAATTATGGTGTCGCTTTCAGGCTGCAATAGAATACCAGGTTTACACAGCACAGGGAGAGATAAACAAGTACTCAGTGCAATTTGAAAGGTTTTGACCTTTAAAAGCTGTTAATCTACACGTGAATTATAATTAATCAATTAAAGGAGATTCAGTCTAGTACCAACATAATTAGATACAATTTTACTGCTGAATAAGCCACGATAACCCCATACAAATGAAGACAGAGTCCACTGCTCCTTACATTTTCAAATATCCCAGCTTGGCAGTTTTAGCAAAACTGTGTGGGTTTCCCAAGTGGGATTTTTATGGCTTTGGAAAGCAGAAGTGTTGAATGGTGAGACTGCATTCCAAGTTCAATAACATGGAATAGTGTTTGGAAAACTCTTCTCGCTTTAGCCTACATACTGTCTTCAGTATTTCCCAGAGAAAAGAGGGAAGGAGGAAAACGGGATCCAAGGCACTGCAAGAGTGGAAAGAAGTGCTTGCTGATGACTGTTTTCTGACATTTTTGAGGCCAAATTCAGAGACAAAACAGTAAACAAAACCCACATAATGTGTGTTGTATTTAACCACCACAGCTAATAGCCCTCAACCTGACTCCAATGGGAATATACAGTGATTAGAGACACCTGCAGGTTAATAATTGGAGGCATCTAAGCACAGAGGCAATTAATACAGGAAAACTCTCCTGAGGTTGGAAAGGCAGTAGTGCTTAAATAAATAAATAAATGAATATGTACGGACACATCAAAGGGAATACTTTTTATTCCTTTGAATAGTCCACCTTTCTATAGGGACTATAGATGAAGTCATCACTGAAGCATCCAACAATATCAGTAGAAGTCTTGTCCCAGAAAAATGTTTGGTATATTTTGATCTCCTTTCAAAAGTTTATTAGCCTAAAACATTAAAAGTGTTTGATTTGGGTACATATTTTGAACTTTAATTTTAGCCCCGAATTTGGAGTTTCTCTGTACAAACTTGACAGTAATTTCAAAGGCATTTTTATGCTTTTTGCATAGCATAGGAAATAAGTCAAAATTCAGACAGGGGAGAAGCTACTGAAGGATAGTTTAGGAATGATCTGGGATTTATTGCTTGCTGAACTTTGTTTTTAACACACAAAGTTAACATAGTTGGCATTTAAAGAAATTACACATGAACCAGAAGAGACAATATTTTTCCTGGACATTTTCAAGCTTTCAGGTAAAATTTCTCCCCCAAGTACATAAGATGCAACTCATATTTCACCACTCATTTTCTCTTCAAAGCCTGCTGCTAAAGTAGATGTTTCAAGGGTAAGTAGCAAAGGCTAATGTATTCCTCAGCAAAATGGAAAAATGATAAAGTGAAAAAATACATTAAAAGACATTAAAGGGTAACTCTGACCATGTGACCCAGTCATAAAAAAAAGCATTTTCAGAGAAAGAAATCAAAACCCTACAAGGGCATGAATTATTTATAGACATAAGGGTCCCCAGGAAACATACAAAATTTGCCCTTAAATGATTCAGTTTAAGAACTATTTCTGCTGCTTTTCCTTGACTTCTAATGAATAAATAACTTGCTTCAATCTTGCTACATTTTCCTTGGCTGATTTTGGCCTGAAAACAGGCATCCAAGTTATCTAATGCTTCCTCAGGATTCTGGTCAGAAAAGGAGTCTAGACTGCTTACATTTTTGGGGCTGAGGAGGGTCTGAAATAATGAGAGAAACATAGTAAGATAAAAAAAAAAAAATAGAAAGAAAGAAAGGACCAACCAACCCCAAACCAATCAAAACACAACACAACCACTGGTTCTGCCTACCAACCTGGGGCACTTTTCCCACCCTCTCTTGTTAGGGGAAAGAGATGAGGAAACCTCCTTCTCATCTTTCCCTCTTCTCAAGCAGCCTCAGGGCAGCAAGGCAGTACTTCAGGCACAGAAACCACCCTGCTCACATACTGGCCTGTACTTTAGCTTCAAAACAAGTCAGAATAAGGCATGGAGCAGATGTCTATTAAAAAATACACTTTTCCAGAGCAGTAAAAAGTTCCGCCAAGTCTCCCTGGACAGCCAGGCCATGGACAGCCACATACATTTCCTTTGCTTCATACAAAATATGCTTCACCAGACTGTGTTCTTCTAACATCATGTGTATTTTCTTGGTTAAGATTAAAATGAATTCAATTAGAAATGTATTTTAAAGCATATTTAAAATAGTGAAAGAAAGGAGAGTTGTTTCCAGCTTTCAGTTTAATCCCGTTATTTGACAGTAAACCTATCCCAGTTTTCTTGCACTAAATTTCCAGAACATTTTAGCTAACATTTAGCATAATGACATGTTCAGATGCAATCAAGACATAGCAGAAAGGTCTCTCTGAGAAGAAGGGCAAGTAATTTATTTCATGTAACTTGCTCGTTTTTGTTCTACACATTGTCAGATTAAGTGGGCCACACTGAATTTAAAGGAGAAGTTAAGCTATTATTACATTGTGTTCCAAAATCTTCAGAGAAATACCAGAGATAATTGCCTTTAATGTCAATTTATTAAGCAACATTCTTGTATGGTGCATCTGTATTGTGCATTCAGGAGTAGAATTTCTAATTCTAGTTGAAGTTTTTGTGTTTACAGAAAACCAGCACTCAAGCAGCATAATTCATGTATAAATTTCCCCTAGGGTAAGCATTTTCCATGCAAAAATAAGTTATAAAGAAAGAGAAAAAAAGACATACGAGTTCACCCAGAGACATGGGAGATGTGTAACAGAAATGGCAATTAGGGCCCATTTGTATTCTTCCCTTAGAGTTCTCTTGGCAAAATGACTTTTCTCCACTAATTTCTTCATTGTGTTTGTTGGTAAACAATATAATTCTTATTTACAATGTTTAGCAGAGAGAGAAGCAATAGTTAAAAAAAAAAAAAAGACAATTAGCTTGTTCTCTAGTTTATAAATTTTAGGGTTTATAAAGGTAAATGTAATTCACTCTGCAATGTAGACAGTACTGACAATGCAAAACACTATATATATATACATATATACAGCTACCTAATAAAATGAATGTGAATGTATGATTAATATGACCCAGAAGGTAGGAATAGTGATCTTCTGAACCCAAAAATCTGAATTGTATTAGGGCCATGAGGTTGGAGCAAGTTAACTGAGTGGCCTGTGTAAGTGTTTTCACGTGCCCCCACCCTACCTGTGGGATTGAAGGATAGGAAAAGATGTGGTAACATTTGTGGGGGTGAAGTTTGTTCTCCTACCCCTCTTAGGGATGATGGATGAGTACAGACCATAGCAGAGATTTTTCCACTCAGTTGAGCTCTGCCATTTGGCTTTGTTTAAAAACACAAAGGAGCTGCATGATACAAATCACTCAGTGCAGTGGTGGGACAGTGAAATTTTCCATCAAATGCTTCTATATGTTTATTTTCTTAAAACCTTTAGCACCCAAGTTCTTTATTTCCAATTTTCTTACAATTCTAACTTCATGAGAAGTTGAGTTACAGATGACAAAGACTAACTGGTTTGTCCAGGATGACACATGGAACAAGATTTCAATATTTTTAACAGTATTGGTCCTTAGCCCAAGGCAGCACTATAAGGTTAGAATTTTCCTTTAATTCTGGGACAAATGTAACACAGGAACATTAAAAATGTAAGAGAAATCTCATTGCTTTCTAAAAGGAAACCTCTAAGATGTTGCTTGTCTAAGTAATTTGATTGGAAATTGCTCATGGTCGTCAAGACATCTCTCTCTGATTCATTGTTTTTCACGTTACCAATGGAATATTGTTTCATACACTGCATAGTTAAGGAGTCAGGTAAATGCCAGGGTAACTTATGTGACTTGAGAGATTTAAAGACAAATATTTTTCCAAGAATTCTCACTGTCATGGCCACCGATATTAGTTGAGTTATGCATCCATGTCCAAGATCAGTCTCCTCAGGACCTCTAGCTCAGTCTGAACCATAAAGATCTCAATGAAAATAATGGGAAAAGTGCAGAGCCTCTGCCCTGTGAGCATGAGTAAAAATCCAGGAGGAACGTAGCTCTCACAAGCCTCCTCACCATGCAATCAGTAAATCAGGATGCAAGCACACTGAGTAAGCTTTTAGACAGGAGAGCAGTCCACAAACAGGGAGAAACTGCATTTTGAGAACTACTCACAACTAGCCAAAACTCAATTAAATAGAAGGTATCAGAAAAAGACTACCTCTGCCTGGCAATAGTTCACATGCCATTTTACTACGGATTTTTTAGCACATTTGCAAACCACCCAAACCTCTCCTACTCTCTACAAAGGATATATTGACACCTTAATACCTTAATGTTTTACTATGGCTTTGTTTTGCTGTTCTACAGCAATTCCAGCTTCAATAAACAAACAAAAATAACAAATTTGGAGACTGATCTTAATATCAATATTAAACATTTAACGGCACAATTTTGATTACTTTCAATCAATATTTTTGCCAAACATTCAAAATCTCTAAAGAAATTATAACCCAGATATCATAAAACTGAAAGAATGGGCTATTTACTCCTAATAACAGGATCTGGAGTTGGAGCTTTAAAAATTAAAATTTACAGAGCCCTAAAAACTGATGTTGGCAAGCAAAATAACTTTAAAATACAAATATCTTCCTGGATAACCTATATAATTCTCAATAAGCCGGTATCATAGGTCTGTAGAGAATGCATCTGAATTCTGAAGTAAACTTTATTACACATTCTCTCTTCCAACTTTGCAAACTACAGGATGATTTGGTAAAGTAAAAATACAATGCTCTTTTTCTTCAAACCTAAACATTCTGTAGCTTGGAGTGAATCTAAGAAAATTAAAATTTATAAAGTGTTTTTCATCATCCTGGGAAACACAAACGTAATCTCAGCATATGTTTTAATATTTATTAAGTGACCCATCAGCAATGGATATCAGCTAGAGTTTGGAGCACTCAGTGTGCACCACAAGGCATTTTTGTCTAATATCACACTTCTGTAAGCATTTCTGGATCACAGAATCACAGAATGTCAGATTTGGAAAGGACCCACAAGGACCAAAGTCCGTCTCCTAGTCCTGTAAAGAACACCCCAGGAATACCTCACCATGTCCTTGAGGGCATTGTCCAAACACTTCTTGAGCTCTGTCAGGCTTGGTGCTGTCACCACTGTCCTGGGGAGCTGTTCCAGTGCCCAGCCACCCTCAGGGTGAAAAACCTTTCCCTGATATCCAACCCTTACATTTCTGTAGCCAGCTACAGGATGTGGGATATTGGAGACAATAGCAAATTGAGGCCATAAAAGACATGTGTGGATTAATGACATGAGTTTATTTTCATGTGTTATTTACAAAGAGTAAATTTAGAAAAGTTGATCACATATACACTCATTAAAACAACTAATTTTTAAAGTAACCTGTTAACCTGAACCTGCAACCTGAAGGAAAAAAAGAAATATTCTTCTGCATTGTGGGATGCTTCTAGGGATGCAATGCCTACAATAAAAGTATAAAACTAGTACTGCAGTCTTGTTAGGTCAAATGAAAGACTGAAATTCAGTTATTAAACAATTAACTTTCAAAATTGTAATATATAGTTGGTTTCTGGACTTATCATTTCATCCTTCTTATTCTCATTTATATACATTTCTATCTTATGAACTATTTACTTAACTCAGATTTAAAATTAAGATAAATTTGAAACAGATTTTTTTTCATGTCATATGATGATTATTTTGAAAGTCAACACATATATCTTAAATTCAACAAAATTTCAAATTTTAATTTTGAAATTCACCTTTCATGCCTCACAAGAAGTTGAATTTCATGTCCAGCTTCATGACCAAATTTCTTCTGTGTGACCATTTTTTTGTAACAAATATGACCAGGCTAGAGTCCTACAGTCATTATACCTGGCTTTTCAAGGTAAATGTTTCAAAACTCTTTTCCCTCTCTTGCCATATTCCAAGATATTGTCAAATTATATTCCTTATATACAGAACATCTTTATAATCAACTTGTATTTTGGTTTTGTGCAGACTGCTTTTCAGATGTAATTAAAATATCTTCAGGATTAAAAAATAATAATTAATGTATGCTAATAGAACATTATTTTATATGTGTCAGCCCTGGGAATTGTCCTGTGTTTTAGAGGAGTGTTTAACATTCCTGTAAAAATACGCAGATATTTCTTAGACGTTTTGGTTAATAAGTTGTATGAAAAACATGTATTTGAGCTCTACTTTCCCATTCTGTGACGGAAAATGACTGTCAGACATGTCACTACTCACAAACATTTTCACTGGGAAAGATTATCACCACTGGGATAACAAAAGCAATTCCGAGCAATATACCTGACTAAAAGCAATTAAGCAAACCAGGTTAAGCACCAAACATTTATTGAACACCATGTATGATAAATCTTTATAGCTAATTATAACAACAATATAATCCTCATAGACTGAAATGTTTTCAATAAAATCAAAAATATATGCATTCTGTGAGGTAAAACTAAGATCAAATTTATCTTAGTCAACACACAAATCTTTTATCAAGATTTGTTCTATAAACTGTACTTTGCAGTGCCTTGAAAAAATCTCTGTCATGGCTCAGACTGCATACTGTCTCCTCCTTGTTCAGGTTTTCAGTGCTGGAAATGTTTGCTGCTAGCTGAAACTCTGACCACTCTATTTCTCTTCCAATCCCATTTCCAAGCACCAGTATTTCCCAGGAAGGTCTGGCATGTCCAGTTCTCTGGACCTACATCCATCTATTGCTGTTTTCCAAGATTAGTTTGCCTCTCTGATTTGCACTGACCTAATGCTCCAAAACTATAATCTCTTGAATGTACTAAATTGAACCTCCTATGAAACAAAAGGTGTGACATCTTGAAAAGAGAAGGAAAAGAAGCCTATATAGACACGCACTGTTTCTCCAGAACACAGCACTTTGCTCAGGAGATAAAAAAAAGGAGTCAAAGAAAGTACCAATAATGACTTGTCACTGGCTTGGACAATTAGAGACAGAAAACCGATGAAACTGGAAAGATAATACTCTGTGGTAATCAGAAGCATAATAATTACAAGAAGGTGTGTAGTTTGATAAAATAATGTATTCTATCAGCTTGTGGAACAGCCCTCCTCACAGACTCTAGCTCTAATTACAGTTGAAGTTTTTTGCATGTGAGGCAATTTATTATTGGTATAGGTCAGAGCACTGGAATGAGATGCTGGGATCTGAGTCTGGGAGGATGAGCAGAGCTACTCTGCCTCAGGGGTTGCTGGTTGAGTCCCACAGTGACACTGGGAGAACTTGCTTAAATTGCTGCACACGTGCAGGGTTGGAGAGTTAAGTGATTTCACAACTTGTTTACCTTTAGTGGTATAAAATATATTTGCCACAATTCTCTGGTCCAAAATGCTTTCTAGATCCCTGGACTTAGCCCAGTAGAGATGGTCTAACAGAGAAATTATGAACAAAACCTCACAGAAACTACGAGAAACCTTGCTGACCTTATTGATCTTTAGATTGGACTGTGAGAGTACATCTGCTTTCATTTAATATGAGACTGAAAAAGAGAGAGATATTACTGTTCATATTTTTTAAAATCCAATATTATCTTTTTTTATTTTTTTTTTTTCTTTTAACCTTTAGATCTTTTTGGTGTGTGGTTACATTAATAAAGAGTCTGCCGTAACACATATCCAGGTGATGAAACTATTGGAAAACAGAGATCAAGAAAGGTGTCCTGGACGCCATTAAAAAAAAATAAAATATCAACATTATTTTTTTTGAGTGTTTATATTTTGTGTAGGGTAGGGAAAGAATCAAATTACTTAGTCTATTATGCTAAGAAAAATTTAGCATTTTAGGTTAAGCCAGGCAGTCTGCGAAGAACTAACACTGAAACTGAACTCATTGTCCCCAAAAATTTTAACACCTCTAAAAAAGTCACTTATGAGCATCTAAGGAAAAAAAACTGAAGCTCAGTTGAGGATATCTATGAACTATTTAAACCTGAACATTGAGCTGAGCACTTTCATATCTGCTTACATACCTTGTGGGGGCATTTTATCTTGTATACATGTCCAGCAAATAGATAACACAGTTGTCAAGTCTGTAAATGGGTATGTACTGACTCAAGAGGAGTAGAGATACATGAAGCTAGAAAAACACAAGGGCAGATTTTATCTGAATTCCATGCCTGGATTGTGTACCACAGCTGCAGTTCAGGTCGAGATGTCAGAGCGAGATGGCCAAGATGAAGTGGGAGATAGTGAAGCACAGATTTTTTTTTTTCTGGTAAATAATTTTATTGAAATATATTTTTCTTATGATTGTTCAGCAGCAGTTTTTAATTCCTAATGAATTCAGAGTGTTGGAGAGATGGATTAAAAGGAAGCAAATGGAACACAATTTGCAAAGAAATAAGTTGCTAACAAGATGTTGCTCTAGCTACATAGCTGAGGTCAGTTAAGTAATCATCTCTTGTAAAACCACCAGGAATGGCTGAGTGATTAACTCATTTGCTAAATGACTGAACTAGTTTAGACTCTCAAGACATTCATGGGATGAAGAGTAGTTCAGATGTGCAGGTGCTACTACTCAGTGCTTGGAAATTATCCTCTTCTGGCAGCTATTTAATTCAGTCTAATTACATATGCAAAATTCTGTTACTTTTCTTATACACCACGCATTTTCCAAAGTAAACTGTTTTAAGGGTTATGCTGCATGTCTATCCCACATAACTGTTGAATAGAAATAGGTTAAACACAGACAGGAAATGTAGCATACAGCTCAAAGTAACTGTCTCAGAGATGAACTTTTGCAGAAGCTCAAAGAAAAAAAAACTAAAAATTCAGCAGCTATTTCAAACTGATTTAAATTAAAAACTGTTGATGATTACAATATAGTATTAATATTTTGATGATAAAACCCTATTGGATTTTAAATTTTCCTAAAGCTACTGGTCAGTTTTGGATCTTATGTAGTTTAAGCAACCAGAAAGTACTGCATGATACAGTAACTGTGAAAGGTCAAGCGAATGTACTCAACGAACAGTAGATATAATTGTGTTCAAACTATATTAGATCATGCAGCTCATCTTTCTGACAAAGTGGAGCTGTTTAGTGGAGTTTAATTTCTCATGATTTGTTCAGGTTTTTAAAGGACAATATTGTTGGCTGAACTTTTCAGCAGAGAGTTACAGTTTGAAATACTGTTTTAATTTAAAAATCACCATAGCTGCTTACCACTGAAAATTCACCTATTAAGTCTAAACAACCTTCTTAGAAGGTGGGAGTAAAACAGAGGGAAGGCCAAATGTTCTTTTCTCAGGAATCTTAAAGCTTCTCATTGCAAAAATGATGTTGTGTTAAAAAGGCTCTTTTCTTTTAGGCTTAGATTCAAACACCACAATTCCTAGAGTTGCCACAGTTGTTAGAGCTCTCCGAAGATTGATTTCTAAAGATGGATAGACACCAGAGGAAAGAGAGTAAATGCTACTGTTTTTGCTAGGGCAAAGCAGTCTTACACGATAATATTCAAGTTGGACTTCTACTGTACTGAGACTCACATTCATCTCAAATTAACAGCCTCAGGCAGAGAGCACATCATGAACACATCTTCCACTCACTGAAGTCTGTTTCTTCACTGGGAAAAATTTGTGCATAAACCCAGGATGTAATTAAAATCAAACCTATATTTATATGAACCTTGTTAAACATCTACAGAGTGTAATAGTGAGATGTCGGTGCCAAATTTATAACCCTACTACTTTGGGAAGAAAATCATTGACTACTAAATGGAACAGAGTGTGGTGACTAATGGGGTTCACACTAAATCTGCACTGCTTGTTCTGGATGGCTGAAATCAAAAGAACACTTTTCACCACTTGGAGTCTGGATGTGCTTTGAAAACCCTAGACTTCCCTCTCTTTGATCCAATGAAATGAAGTGAAACATGTAGCCTCTAGGCAGTTTTTAGGTACTGAGAGATCAAATAGATGCTATTACAGTGCAATTTGCTTGGTGAAGCCTAACAGAATGGATCTGCTCAAAACTTACTCTGTATTTTGCAGACCACATAGAAGAGGAAAAAGGAAATAAACTGAAATTACAGTACATTTATACTGTTGATTCAAATGTTAGTGAAACAAATACATTCCTTAATAGCGCTGGTAAGGTTTGAGATCCATACATTTGGCTAAGAAGCTGCTCTGGAATTCCATCTAGTCTTGCATTGTGCACAACACAATGGCTAATTAGATAGAGTTTGACTCAAAATGTTTTGATGCTCTTTTTGGGTTTCTTTTACCACAGGAATAGATCTCTTTAAATGGTTCATCACAATAGAATTCTGTGTTCAATCTGTATCTTGTATTTGTCAATAAACAAGTCCTGCCTTCTCTGCATGTATCCTTATGAATTAAGTATTGCCATAACTGTGATCTCGCTCCTCTAATTTCATTTTTGTCTTGTCTCTGATCTCCTAGAGTTTTGTTCCTCTACATGGATAATCACTCAATAAGTGTTTAGGATTCACAAACATTTTCTTGAACGAAATGGCAGAGTTCCAAATAGCTACACAAGAGAAAAACCCTAGAAACTTATTTATACAAATATTCCCTCATCATACTTTGTTTGCCATGCTTAGCTTATTTTGTTACAGAGAAATAGAGTTAACATAAGACTAGTAATTATCCAATCAAGAGTGGCATCCCAAATTTTCATGTAAGAATTTACAATAGGACAGAAGAGCTGCAAATGGAATTCACTGGAATTTGGCACTCTGTACAAGATTGAATTGGAAATTCCAGTATTTTTTCCTGGTCTCCCATAGACTTTTAATTCTCTCTATATAAAATTCTGAATAGCTCTAAGAGATCAACTTTTACAGTGTGATATAAAAAGCACTAATTTGGTCCATTGCTCCTGAAAAATTAATTGCTTATCAAATAATCAATACTGTTACTCTTTCACAGTGTTAATGCGAGAGTCAACAAAACGTGCTATAATTCTGTAAAAAATACTAATAACTTGGGAGATATTCTACAGGTCTCAGATTTTAACTGGGTCTATTAGAGCAAAAAAAGACAGGAAGATCCAGGTTCAAGATCCTCACAGACTAATTGGAAAAACAGAACTGATTGCTAAGAAACCCTGACCCAAGCTTTTCCCTGAGCGAAATTCCTTTTGTTCATGATTATTTAAAAATAAGATTCCATCCTGCTGATGGTAAAAAAAAAATAATTAAAAAATAATTAACAAAAAGCAAAACAAAACCAATCAAAAAACCCCAACAAAAACCAAACAAAAAAAACCCCTACAACATACTCACCAACAAAAACCAGTCTTATTTTATTTACTAAGATAACACACACCTCCAATTGCCTTGAAAACCAGTATGGAACTACACAAAGATCATTTCCCTCCTAAAATACCACCTTGTGCAGAGAATAACTGTCACCCCCAAATAGTGCTCAGCTGGGGCCAAATTACATTTATTTGTAAATCCACCTTGAAACTTTGAAATCTTTATCATTCAGATATTTTTTTCCTAAATATCTTGACTTCATTATGACTTTGGGCATTGCTGTATAAGTAGCAGCACTGGATACCTGACTGAACAAAAGAGATTCATCAAATCAGATGCTGGTATCAGTCTGTTTCCTCTAAACCTGTGTTTCCAGCTTGGGGTAAGTTTAATGTTCCCCATTCTAGGAATGAGCAGAATTGCAGGTTTTGTATTCATTTGTAAATCTGTTTCTAGAAAAAAACATTGCAATTCTTCATGACTGAAACCTGAAATCTAATGCATGCACATGTGCATTCCCAGTTAAGTTACACGAAACTGCTACCAAGCATTAACGCAACGTCAGCTGGATTGATTTGCCTCTTTCAGGAAGAGCTGGAAGCTTTTGAATCCCATTTTCTTGTTTCATGAAAGTAGTTTTGATTTTACAGATTTAATTTTAGATCTAATTTTCAGCAATGCCTAACTGACCCAGTAGCTATAATTCTGTTTTTAAAACTGACTTAGCCTTCCAAACAGCTAATGAATAACATTAGTTTCATTCACCAGCTGTCAGGTTCTTCAAGATGATGAGGACCTGCCAGTGAGGCAGAAAGAAAACATCTTTTTTTTTTTTAATTTCAAGCTTATTTAGAGCTAAGTATTTTTACTCATAGAGAGATGAACTCAATAAATGGTTCCCAATCTCTAAATTACCTGTGATTGATAAATTCTGAGATTTGGCCTAGGATACTTAATATTCAAGGTGTATGTCACACCTCTTTAACGAGAGCTAACACATCCTGCAGCACAGCTGAAAGACTGCCTTGTAAAACAAGACTGTAACTTGGACTGCATCAACTTCAGAGTCAAAATACTTTCATGGTTTTGCAATAATAACTCACAACTGAAGATCTCAGTAGGCTGCCAGCCATTTCTAGGTAAAGTTACTATTAAAAGAGCAATTTGTACCCTTAGTCAGTGATGTAAATCCCATGGCCTGAGCTACACAATGTTTCCTCTGTGAGGGACTCAAACTACACTCAAATACAATTAATTGCCTACAAACTGTGTCTTTCTTTCAAGTGTGTGGAAGCATTAATTTTGATCTTATCTCTCCACAGATTAATGACAGTGCATATTTTTATGGTGATTTCATAGGATCGCTTGACGGAAAGCAGCACTAGAATATTTTTCTTGCCTACTTTTACAATAACTGGTTTTTCTTTGCCTAATTAAGAGAAAGTATGGATTCTTAGATTACCAAAACACCTACTGGAAGGTAGATATTCAAATACTGATTTTTATAAGATGAAAAAATCCAACTTCTCTAAGATTCTCCTTTGACTCCTACCATAATGTCTGATCAAGAAAAAAGTGCAAGTGGCATTAATGTGTAAACTATCCAGAGAGGAAAGAGTGAAAAAATTATGAAGATTCTTGCTTCCTTCTAAGTAAGCACCAGTTAGAGACTAGTGCTGGGGGAAGTTAAAAAAAAAATAAATAAAAATTACACTCTTTTCTTTTCTTGTCATATGTGACTGAACTCATAGAAGGAACACCAGCTTTCAAAAGCAAAAGCACCATGTTAAGTCAGGGGCACAACAAATTTTAAAGACAAAAGTGCTGCTTCCTAAATACAGCAGTCAAAGCATTGGTTTGTAAGGAGCTACTACAAGCCCTCACTTTTCTTCTGATGACTGAATAACAAAGCCAGTAGAGAATAAAAAAATACTAGCATGATAATTGAGACAAACTGAGTAGAAATATTTGACTGCCTCTCTTCTTCCATGTTACAGATAAACAATCCAATAATTGGGCAAGTGTTGTGACTGAACAGGAGGAGCTTTTGGCTTTAAAAGATCCCAGTTATTTGCCAAACCTAGAAAAAAGTATGTGAGTAACAGTTTGTAGCTCCCCTTTATCTCTTAGTCAGGCATTTTATTCTTAAACAATTTCAAGTATGCTTGTATTCCCAATTAGCAGTTTAAGGTTACTAATTACATTAACTTACTCAGCATTGTACTGAGTATCAATCAGGATACATTAGGAAATAAGAAGCACGTCTAAGTTTGCTCTCCCTCTAGAATCAAATAAAAATGTCACAGTACTGCAGTCAGACAGTTCAGATATGAATATTCATTGGCAACTGTTTGTGACAGATTTATGAATGCTTTCACCTGCTGGTGGAAAAACATTAAGTTGCAAAATAAAGCTATTAAAGTAAGTGAAAAGAAAAAATAAAGGATATACACAGATGGATGATGATCTTGGAATTATGCAATCTTGAGAGAAAAGAATGGTCTTAATTTTCATATTATGAAAACATTTGTTTTATATATGCAGATCGTCAAGGTCTTCGTATTTAACTCACTGTCATCACGCAAAGTTCACCAAACATGTGGAATGATGGGCTCAGCTATCCCATCACCACCTTGTGGCACAAACACATGTATTGGTAATTCTTTCAGTATTTTGACTGCTATTTTCCTAAACTGTCTTAAAGAAAGAGGAAATCTCCATTAAGAGAAGAGCATTTTGTCGCCCAGGATAAAAGGCTCGATTACAAATATTGTAATAATAAAAATGCATAGCACTGCTAGAGTGCTTTCAGCCTGAGGATCTGAAATTGCTTTTAATAAATTAAGTCTCGAGACTTTTAAGAGGAAAGCATTAGCCCCACTTTAGAGATGGGGAAAGTGATGAACACCAAGGATAACTGATTAGTTCAGTTTAAAAACAAAGCATAACACACAGGTTAGAGGCAAATAAACTAATTCAGTATTTTATTGATGGATTAAAGAATTTCTGTGAGTTAAAGCACTTTTTAAATGATTTATGCTGGAGAAGCATCATGATCTGAAGCTTATTAAAAGGTATGCAAAAGAAGTATGGGCTTTTTTAACCAATTGTGTCATAGGAGACTTTGCTGTGCATTCTTTGCACTCCTCTCTTAAATTTTGTAAATTTCACTCCACAGGCCTCATTTAATTTCTTTGTTGCAAAGGCAAGTGGAATATGCCAAAATTCAGGTTATTTTAATGAGCTGGTGGAGGTGGCTGAAAAAGTGTTTGTATCAATATCTATAAATTCCAGGCTAATCTGAGGGGATTTGTGTGATACTATCTGACACAGCTTCATAAAGATAAAATCAAAAGAAACAAAGTAGAAGAGATAAGGGATCATAAAACAGTTCTTAATGAAGGAACAAAGAACAATCTACTAAATGCAGAAGAACCTAGCCCTACTACAGTGGCCAGGTTTATTCCTCCCTGAAACAGAAAGAAATGTAATAATTAAAAATTCGTTTAATCAAGAAGGAAGTTTGAGTGGGTATCTTAACAAAAATTATATCTGAGACTGCCACAGAAACAGGGACCAATAGTGAAGCAGGGATGAGAAGAATGCAAGATTCAAAAAGAAAGGTTCAATCTTTCCCGAGAATAAATTTTTGGGAAAGTTTTTTCTTGCCACAAAGATTTATCTGTTTCTGTGTGTGAAAGGAAAGACTGCATTGCCTTTCAAAAACTCATATTATTAACATATTTTAGTAGCTTGCTGGTCTTCTGTTCACTGGTAGGAAAAAAAACCACCCAAAGCTGTCAAAGAGGGTGAGGCCAAACAAGTTAACCTGCCTGGCTAACAGGGAAGAATTCTGAAGGGCAGTTCCTCTTGCCCTGAATGATCTATTTAACCTCCTGGAAGAAAAATATGACATTTGCTGGAAAGATGTACTCAGAGGCACTAAAAAGGGACAAAAATATGCTGCCCAGCTCTTAGACTATGAAAACTACATGTGATCTTGAATAGCGTTCATACAAGCCAAATGAGGCGCAATCCCAAATTAATCTTTGGGTTTTTTGATAATCAGAAATCTGCCTTGTATTCTAAGGGGAGCTTTCCACAAGACTGTGTTGGTTGGTTTTTTATTTTCCCTTAATCCCTTTTTGAGCCAATGCATTTAGCATCAACAACATCCTCCAGCAATAGTTTACATATTTTAAGATACAGCAGTTAAAAAAAAAAAAAAGGCACTTCCTTCTGGTTTAAATAAGCTACTTAGTTATTTAACCAGGTGTCAGCAAGATGTTATGAGTAAGACCAACTCATTATTCTGTACTTTTTCCCTACGGATCTTCCAAGCTGCCTGCTAGGAGGGACCCTTGCTCCCAGGTGGCTTCCCACTGGACTCAGAGGGGCTCAGTATGGCCGTATTAATCCAGGAACATAGAGTACTTGACAAGATTTTTAAACTACAGGAAGTACAGACATCCTTCTAAAATTACATTTCACATTCTGATGAAGCCAGAAACAGTGTCTGTAATTACATTTTTTCAGCTAAAGAATTAGAAAAAATAGAATAGCTTGGCTACCTGAACTTGGTCAAATATTGGCAAAGGACTTAAAGCCTGGATGACCATTCTTATTTCATTTGCCATTCCTTAATTTTATGTAAATATTTAATTAAATCTCACTGCAATATTATCAGAAATTCACTGAGTTTGCTTTTGAGAGGAAAACCAAAATGAAACCAAAGAAGTCACAAAATCCCTTGAGAGACGAATTGGGAGAGGAAAATTGGGGTGGCTTTTTATTTTTAATTTTATTTCTTTAGGCATATTAACAAATCACTGTGGTAGAATTCTATCTTATCCATATTCTCCACACTTGTTTCCTGCAGGCAATATGAAGGTTGGCTTTTGAAAAGGAGAAACGGAAATAAAAACACTTGTTCCCCCTCTAATTAGGAATTAATGTAGATATTACTTTATACCAAAGAGGTAAAGGAACACCATGGTAACCTAAGAAGAAAACTTATTCAGGGTGTGTAAAATGCATTCTTAATGCATTATCAACTCTCTTAATAGTATGCCAGTTCTAAAAGTTCTTCACAGACTGCATGAACATTACTTTTTTTAAAAAAAATAGTTGTTTATGAATGATTGCTTTGCCATATTCTATGCTTTTCAGTTGAGATTTCTCCCTTTCACTCATTTCTGCTGTCATGAAACCTGTTTTCCATTTTATTGAATTCAGTTTGACTGTATACTCCAATCCACTATAATTGAAAACATTTAGTTCCAGATGTTGTCATTTTTTTTCCCTCACAACAAAAAGCATTTGTGTTAAATGCCTTCATGTTCATATTTTGTTTCTCCAAATTAACATGCTAATGTTTTCTTTCTTCTTTCATGTTAATTTGAAGAAGGACAGAGGGATACTGCTTAATCCAGGTCATGATCTTATGTTTTGTCTTTGGAGTTTTAATCAAGTAATCAAGAAAACGTTGTAGAAGGATTTTTTTATTTTTTAATTTTCTTGGTTTCTTAAAGAAATGTTAAGCTCTGTGTGTGTCATATAGAGATAAATCCTTTAGATTGCTTGAGAATGACAAAGAAATATCAGTTCTGGAAAATGAAGGAAAAATTATCAAAATTTAAATGCAGGGCCTGTTCTGCATTCATACTGTGGTTTTCCAGTAGTCAGTCTGCTGCCTTTGTTGTTATGTTTTGACCCTGAACACGCAGTAGTTTTCTACAATTTTTAAATTATATTCTGAGGGAAATCCCAGAGATTTCCCCCATTTCATTCATGGAAAAAAGGATTTTGGTAACCTGATTTGATTGTTGAATCTCTCAGTCATAACCAGGTACCTTTTACATATCTTCTTTCTAATAACTTGACCCACATTATTTTTACTGTAATGTTTTCATTCTTATGACTCCCACGTGAGACCTATAAGCACCGTTATATCTTCATTTTGTAAAAGGGAAACAGACTGAATTCTGATCCCATTATAATCACTGGCAATATTTTCATTGACTTTAGGTTCTTGTTCTAATTATCTTTTCCATTATTATTCAAGACTGTCAAAAAGCCAGAAATTAAACTCAGTTCTCGCATATCCCAGTGTATCCCTGCCTCTATTAAAAAAAATAAATAAAAAATGATCTGTAGAATAATTTCTCACTGTATTAAGTTTATTAGGAGACCAGAGTTTATGAAAATAGACAGTAGCTTTTAACATGAAAAGTGTTCTGTGTAAGTTGTAATGCAGAACTTTGTACACGTTTAAGCCTTTTTTGTTTAATAGAGCTAAATGAGCTTCAAAACCTTCTCATTAACAAGACATTTTTTTCTTTTACGTCTTCTGCCTTTTCCCAAAATACACCAAACATCCATTTGACAGATTTTAAAAAAGGAACAGGATACCACTCCTGGCCTTTTTATTTTCCCCAGGCAAAACACTCTCATGCAAAGACATGTGGATAATGTGTTACTGCAGAACAATATGGTGTGTAATTGTATGTTTGCTGAATGTGCTTATTTTCTAATCAGGCTATGTGATAGCAGCTCTGACAAATCTCATTAAAGGTTTATTTGCCATACCATTCACAGTCTTGATGATTTTCAGATGTGTCATGCTACAGATGGATATATGAATTTAAAAAATATGCTTGAGACAGTGCTGATTTAAGATAGGATATATCATTCACCTCTCAAAAGTTAGTTTTCTAGTGATAAGCAGCATTACAGACAAACAAACCAACCCATATCTATTTCTATGACTTAGAACTCTTTTGGTATGACAGTTACAACAGGAATTGTACGGAATTATCAGTAATTTCAAAGTTAATATTCTCAACTTTTTCAACAGCAGTACCCAAAGAAACAGCTTTCACTGTTCAGTGAGCCATGATCTATATATCTATATCACTGTTTTACATCAGGCTCCTTCTTTCCTTTCATCATGATATGTGATAAATATATTCCCCACCAACAGTCAGCCTGACTGCTTGGCCTTACACACACACACACAAGGTATGTAAAGGCAGAGACTGCAGAGCCCATAAACTGTGAAGGACCACCCTAAAGTCTTAGCCCAAATATTCCTTAATCCTATTCCTGCTTTGTGGCAGCTGAGGGGGACTGGGTGGGCATGATGCTCTTTTTCATAAGCATATAGGCACCTTCCACAGGAGAAGGACAGAATATGGATGAAAGGAAATCGCCCAGGTTTCAATACTTTGTACTGAAGAAGTGATTGCCAAAAAGAGAGAAGGCAATGAGTTCAGGTGAAAGATGCTAAACATTTTAGAAAAGAAATCAAAATGGGAATTGCCCTTTATGAAGGAAAATTAATATTGACAAAAACTGTTCAATGTGCTGTTGAAAAGGAGAAAGGCTATTTTCATTTAATTAAGACTGAGGGAAAACAGTAAACAAAACAGAACTGAATGTTTAGCAACTTAAGCACACAGAAATGGATTTGAGTTCGTCATGCTGCTGAACCCAGGCCCACAGAACCCAATTGAGCTGCTTCTGAATAAGCATCAGTGGCTCTCATAAACCCCTGTTACTCAGTAGCTATATAATCAATTTATTTATATATACTGCAAAATAATTATCACTTATGAAGTTTTCAAACCTGCAACTTATTTCCCACTTTTCCGTTCATATGTTTGGGGAAAATATTTCAGCATTCTTTTGGTTCATTCCATTTTCCAAACCCAAAAATGAGAACCATGGGCTCAAAAGTAATACCAACTCTAAAACACATATCCTACCAATTACATCATAAAAATTCTAGAGAAACTTCCCTGTGTCCTTCTATTGACAGTAATGATTCTATCTCATGAGTTATCAGTTCCTCCATCATGCATAACCATAGGTATAGAGAGATGAAAGGAGAGATTGAAAATATTCTTCTTGGCCTGACAAAGGGGGATAAGATATAAAATGGGAGGTCAAGCTTGAAGGTTGTTCAGAGAATGACAGACATCCTATTTTAAGGACAGTAGTAGAAATCAAATGATGTAATTTTATTTTTGCAGTGCCTTTAGAGGTGTGAGAATCAATAGCTTTTTGTTGCTACATTTCAGTTAATGCTCATGTGAATGGAATAGAAATTGAAAGAGTCATCGTGTCAGCTTCTACTTCACATCCTAAAACTCACTTGGCTCATTTGTATAAGGACAGTCCCAGGCTCACAGAATATCAGAAAAGCTTTGCATTTGAAGTGAGGCTTAATGACGAATCCCAAGTGAATCTAGAGTTGCCAAAAGGGTAGTTTTGTACTTTTGTTGTGAGAATAGAGCTCTTCTAGCCAAAAAACAGAAGCTATGTAGAAAGCAGCTTCCTTATGCTATTCTACTGATAGGTCAAATGTGCTATGGATGAGCAATTACAGAGAAAACAAAGATCAATTATTATAGTTATTTACAGTCCTGACCTATTTTGAACTTGGGTTTGCGCAATGGCTATGTGGAAACTTAAATTTTCTGCTCAGGTGAACATTAAAGCTTCTTGAACTGAGGGTTCTATCTTTTATTTTCCCTCTTCCAGGTAATGACACAACACCACAACAGGACTTGAGAATGGTCCAGGTTGCAGGGCTTTCTTATTCCAGTGGTAAAACTACAGCCACAATTTCTGCCTAATTTAACAAATAGTACATATAATTTAACGGGAAACCATCTTCTACTTCAAAAGACTTCTTTTAAAACCAGCTCTTGTCTCAAAGAATATTATACTTTTAGCTGATTATTTGTATTTAGATAAGTAACCTAGGCATGCACACATTCTCCAGCATTTTAACTACTTCTAATAGAGGGTTTATCCTCCAATCTTCATTTATAACCATTTAAAGACCTAATACTGGTAAAAGTATGATGGCCAGAAAATTATTTTGTATTTCTGAGATTTAGAAGTTGTCTCCTACCCTCAGATCATTTAAGCAACGATTACTACCTTACAGATAGAGCAAGCATAATATTTAAATCTGAAACAGAAACTTTTTTTTATTGCAGTATAAAAATGACATAAAGAAAGCTCTAATTTCAATGGGCTGAAATATCTCCATTCTTTCCCATCTGTTCTGGACATTTCTGTGCTTCCTTTCATCCACACCACGCCAAGCCACTGCACATTATGCTTAGAAGATAGGAAGAAACAACAGCTGGACTTTACCTCCTTAAGGAAAATATTGCTGCTGCTGGGCATTTGTTTTCTTTTTTTCTATCACATCAAATATTTTTATTGGTTCAACATAGCTGGACATCTAGGAAGACTGATGCTGCCTGACTGTTTCATATTTGTCACTCATGTTGCTTTGATATATCTTGACTTTTGGCCTAATTTCATCCATGTACTGTTCTTAATTTATTGTCTGTGTGCATCTAAAAGTAAATCTGGAGCATCTTGAGGTCATTAAATAATGTAAATCACAATGACAAATTTGCATAATGTGTCAGTATGTATCTGGCATGCCCTCATGGCGAGAGGCTTTAAAAACTCTAACACTACCCACACTTTCTTCGAGTTGACTTTTAGAAGTCACAGCGCATCATATTCTTACAAGTTTCTGTGTCTGTATAGCTTTCAGAAAGTCCACAATTATTGTATTGCCACAAGTATTTTATTAGTAATAAAACAGATCCATACATAAACAATCAAATTTATATCAAGGCTATTTTAGGATTTTTACCTTATGAAGTGATGTCACAGTAATACATAAAAATAATAATAAGTTTGTATCTTTGCTCAGTAAAATAACTGTGTTAAAGAACCACTTGATCACAGAATACATTATGGTTAAAGAAAATTAGAAAAGAACAGTCATTGAATGATGAGAACAGACTGTACATATTAATTCTATCCAGCTACAGAAGTTGATTCCAATTTTCTTGGTTGCCATGAGAAATATAGAGGAAAATTTGTCTTCCTATTTTCTAAAAAAAGAAAAAAAGCAAACTTACCTCCCTTCCCACTTTCCTCCCAAATTTCATTTAGTCATAAAAAGTGTACCTTAGCATCCTGTCCTTAAATGTTTTCCCTTATGTATCAAAAAAAGAAAATTTAAAAAAAGGGATTTTTTTTCTCTACAAGAAATCTGCATTTTAAATGGAATTTATTTAGGAAGGCAGAAATTTTCTTGCAAGTTCAGAGCAACTTGTAAAGAACCAGAACAGGGAAAAGGAACAGTTATTTGTGCTGAATGATGACCTACTTAATTACAGAAAAGAAGAAATATTACAGTGAAGGCAAGAACACATGCAGAGATATGTTGGTCATCAAGGAAAGTATTTGCAGATGTAGGTAAAGTTGGGAAATATAAAACATAGAGCAAAAAGCTCCAGGGAAATTGTTCTAAATGAACATGTTCAGAGTCACTCTTATTTCTACAACAGTTAATCAGTGAACAATAAATATAAAAGGGGTGGAGAGGCATTATTCTCTTCCCAAGGGTAGTGAAAACATCTGAGGATGATGCTGTATATGCCTAGAAATTCCCAAAGTATCTACAGTCAAGAGGAATATGTCCTTTTGAGTCTTCTCCACAACTCAGATGAATAAGCTTGATATTAAAATTTTATATTTTTCTTTACAGACATATAGTTAATGCTAGTCTGTTTTAGGTGAATATTTAATAATGTACTGAGGAAGAAATAAAGCAAATATTAATTATTAGCTTTTAAAATGAAATATTTTTCCTTTTGCTTTTAAGATACTTCATTGCCAGTAACTTTCATGTCAGAGGTAAAAGAATTTTAATCACATAGCCAAATTCAGCCCTTATACAAAATCAGTATAAAATCTTTTGAGACTGTTGTCAGTCCAAATATTTATCTTTTAAGCAAATGACCCCATCATTTTCTTAACTCAGAAATACCTCACAGCAGTGTTTCAGTACTTGTTAGGAGGCACATAGGAGAAGATGTAAAAATGCATATTCAGTCAAGAGCAACGTATAATGAGCAAGCAAGTAGGTGTGAATATTTGCAGAGATGATCGTAATGAATGTATTTCTATTGATGCAGGATGCTATTGTAAATAAAGTGCATTTTTGGCACTCAAAAGGCCCAGGGTCTACTCTTGCCTTTGGTAAAATCTCCTTGTCTCGTTCTCCTGGGAAATGGAGAACGCTGCAGCAATCCCATATCTATGATAACTCCAGCAGAGCACTGCTTACATCTGTTCGGAGTATTAGTCTACAACAATACAGTCTGAACTCATCTCTGTTCTGTTCCTCTCAGCCTTAAGTAATAAACTAAACACATATTAAAAAATTCCTTGAAGGAGGATACCATCCCACTTTTGAGTTGGCAAAGATATTCCATTGCACTACTGTTCACAAAGTAAATGAAGCTGTAATATCATCTGTGCAAAATCAAACCTTTTCTTTGGTGCAAAATCATTACGTGTCTTGCATTATATACATACCTTGCCTCCAACTGTGAAGTAATAAAATAAGTTGTTATAGTGATAACAAAAGGTTGGAGAAGGGTCATTACACTAATAAAGAGTAACATTCTGGAGAGCTGCTGTAAAAAGTTGTGGGATTGATTGGGTAGTTTGTTCTAAGAGTTGCAGAGCCTATGCAGAACCTGTTTGAGAGGGATGTGGCCAGACACAGTGGTGACATATTTGGAGAAGTCAAGGGCACACCAGCAAGCCCCTCAGAGCAATGGCAGCCTTGATGCACCATGGTTCTCTGAGCTGCTGCCAGAGGATTAAGTTGAAGGATTCAAGAGATAATCCACACACAGAAGCAGAACTGATGTCTGTGGTCCAAGAATAACATTATTATAGGCATAAATAGTCACAGTGTAACTGAACTTTCTGACAAAGGGTGGTGGATTCAAACTTCTGCTTTGTTACCTTAACACACACAATTCTCGGCTTCCTATTTCTCAAAAAAAGTAATTTTGGTTTGTCAAGCAGTGTTCTGCCCGCATTAGCTCTTTAAATTTATGGCATGCACCAGCTGTGCTCAAGGTAGTCCCTGTGACACCACAGCATACAGGTGTTTCTCCCTGAGCCACGGGCTGCAGGTATTGATTAGCAAAAGGATTTCAAGCTCCTACACATGCACATCTCCTGTCTGATCCTGTCTTCAACATGCACAGCATTAATCCTTGAGCTACTGTCATGATTTACATGAGCAAAAATTGTGAGACTCTCCCTCTCCTACACACTGGATCCTAACTGCTGCTGAGTGCACAAACACAAGAGAGTCAGAAAGGATACAAAACTAAGATGTAGGGAGAGGCTCAAAGACAGCTTTCATTTGTTCAAAGAATTGTCTGGAGATATTTAGGCTGCAGAAAGTAGGATCTAGTAATTCTGCTAGGTTTTTTTGATTATTAACTATATTTTTGACTGACCAGGGGGATACATATACCTGCCCAAAGTGCACTCAAAACCCTAAGGTTGTCATTTTCCAATGAGCAGTTCCTTTCAGAGGCATATTCTGCACATATAAACATGGAGGCCTCTATAGGAGAAATATATTTCTATACCTACAGAGCCTCTTGAAGGGAAGAGTAGATGGGGGGTCAGGACACCATGGAATTGTACCAGGGCTACTTGGACCCAACGAGACCTGTACCAAAAATGAAAGAATGGTTTGGGGTGGAAGGGACCTTAGAGATCATTTGGTTCCAAACCCCCTGCCATAGACAGGGATACATTGCACTATCCCAGGTTGCTCAGAGCCCCATCCAGCCTGGCCTTGAACACTTGCTGGGATGGAGCATCCACAGCTTCTCTGGGCATCCTGTTCCAGTGCCTCACCACTCTCAAATAAAGAATTTCTTCTTAATATCCAATCTAAATCTCTCCTTTTTCAGTTTAGAGCCATTCACCCTTGACTTATCACTGCATGCTCTTGTAAAAAACCCATCTCCGGCTCTCCTGTAGCCCCAGCTTAGGAACTGGAAGGCCTCAATAAGCTGACCCCACAACCATCAGCTCTGGCCAACCCCAATGCTCATGCACGGTACACGTGTTGGAGGATCAATGAAAAGCTGCTGTAGGGAAGGATGGCTGAGGAGCCCTCCTGGGATGGTCCCTTTGGGTGCATTGCAAGGGATACTTCTGGAGAACTGCTTCCAGAGGTTCTGGTAGCAAATGTTGCTATCCTTTCCTACTCCTGGTAGTAAATGAAAAATCAGCCTTGGAAATACCGGCCTTTTCCAGATGGCTCCCACTAGGGTCAATCTATATTGTATGAATAAATACCCCCATTAATCTCAAAAATATGCACTTTGTTGGGTGTTAAAGAAAAATATTTAGATTGCAAAAGGTAAAGGTAATAAATGTTTGAATAAATTCATCTATCTTATGGAAATACCAGAATAGAGCATTCAAAACAAAACCAGCAGCTGTAGAGGCAGATTTACATTTAGAACTTACACCCTTCCATGGATGTGCCAAAGTAGCAAACTAGAGCTGTTTTGGGAAGCACAAATAATCCCTTCAGAACCACAGGCTCCTGCAAGCTTCTCGCACATCTTCCTCCCCCCCAGCTCTGCCCTGGCTGGGTGATGGGATGCATCCCCTAAGAGAGATGAGGCTGGTGGGGAGAGTCACTGCTGCCCTCACTAATTACAGTGCCAGGGGATGTGCAGCAATTAGCTGCCCCTGCTTAAGCTGCACTTTGATGATGCCACTGTTTTGATCTTACTCATCATCAGCCTTTTCTATCAGATGCTGGAGTTGTATACCTTTGAGCTGTGCAGGACACCACTGGGCAAACAATGCTCAGTTTCTTTTTTTTTTCCCTCTTCTGTAATCTCTCCATGAACCAGCCTTGGCAATATCCTTTTTGTTTGTGCAAAGATACAGGCACAAGAAGTATGTTAATTAGCTTGGAATGCGAATAAGAATTTTGTACATTGGCATTATTAAGCTTTTTCAAACCTGGTAAAAAAAGCACTAAATTTGTATATAAAAAAGGAAGATTAATAGAAATAGGCATTTACCACAACCCATTTTTATCTGTTGTTCGTAAATGTGTGCATCTTTGAATTGCAAAAATGCCTACTAACACTTCCGAATTTTGTCTCAACTTCCATGTATCATGGTATGATCAGTATCATTAATCATTAATTTTTGCTTTTCAATAACTGGAGTTACTTCACTGCAGTGACTCTAATTTTAAAAGACAAGCAGTCGGATGCAGTAAAAATCCATATTATTGTGATACCATTGCCTTCATATAGGTTTGCAAAAAGAGGAACAAAAAATATTGCTAATATTATTTAAGAAACATGTATGATGTCATTCCTAAAAAGTAAAGAACTGAATTTAAAAGTATGCAGGGCCCAGACTTGTCAGTCATACCTCATAGAGTAGATACATCTAAAAATCCTATTTTCGGTGTTAAAATGGCAGCATCTATTTCTGAGCTAAAGGCATTGTAAAAATAGATAAGATTTGGAGGAAAGGAGAAGCTCTGCCTGGAAACAGAAAAGGTACTCTAAGGAAATGGAAGTTAAGCCTGAGTCTGGAGGAGGCAAAATAGTTACTTCCAATTTTAGACAGAAAATGCTGTTCCTCAGCCTTTTTCAAGTTTATTTGATTGTGACTCAAGCATATAATTAGATACTGTGGCACAAATTGTCTCTATGCCATGAATAGAAGTTTCGCACACAAACTTATATTCACATTTTTGTATTATGCATTTACTTGTGTGCTAAGACAGGAGAACCATCTATCTCATTCTCAAACGCAATCGTTTTCATTTCATGTGAGTAATCAATTTGATTAGTTGACTGAAGAATTCAATGAAAGTTCCTATGAAATCCAATCAAAACAAAGCAGAGTGTCCCAGAGATCGAGAGAACACAGATGAAGGGCAAGATGTGATTTTCTGAATAGGAAAAATAGGAGAGACAATGTATGTCCTACACATGAAGAGTACATTCTGCTTGTATGTATTTTTATATCTTATAACAAAGAAAGGCAGAGACAGTAAAATGGAATCCTGAACATATTTTTTAAATGGTATTCATAAAAAAAAGAAAACAGTGCTAGAGCATCTCCAATCACAAGGCCTGTAGCATGCAGAGGAATAGCAGAATTGTCTTTGCAGCAGATTCAATTATCGACTGTTGGACAAAAGTCACTCAGAGACCCTGAAAACCTCCTGACAAGGAAAAGTTAAGGAAAAGATGGATTTTTTTGAGGCAATTTTGAGGTACTGAGATACTTGCACTAATAAATAAAACTTCAAGAAATATTTTTGGAACTTTAAAGCATTACAAACTTGAAACAAGCCACTTAGATTTAAACTAGGCCAGCATTTTCTATCCGGTCATTATAACCCACCACTTTATTTTCCTCCCATTTGGTCATGAAAAAAAGCCTTTTGAAAAAGTCTAAAGAATAAATACACTTATTACGTGGCCAAAGTTTGATGACATATGAGCAAAAGACCCTAAAAATTATTAAATGGAAAAAATAATGTAACAAATTATTTTAATCTAAATGGTGTTTCTATTTTCGTATTTAGGATGAAATCCAGGTGAGTTAAATTTTGTATACTACAAAGGAAATGGAAAAGAGTATTTTCGGCTGGAAATAGAATTGATTGCTCTGATAGCACTATCTTACGTCATACTGGACAGTATTTGGGAGCAGCTTTATAAGATGCTTCCATCAGTCAACACTGTTTAAAGTGGAATCCTTCTGAAGTGCATAGATCAAACTGGTGTTCTCAGGTGTAAGCCACTTCAGTGGTTTTTCTGGCTTAAGTAATATTTTTCTTCAATGAAGAAGAGATCTAAAATACTTTGTTAATTTTTTTCCAAGTGCTTTCCTGAGTGAAAACTTTCTTAAAATTCTGCTTTTAACCACCTACATAGATTTCATATCAGCAGGAAGAAAAATCATTTTAGAGAGGTATAATAGTGTCTCTCTAAACAACAAATGCAAGCTAATTCCTAAGGTTCATGAAGCAGTGAGTAGTCAATGTACAGGAACAGAAAACTTATAAGAGTCAGATTAAATGAACACTAGAACAACAAGTTCGTCGTGTAACCGCTGAGAAACCATTCATCCTGTGGTGCCAGGACTCCCTCTCTACTACTAACCTTAACCTCATTTCACAACCACTTCATACAGACACAGATAATCATTTGTGAAAAGAAGCAGAGGGACGTGAAAATCCCTTTCTGTGTATTTTCAGAATTCAGAAGTTTGGAAACATGCAGAATTTATTTTACAATGCACATTATCCAAGGCTACACTATCATGATACATACTTGGAATATCACCACCATGATATCCACTACTGCATGACATACACTTCAATGCTTATTCTGCTTGCCTCAAACAAGCACCTGACTATAGAAGAAAATAAAAATAATTTAAAGGCCTGATATATGGATTTTAGAAGTCTTTAAAGCTTTTCAAGCTATATTTTCTCCACAGAAGGTGTGGCCTGGCTTCCCAGGCTAAAGCCAAGTAATACAGAATGAATAGAATATATAAAAGCTCTCTGTATTGTGGGGAACATGATTTCCTCATCCAACATCCCCATGTCTGAAGCAGAAATTCATCTCAAAAGAAGGACACAATTTTTTTTTCAATTTATGCAGAAATAATCCAATTGCTACTTACAGGTTCCACTTAACTCCAGAAAACCAGTTAAATACTAATCAATCCAGCATCTTTTATTACACAAATTTATTAATGACTTCATAGGTTAGAATGAATAGGACTGATAACATCTCTATCCTTTTCTGAACTTCTGAATTCAGTTTCAATCACAAAGGTTTTGATACAAATCAACTGAAATACATGAAACTTTATTTCAGACTCTATATTTACAACATTAGAGGCTTACTTTAATTATACTTTAACTGAACAGTAGCTATATCCTGAACTATTTTGCCGTTTGCATTAGCTTTTGAGGATCAGGGCACCAATGTTTCTGGGTTCCTTAGCGGTAGATCAAATTTGACAAGCTACATTTTTCTCCTAAGTTCTTGAAAGGGGTGAAAAAATCCTCATCATATTGGAAGAATTTGCCAAGTTCACCCCAGAAGTAATTTTCACCTGGTTTTACAGCTTGAATAAGACCTCACTGAGCAAAGCAATCTAGCTCAGGGAAAATAAACCCCTGTTCTTTTGTTCACAGGTCGAGCGCCAGTTTGACTCTGCGAGGAAATGATTTACTACATTTACCCAGCTGAGAAGCTGAGGCACAGTCTTTGCCACTGCTTCATCTGACACAGCTTCTCCCCGTTTCACAAGATGACTTCATCTATTTCAGTTAGAGCTCATTTCTTGGGTTGGGTCTAATATTCTGGCAAAACGGTCTCAGGCAGCAGTGAAACTTTCTAAAATTCCCCCATTTCTGCCCAGGAAATGGTTGTGTGTGCTTCTTTGTACATTGTAACCTGAACTCTTAATTACTCTCCCTTTTTGTATCTCTTTCCCTATTTACCACTTGGGAGGTATCTTCTCAATAAATATAAGAGTATGAAAGGAGCAAGTTTGCCTAACTACACACAATGGCATTAATTATTAAATTAAATTATTATTAATTTAAGTTTGTTACGAGAAAATTATAGTGTTTAACTATGGAATTAGCAAGGTGTATTGCCAACCTGGATAAAATCAACATGTATGCAACAAAAATGCATTTCTGGATAAAACTCTCCCAGTGGCTCTTGTGCTGGCACTCTGGATGCTGCTGGCTAATATTTTTAACCTTTTATTTTTTTTTTTTTTAGGAAACCAGGAATGAAAGCCAAAGCATCTTAAAATAACCCTTTCCCCAGGATAATAGTTAATTCCCCAGAGGTGAACATGAAAATATTTGCAGTTAATATTTATACACACACTACACGTGAAGAAAATTAGGATAATTGCAATAATCTCAGGGATGCACTAGGGATAGTGAGTTAAAAACATTTCAGAAACCTCTAGAATGCAAAAACACACAGAAAATAAATAATTTGAGAAAAGCTGAGCAAAGGTATAGCATTCTTCCAATAAGTAATAGCAAAGATAAAAAAACATTAAACAAAAAAAGATGTCTGATGATTTTTATGTCACATTATATAAGATAAACAGCAAGACAATGAAAATTATATACTATTTTATTTTTCTTATGCTCATGAATATCAAAATGGGATAAAAAGAAACATATAAATTTCACACTTCAGTCATGGTAGACAGGATGTAGCAGTAGTTCATACCCTGTCCAAAATACAAAATGTATAGTAGTGTACTTTCTCTTTAGCTAATCTTGCCCCCTGTTACCTTACACAAAACACTTACTACAACAGCAATGTCTCATTTAGCATTTTAGCAATTCCCAAGGAGAGAAGGGCTGCATAAAAACTATGAGCTGAGCTGCCACTGTGAGCTAGGAAGAGATCACTGAACCTGGGAAGGCTCAGAAAGGACCAGAACCTGCCTGCAAACAGGTCCAAGGCTTGTTGCAGCTTGTGCCATCAATCTGATGGTGGTCAGATTGAACCAGCAGCCAAAAAAAAATCAACAAATGCACTGAAATGTGGTGGGAACAGAGTGGGTTTTTTTCCTTTTATGAATTTTGATTATGTAGTGATGGGAACTACATAAAAATAAATAAGAAATCTCACTTATAAACAAGTCACTGACCATGGTGGTTTCAAGCCTTGGATGGGTTTTCTAGACCACCAATATCCATATTTCCCTTGCTAAAAAGAAAGTGAAATTCCATAAGTCATCACTGTGGAAGGAAAAATAACTAACCACAACAACAAGAAAAAGCACAAATTATAATTTGGCTTGTTCAACAAACTTCTGATTGCCTTTCCCATTATCTGGAAAAGGTCTGATATTAGGGCATTTCCAGAGAGGCTGCATTTGAAGTCTGTCAAAAATCAAACCCCACGCACAGTAGGTCTGAAGCACTGCTCTCACAAAGAATGCCTTTGACCTCTGCACGAGCCAGTATCTCTTGAGGCAGGGAAGTTCTGCAGCTAAGTCAAGCTAAGCTTAAGAGACACAGTGGGTAGCACAAGGTTGGGAAAAGTATGAAATTGTTCCAATCGATCCACAAACACCTTTGGAGAGGCTGTTCAAGCCCTTTCATTAGATGCATTTGCTTCCCAGGCTTCAAAGAGGCACCTGTCACAGCTGCCACCACTGCTGCGTGCAGTTGCAATGAGGCTGGAACCAGAACACAGACAAAAATAATAATTATAAGGGGAGAAAGGGAAGAGAAAGGTTCCCTTGTGACTAAATGAACAAAGCCTGAAAATTTAAGCTGTATAGCTGGAGAAAGAAGGAGGAAGGGGATTGACAGTATGATAATGTACAGCAGTGGAAAACCTGGCTCTCTGACATTTTTAGACAAAGAAACTCAGTTACTGTATAACAAAACATTTTAGTTCTCAAAGTAATACTTCTGCAACACAGATGAGACAGGTAAAAAGAAAATGGTGTGAAGATGTATTGGACAAGTGAACATGACCAAAAATTTTAAAAAAACCTAATGAGGGACATAAAAACCTCCCCCACATTACTTCCTTAAATAATTCTGGCCAGAGAAAACCAAAAAAAATAAACTGTGAGTAAGAGCCATATTTCTAACAGCAGGTTTAAAATTCTTCTGGGCAGGTATTCTTTCAAACATACAAAAAAAAAAAGTTTCTCTTTTTAGCTTTTTTGATTATCAGTAATTCTTCATACTGATAAAATGCCAATATTATATACCAGTAAGAAAAATGCTATTTCATAAACAATGGACTACAAACTAGCTTTTAAATATGGGAAGATTGATAAAACCTTGAAAAAAGTTTCAAGAAATATTTTTAAGACTAGCTACTGGTCTTTGTACATATTCTTGAGCATGAACTACTACATGAAGAAACAGGGAGAATGTGAATCCCTTTGTAGTTTTTCTGTGTTTGTTTTGTTTGCGAAAGATCCCTCAAATAATCATACATAAAAATTCATAGTCAGAGAGAAGTCCAAGTGAGAGTGACATCAACTGAGCGCCATAAAAGCTGTTCTGACTGAACAAAGAATAACCAGCTCAACATTTATGATGATCTTGGATGAGGATATCCCACCGTTTTCCACTGTAACACATTAAGGCCCTGGGACTGGGAATCAAAAGATGAAGTAGGAAGAATGAAAAGGAAAGTGTTCAGTTTTCAGTACTAACTGTTTTCATTCCTTCCCTTGCATTTGCTTAAGATACATTTACGCAGTTCAGCAACACGGCTCTTGTGCTTGTTTGTATCTTATCTGACAGCATGCAGTTCCACACACAAATTTAATTCTAGCTTGAATACGTAGGATGATTTGATTCCAGCAATGGTGCTTTCCTCCTCTGTAAACCAGTGCTGTAAGTTCATATCTATTCTCATGTCCAGTTTCAAGTTCTGCTTGAGCCCTGAGCCCTAGTGGGCTCTTACTGCTGCAGGGTTTTGTGTGATAGATTTTGAGCTTCTATAAAATTGACTGACATTTGCAGGTAAAGAGGCGGAAGCAGTAAATTGGCAATACAAGATTGCACTGGAGTACAGCTATAATGCTGTTTGCTTTTAAGAGAAGAAAACTGCTGCTGGATTTCCCTGATGCTAAGTTTTACCAGTTAAAAAAAAAAAAAAAAACCAACTCAATTATTTCTTTGGCCAAAGCAGAGATGATCATTCAAAGGAGAAAAGGTTTTTTTTAAATAATATCAAATACAACATCAGTAGAACAATCCTGAAGGATGGATCACCTTTCAGAGGCAAGTGAGAGAAGGACATGGCTGCACCAATGGCACAGAGTAATGAGCGAGGTGGGGTGTCATTCCTACTGCTCATATGAATTTCTCAGGTGTATAGGGCCATGATTGCCCCAATGCATTAAAACCAGAATAGATTCAGACCTCAGCTGTCTTTGCTCAGTTTCTTGGTTTAGATACAGATACACATCTTATAGCTGAAGTCTACGTGTTTATGAATTTTACCAAAATGTTTGCACATATATTCTTTGTAAAAGGCATTATTGCAATAAAACATGGCTTTCAGGTAAAATACTTCAAACACTCCTGGTTAAAAAGGCCCAAATTTATCTGGAGATTACATGCTCTACAGCAAAATGCTGTAGAATTCATTCTCTATCTGGTATCACAATATTTTTCAAATCCATGAGAATGAAGGAGAGGCAACAGAGGTCCTGCTGTTCAAGCAAAGATAGAGAGCTGAGACTCTTGCTGAGTTTAGGACTTCATAAGAAATCTTGGTGGAAATAAACTTATTCCACTTGGGGAAAATATTTTTAGCAAACAGATCCTTGGATCAAAGAACCTTACTCACCATAGGTTATATCTTTTTATTTAAAAATTATTTTAGTACCAGAAAAANAGAGAGCTGAGACTCTTGCTGAGTTTAGGACTTCATAAGAAATCTTGGTGGAAATAAACTTATTCCACTTGGGGAAAATATTTTTAGCAAACAGATCCTTGGATCAAAGAACCTTACTCACCATAGGTTATATCCTTTTATTTAAAAATTATTTTAGTACCAGAAAAATAGAAAAAACCCACAAAAATGGAAAACTGTCTCACATAAAACCTATAGGTTTATGTTTTTTATTAATCCTTTTCTGTGTCTTGCAACCTATCAAGGTTACATAATGTTTCAAGAAACTATCATCAAAGAGAAATAACTCAGCAGCTGCGAAAAGCAGGGCAGAGAACCTGCCCAACTCAGCCAAGAATCAAGGACTCTTCAAGGATCTGCCTAAAGGAAAAAAAGAAGTAACTAAAGAGAGACATACTCCTGGTGGACTTAAATTAAACAAAGTCTATGTCTCAAATGATTCCAGGAGATGACCAATATAAACTCTCCCTGCCTGAATCCAAGCACACCTAGGATGGAATTTATAAGTCCAAACACGAAAATTCTGGCTCATTGAGTAAAAAGGGTTCAACTTTGGCATTAACCATAATTTCCAAACTTCATACTGCGTGTTCCTAAAACACCGAGAATGCTGTCATTTTGTATAAATCATTCCTACAGCTGGATATGAAATCATCTTTAAAAGAACAACATAAAATTTTACTTTTAGCTAACGACATAACCTGAGAGAGAGATTGCCTGCACTAGTAAAAGATGACCCGCAAATTTAGAAAAGAAATAAAGTGAGTAACAGCCAACAGGTATTTCTCAAGAATATATTTCGCCAAACACAATCCCTTTTCCTTTTATGACTCCATAATGCGCTTTCCTTGGGGAAAAAGCAGTAAATGCCAGATGCCTGGAGTTTAGTAAAGCGGTATCTGACATGCCCATCTCGTAAACAAGTAACAGAACTGTGTCTAGAGGAAACCGCTGTGAAATAGCTGCACAACAAAACAAGTCAACAGAAAATGGGAACTAGACCAGCTTTCTGGCAAACATCTACTCTAGTGAGTGATTGTCAAGATTTCACTTGAAATAAGAAAGAAACATTACCAATCTGGGCTTCTTTGAGTTTACCCCAATCTTGCATTGTTTAATATTTCACAGAAGACCAGAAGGATAGAAAGGAAAACCGGCTTTAATTTTGCATCAGGCTGCAAGAGGTTAACAAACTCTTTGAAAACCAAGTTTAAAATCCAAGAGGATGTTTACACGGCTTTTAAGATTTACAGCAGACAATATAAGAAGCAGTAGAGTTAAACTGAAGTGTGGTGAATTTAAGGTAGGTAAAACATTTAAGGTAGGAAAACCTTTCTAATCGAAAGAAGAGTAAGCACTGGAATAAATTACCTGGAGAAGTTTTAAAGAATGAATCTGACAAAGAGCCAAGACAGATTTGAAGGGAAAGACTAGCAACCTCCTTACTTCTGAGGTCCTATTTTCTAAGAATCCTAAAATATAACCCCCTAAATATTACTTCAAAATAGTGTTTGCATTACATTAATAAAAATGTTCTAAGAACAAAAAATGAAAATGCTTCCTACTGAATGATATATTTGAGTTTGATTCAGATAAAAGGGAAAGAAGTATGCCACTATCTTTCATTGCATTGTCTCCAACCAGAAAACTGAATTGTTTTGAAGATAATCTGCAGGAATACATGGTTACTAACACAAACATATGTCATCTGCTCATAACAGTGATCTTTACTGAAGTTTCTTGCTCTATTATGCCAGGAATCATTTGATTTGCAGAATGCATAAACAACAATAAACTTGGACTGAATTCTCCTGCACATCCTGCATTTGATTTTCAAACAATTTACTTCTCTGACAAGAGGTTTCCGGAGTTTACTGCAGAGAGAAATGATATTCTGCTTGCAGATATTAATTGGCATTTAGTATCACATGGAAAAACATCTTGCAAGTTTTGTCAAAAAATGTTTCTGGGCTGAAAGTTCAGTATTTGATTTACATATAATAATCAGTGTGCATTCCTTGTTTTTTTATGTCTTCATAATTCAATCCACATATTGGCACACACTACAGTCCTTTGCATTATGTTCCTTCTGGTAGGAAATGTGTATTTATGTTGTGTAGTATCTTTATGAATCAACATAGACTAGGAGCAATTAATTGAAGTCTTCAAAAAAAAAAAAAAAGGGGAAAAAAATCCCTTTTACCAAAACTTCACAAGAACCAGGGAACATTCAACTCCATTTAAAATTACAAAACTAGTTAAGAATTTCTGTTTTCTTCCCAGCCTGAAAATAGACCATAAAATTCTGTGATGTAGAGTATTTGAGGCAAGATATAAATATTTATAAACTATGTTTGGATACCAAGTCCCCAATCTATAGTACGCGTAGTACAAATGTAGAGTTCAAATTGAATTTCATGTTGTAAGTCTTAGGCCAGCCTCTAGTAAACAGAAAAAAAAGACCAAACACATCTCACTCCTGCCTGCTGTGACAATCTCACACATTACTCTGAATTGTATTCCTGGCTCTGCCAAGCCCAGTGCTGGTGGCCAGAGCCACCTCTGGCCTGGGATGGAACTCCTGGGCAGAAACACTGGTCCAAGAGCAGGCAGGGACTCCATGGGATGAATAAATCCACAGCAGCAAAAGCAAAAGCAAAGCTTATTTAAACCTAAATCCTTGGAAGTCTAATCAAACCTGATATTTAATACTGTAAGTTTAAACTATTAGGCTGTTCAATTTTTATATTTCTTGGCTTGTTTTCTTAACCTCCCTCTGCTGCCATTAAAGGTATGCTATCTGTAAAAGAAAAGTAAGCACCCCCAATTAGCTCACAGCAGGTTTGTAAAACATGATATCCTTCAAAAGGCTAACTGAAAACCCAAAGTAAAACCAAAATAATTATTTTCTTAGTAAATATATAGTTTCTTATTCCAAACCCAGTGGGAAGAAAAGCCAATTTCTCATAGAGAAAATTTACTCCTGAACTCTGTCGCTGTTTTCTTCAATTAATTTGAAATTTAAGAAGAACCATCCCATCTGGGTGCAGGTTGATGCCCTGTCCTTGGGGTCATTTCAACATCCCTTTCATATAGCCTTGCAGGAAATTAGGAAAATCTAAGGAGAGTGGAACACATTTCAAAAAAAGTACAATAATGAATCCTGTTTCTTTTTCAGCATTATGAGTACTGTAACTCAAAAGAATTGTGACAGGAGAAATCAATAATTCATCAACAGCTGAAAGTGGCACATAGTGAAAAGGGCATATGTACATAAAAGTGGAAATTTGTGTGCTGATAGAGAAAGTCTGAAAGGTAGATGGGTGGACTGCAGATAAAATTACTTTAGTACCAACTAAAGCAGCTCTTTGATAGCGACTCTGTAACACACCCCTTATATTCCCATTAATTTGTTACTTTTATTACACTAACAACACTGCATGTGGATATTCAGGCCTTTTACAGAAGGAACTATATGTGATAATTAAGGTTGATCTTGAGAGAATTAAAAATCTACAAAACAGAGTTTGTAAAGCTTTGTGTCGTTAGAAACTAAGACTTCACAGCGAACAGAAGAGGAATTATTTTTGTATTCAGGGAGACATGACTCTAGACAAATTCACACTCCTAAAAATTCAACAAGATATTTCACAATCATCCATATGGTCTTTGTGCTAATGTCACTTCACAAGCTGGCTTATAGATCTCTTATGATTATTAAAATGTGTTACTAAGCTCGTGAAATTGTGAAGACAAAAAGATCAGTTACTGAACTCGGTGCACTATGAAGGCACATTTTAATTCCTTACCCTAACTTTCTGATTCTCAACTTTGTTATGTAACTTAAGCAAGCAAAAGATGCTACCTTACAGTTTGAAAAAAGTAAGATTGTGCCACATGGGAAGAGCATTGTGTGGCTTCCTTCAACAAGGAAAACCGCCTTTCAAGTGTTCACTGAACTAGGAAGCAAGAGGAATAAAAGAGACCAAAATAAAATCAGCAGGAAAAGTGTTAAAATAGGAAAGTAACAAAGCACTTTGAGCTAGGGAATGAAATGGAGGTTATGGCATGGCCATTCCAGTGATTGAAAACATCAGGAGGTAAACCACAGTCCGAACAGGGACTCAGAATTTATACTCTCTGAAACAGCAGCTCTGCTTCTCCCATCACAGGAATCCCATCTCATGGGTGGGAGGAAAAGTGTGTGTTCAAGCACAGCCCTAGGGATTAATGCATTTCCCTTGCAGCAGCTGCTGTACGTAGCAGCAAACACAGCACCAATACAGACACTTTTTGTATTGCTCAGTCCTAACAAGGTTCACAGGGTGCTGTTAAATTTGTTGTGTATTTCCTAGACAATTAGTGCACTGAGATTTAGTTATGTGATTTCCAAATGGAAATGCTGCTTTTACCTGGGATAAGATTTTGTGTTCTTTGAGCGCATTCACTGATAACTTGCTCCAAATGCAAGACTCTGGTGGTCAGACTGCCACACATGACAGTAAAAGTATCATTCACTCATACACAGAATTTCTCCAATCTGGGGCAATATTTTAAGCCTCTAGAACACTGCCTAATAGAGACTGATTAATATGGGATGCAAGTACTCTGTATGTTATATAAAATAATATTTTTTGTACTATGCAATGAATGCTCACAATTACGATGCTGAACAATTTGAGTAAATCAAAATGAGCACAGCCCCACACAATGGAAGTCAGTCTCCTAAGAGGATGTGTGCAAATGAGCAGCAAGAGAGAGGGCAGAAGCGGATGAAGGAGGCAAGAAAACCCTGTCAACATCAGACATAAGCATCTTGGAGAATATTTCCACCACCCAACACACCAGCTTTAGCTGGCAGTAGCTAGGAGTAGCTGGAGCAGTAGCTAGAAAACCAAGAAAAAACACTCAGCTTGAGGAAAGCACTCTGCAGCTCCACGAGATATGCTTTTTTTAGAGCCCTTCCTTGTTTCCTGGGATATGTGGTCATTCTCCCCATCAGCATCATTAGCTGTTGTCTTAGTGGTGTTTTACAATACAATTGTGTGCTATACTGACAGTCTAATTGCACCATGCTTGCATCCTGAGGGATGGAGGTGGAGGAGAGATGCACTTAAAAATATGGTCACACACCATTTTATGGTTTTCAAAATCCTCATTTCTTTTGCTTCAAACAGGAACCAACAACAAAACCAAGTTGAGGCAAGGCAAATGGAGAATCTGAGAAGGAGGCAAGAAGTTTCAAAGGGTTTTAGACACAAGTGTTTTACAGATGTTCAGCAAATGAAACCACAAAGTCTAATCAAACAAACATTTTTTGGGAGTTTATAGTCATGGGAAGAAAGTGGAAGGAGATGGGAATTCTAGCTTTGATCATGAAGCTAATATCAAGGAAACAGTTATTTTCAATTTATATTTGAAAAGTGTTTAGTAGATGTGCCTCCACCCTTTATGCAAAGGCAGGCTCTGGTGCACTCAGACAGTAGAGATCAGAGAAGATAATTCTGGAACTCAAAAATTAGTGTTTAGCTGACTTCTGTTTCAGTAGTATCCTAAAAGGTCTGAAGTTCAACATCACTTTTTGGTTGAAAACCAAAGCTCATAAGCAGGACATTCTTTCAGTAGTTACCAAAAGCAGTGCCTTCATACATTTCAGTTATTTTTTTCATTCCAAAAGTCTTGCAGAGAGAGAAAAAATATACAGAGGCACACAGAAGTGCTTAACTTCATTAGAACCATTCTTTGTCATTTTGTAAGCATTTGTTCAGAAGGCTGGTAACAAGTGTTAATTGATCAAAACTAGTATATGTAAGGAAAGCCAAATAATAAGAAGAGTATTGCATTCTTTTGCATTACATGCATGAGCTTTTACTGTATATTTACCCAATAATCTTATTTAAAAAATAGTTTGCACCTGACTTACTAAATCTGAATGGACCAACAAGACATTTTGCTATACCACAACTAAGCAAAAGCAAATAACATAGTTAAAGTTCTTGAGCTCAACATCTGAATCATCGAAATATATTGTTTTGCACTTACATTTCCACAAAATTCTTATATCTAAGTGGTGCTGTGATTTTTTAAAATAATTTTTTTTAAAATCAAAAGGCTGCTCCCACACTTAACCTAAGAATGCACATGAATTAACGCTGAGCTGAAGCCTCCCTAACGGAATTGTAGAAACTTGGGATTTAGAGTAACAGGAATCTCCTGTCCTTTCCTCACAGAGATCCTAAGTAGGTCTGCAGTGATAGTTGTATCTTCCATTATCCAAAAACTTGGAAAAATATTAGATTTTTTTATTGCAATTAATTGTGGGTTATATGTAGCTAAGCAGACTATAAGTAATTTGCTCCTTCATAAGTATTCATTTGACAAGGTCTTTTGCTATTTTCTAATAAATGACAGGCATTTTCAAACTGTCATCTGGAAAAGTTGTGTGAATTCATTATTCTGCTGATGGTAACAAGTGCAAAAACTGAGTTTCTTTTTGCTTAGAATGCAATGACATCCATCTTTATTTCCTTATTTTTGGTATCAGAGTGTGTAATCTCAAATAAGAACAAATGATCTTAAATGTATCTTTTTATGATAAAGAACACAGGCTGGAAAGTTCTGCAGCAAAATTACACTAGTTCACAAAGCAGAATGCAAGCAATGGGAAGAGATTTAAATATCTGTTTTGTAATTTTGTGATATTATTTTTCAGTTTAGAGAAAACCCAAATTTAGTGCTAGCTTAGGAAATCTATGCATATGAGTCACAACTATGCAGCTGATCAGAAAAAGAATCCTGAATGGAAAGGTGAACAAGAGTTCACACATCAAGTTTTTGCACACTAAGCAGAAATAATTTCAGAAGAATATTGTCTCTGACTGAGGTTGTTTGCATCCCTTCTCTAACACTTTTCTTCTTAATGCCACACGTGCAGCCTAGAGAGTGGAATCAGTTCTGGGACTCTAAATTGCTACTTCAAATGCTGGAAAACATTGAAAAGAGCCCCATGATTGCTTATGCCTAGAGGGGTATTTTAGTTTTCCTTGTCTAATCAACTATTCTGGCTTCTTGGTACACATAAGTTGTTTTTTTTTACTCTGATAGTTTGCAAGAATATTAACAAGAGGGCAGGAATGTATGGCAGAAGTTCTTTGTAAGACGAGAAGAAATAAATTATCTTAACTTACATAGTTTGAGGAACACACGGTTGAAATGCAGCCCATATGCATAGTGATTATTTATAGGCATACAAATTATATTCAAAAAAGAGCCAGATGGCTTTAGCAACACATCTGCTGTCTTCAAGGCAGAACTTCTGAAGCAAACTTGGGACATTAACTCCTATTATAGAGCAGTCAAGAACCAGTAGGGCTACATTTGCTTTGTAGTCTGTAAGAGTTGTATCCTCCTACACAGAAGTTGAATTTAATCTGAAGTCAGCATCAAAGACAGGCTGCAATATTTTGCATTTTAACAGGGTTATCATGCTGTTACTAACTAAATGCAAGGCTGGCAAGGTAGGTCACCACTAAGGCAGAAGCCAACCCTCACACATGCTTAGATAAGTGGTAGTTACATAAATCTTTATGTCAGCTAGCAATTCTGTATATTTTGCACTAATCTTCAGCAAAATCACCATCCCTGAAAATCATTCAAAATCTCATTCACACTACACATTATAACTTTGTCTTTTTTTTCTTAAGAAAAGTTTCTCATTTAAGAGAATACTGAGAGGGGATTGAAAGACATCTTAGATATAAAAATCAGAACCATGTGAGTATAAAATACTGATTTATATTAACGAGGGCAGGGTGGGGGTGAAGTCAGACATCCATTAACTACATGCAAAATATGCATTGGAATATGAGAAGACAAATTGTGAAAGAGCCCTGGGAGCTTGCACTCTGTGATTTCTAATCTCCACCTGGACAGGCACAACTTGTCACAAGTACTTGAGTTTGCACCTACTGCCTCTTATAGCACTGTGTGCTACTCTGAGTAGTATTGTTTCTCATTTTCATTTCTATTCACCATTTTAGAAACTTTAGCAGGAACAGAACCCATTCCTTCCCTTCTTTACCCTCCTTTTTATAAAAAGTAGCCTCAAAAAACCAAATAGAAAATCATAAAAAAAAAGACCTGAATTTGCCTTTTCTGTAGAATGGATTCACTCCTTAGAGTGCAGCTTTGCCCAAGGCACTTTTCGATCCCGTCTGTTTTTCTGGCAGCACAGATAAAACTGGAAGCTTGATCCACTGCACCACGTGGGTGTCCCAGTGCTGGCAGCTTCTAGGCTTGCCTTGCTAGAAGGAGGAAGGACAACCTCTCTGGGCTCTGGTGCTGCTCATACTCGCAGCTGGGTGTTGGAGGGCAGATGGCTGTAGTGGAAGCTGTGCATCCCCTGTGAGCATGTGCCAGGGGAGATTCCACTGCATCCGCAGCTCTCTCCCAGGATAGGCAACTCCATCAGCACCCTGGTTTACTGGCCTCTTGCCCAGCCTGCCCTCTGGATACTCCATCAGCAGGGTAGCAAAAGGCCAGAAAGGTTGTTAGTGTGGAATATACAGCAGGACCATGCTGCTGCTTTGTTCAGGGCAAATTTAGCTGTCCTTAATAAATGTACTGCAAATAAAATTCTAATTGTAAGTAGAAGCAGAGAAGTTAAAGCACATACAGGTACTTTTCCAAATTCAGAAGTTTTCCTAGAATCTGAAAATTCTAGATATCAATGCATTTGTTTACCTCACTTAGGGAAGGTACTACTCCTGATATTTATGGCTACTCTCTTCCCCAGATTTTCAAAAGCTTTTGGAATGATTTTTGTATTATATCAAAATAAAAAATTACCCTCCTTTTCCTTATTTATGTCCTTTAATTTTGTTAGGCTGTCTAATTTCATCAGAGCTCCCAATCATCCCAAATAAGCTATTACGAACTTGCTAGGAGAGGGAGTGAGTCTGACACCTTTGAAATGCTAATTGAATTCCTTATCTGCAAAACCAATATTTGTGTTGTACAGCTCAATGATGGAAGAAAAAAATAATCCATAATCCTGATGAAATGATAAAATGCATTTGTTTAACTAAGTCATTAAAATTAAACAGTGCTTATTCCAGATTCTTATTTCAATACACACGAGATATGGAAAAAAACACAAAACTAATGCTAGTGATCACAGGTCTCTGCAAAAATTCCACTGCATTGCCCTTTCAGTTAAAAAAATCAACCCAAAACTCAGGTATTCAACTCTCATGTGTACCTTATTCTCAGCAGTGAAATCCCAGCATGACTCAGACTATACAGAGTGAGTTACCCTGGTAGAACTTTGTCCTTTAAATATTTTTTTCTATCATTCTTTACCATTAAAATGCTCTGTCACTCACTCATTCACTTACTCACACACAGAGTGTGTTTTCTTCCTGCTACTATTGGCAAGGGGAAAGGCATTTTTGCATCACTGGTAACAGCAATTCTGAAAGCTAATAGAAGTTTCAGAACTACTGAGGTTTCCATGTACCGTGTGTCAGCTCCTTTCTCTATGGACTGGAGGAAGGGAACCTCTCTGCTGTTCCTGGCTGTTGTTACGGCTTCAGCTTGCAATGGTAATTGGGGAAGGGATTACCTCTTGTTAAAGCTTTGACTGCTTTTCCTTAGGGAGGCTATGGAAACGTGCCAGAAGGAGTGGTTCTTCAGAGTAACACTGGTGCTCATCTCTAGACCTGCTTCCATCAACTGAATGTGCCAAGCCTCTTCATCCCTCTGGGAGAGGAGTTTCCATAGGGTTGATGCTTCTCTTTTAACATGTAAAGACTGGGTCTTAACAGCGTTGGCTTCTTCTACCACCCATGAAAGCGAAGATGAGAATGCTGGGATTAGTTTGTTTTAAATCAGTGGAAGCACAGTCCAGAATTGCAGCTTTATAAAGCCATTAGCAGGAGTTAGCAGTGCTTGATCTATGCTTCTTAATAAAAGCACCATTATAAATCACATGTCCTCGGCATTCCTTCACTGCCTCACAATTGTGTGTGCAATAAGGAAAATGGGCATTGGAGAGGATTCATCCCCAATGATCCCTGACCTTCTGAAACTGCCTGCTCTAGGAAAGGTCTTGCTGGTTAGGCCAAACCACTGTTCCATGCAATTTAGGTATAGTCAAACCAATTTCTGCCTTTGGTTAACTCCCAGTGATGATTTGAAAAGTAAAAACCATGTGCTTATGAAAGCAAGAACAACAAAGGTAATTTCCTCAGAAAATTACTAAGTGTTATATTTGGATGGCATAATACATATTTGGGGAAGAAATTAAGATGACTTGGATACTTACTAAGCTTCCTGTTCAAGAAATACCTAATAAATCATGTGAGAGATTATTTTCCTGAGAATATACTGTATTAACTAGAAGTCAGTGAAAAATCTTGCTGTTAAAGCCATCTGTTTCCCTCCCTCATGCTCACAGAAACTCCACATGCGTGTGCCTGCATGAAAAGAGGAGAATGGATTAGATACAGATAAGCATTCGGAACTAGAGGATTGATTGAGTTGAAATTCATTTTAGATGCAGTGAGATGGTGTCAGCCAGGACCAGAACTTTGCAAGTCACACACTGAACAGTACCATGTGTGGAAGAACATTAAGTGAATTTTCCTCTTGACCTTAGGCTAAAGTTAGCAAATTCCTGAAAAATTATTTAAATTCCGTCAAAGATTTCTAACCAAGGTAAATTCTAAATATGCAGGCAAATCTTGTAATTATCACTGTCAAAAAATGAAGTATATGGACCAGCAAAATACATAATTCAGGGGCTCTGCATTAATTGTAAAATTAAATTATAAAAGTGATTGCAGAAGGCTTTAATTACGACTGTTGTAAACTAAGGCCTTAGATAGGGGTAAATGATACATAAAGTCACCTGCATCTTTGCAAAGCATTCAAATGCTAATGAGCAAAGACACATCTGTGTCCATAATCATGAAAAGGTTAAATTATAGGATTATTAACACAAAAATTAATACAAAAATACATGGCAATAAGTCACACTGTACATGGGTTATTTTTTGGACACAAAGGTAGCTATTCCTCAGAAACATTAATTACATAATCATTTAATTAATAGGGTGGAAGATTAGGAAATGTGTGTGTGTGTGGGGAATATAAGCTGTTTTCCTATTGCTCAAGTCCAATTGTTATGAGAACTGAAAATTTTTAAGAAAAAACTCTCTCAAAGTAACAAGTAGCCTGGTGCTTTACTACTAAAATTAACTTGAAATCTTCTGCTGCAGACAGTCTGGTCACAGAAGAGTCAATAGGCAGGTGTAGATAAATACTCACATTAAAATTAAAATCCATTACAAACTCAGGATATTTCCACTTCAAATAGAGATGCCACCCAACAGTCCTTGCCATGGGCAAAGGGAGCATCCTCTCATTTTAGAGCAAGTGTTCACTGAGAGCTTCTGAGCTTCAGGAATTACTCCAGCTCAGAGGAAGGTTCTCAACTCGATGTGCGCAGTTGGCTGAGGTCTCCAGGTGAACTTTAGGTGATGGAAATGTGCTTATTCCCAAAGTACTCAAAGAAGTAGCATGAACCCTTGCTAGGCAAAACCACAAATATGTAATTCCACTTAACTTCAGGACAAATCAAACAGGGTCAAGGGCAATATTTTGGTTGTTGGTGTAATTGGAATAAGATGGGCTACAGATGTGAGGGAGTTGGGGGAGAAGCAAAGAGAGGGAGGCTGAAGCAGAAGCTCTTTGGTTCTCCCCAGAGATGACAGTGATTTCCCAAGGGAGTTCTTCCTGACGATTGTCTAGCAGTCCTCTCTTACCTTGTATAAACTGGAAAAATATCTGTACCCATGGAGAAACCTAAGTTTCTTCTATTGTCTTCATACTGTTTAGTTTGAACCCTAGCACACTTAAGTGTACAGTAGTCAGAATATCCTTAATATTTCACACTCCCTTATTATATGTTTCTGTTTCTATTGGTGTGAAACGTTGTGCATTTTAAAACATCAACTATTTCGAAATATAGCATGCTTTGCTCAGGAAGATTTCATTGGTAAAATAACCACCAGGTTAAAGCAGATATCAAAACTGTTACTGCCTGAATTCTAACTTTCAGTTTTGTTTAACCTCTACGATGCTATACAAGAATCACAGTCATATAAAATATAATTAAATCATTCCAGAAGGGATAATATTACATGCAAAGAGTTCAAGATGGAGAGCAAGAATAACAATACTGAGCATAATTTGTCTTTCCTAAAGACAGATTAAAGATCAGCAGTAACTGTTCAGTGATAAGGAACTGTAGTTAAACTCATTTACAATACAGATCTCCACTGAATACAAGCTATCATGCATAATAAGTTTACTATCCTTTCATAAATATGTAAAGCTGATATAATGTTGTGACAGTTTTATGCTTTCTTTCAGTTCTCTTTAATAGCAGACATAAAAAGGACCACATCAATTTTAATAAATTTTGGAGAAGGTCCAAAGTGAGTGGAAGAAAAAGTAATAGTGAGGTTCTTGGTAAAGAAATAAAGGAATTAAATAAAGCTAAAAATTGGCCTCAAATAAATTATAAAGGCAAAATTCAGCTTGAAGTTAATACTGAAGCTAAACAAAACTCCCAAGTGAGCCTTGCAACAATTTTTCATGCTGGAAGGCTGGAGGAATAGGGAAGTTAAATGCATCTACAAACTCACAAGCCTGACCAATTATTTCTGTTACAAGTCTATAGCCTGTGGATTTCCATCTAAATTAGTTACCCATCCTTTTCCATCCCACACTGTAAGATAGATGGACTTATTTTGCTCTGTCAGTTGTGGAGCCAAGTTTAAAGCCTCAGATCTCACTGTCTTCCAGTATGGAAAGCTAACCATCAATACCACACATTGTTATTATTTCCTTATTTTCTTCACAATGAATGCAGAATTAACCTCTGTAAATGGTTTGATTATCTCCAACATCAAATCTGAAGCTAATAATTTACATTATTTTACCAAAACTTTTCTATTAACAAGCAGACCACAAGGCACATTTCTCATGCACAGCTCTCCTCAAGAAGCTTTTAATTCAATTAGAGTCCTGTGAGAGAAAAATTATGGAAAAAAACACTGTTTAGCAACTCTTCAGGGAATAGTCACAATATAAGCCAGTCTCCAGGCTCTTCAGGTGGCCTTCCCCTGAATATACTGTCAAGGCAGAGTACTCTTGTCTTGTTTTTCTACTGTTGTTTAAATGTAGCTGAACAAATCTGATAAAACTAATGATGGAGTCCAGATGCATTGCTGCTTCTTTCTGATATTATAAAATGCCCTTCAGCCTTTAAGGCCTTAGGGTGTTCTGTTCTCATCCATCTCACTTTGTGAGGAGATTACTTGCACAAAACCCAAATAACACCCCCACCCCCACCCCCTTTGACAGCTCTGTATCTGCCCAGAAGGCTTTTGAACTTCCATAATCACACATACACACAAAAATCACACACAGAGAAACTGCAGCATTCTCAGTACATATTTGCAAACGCTGCATGCCATTGGGGCCCACCTTCCATTTTGCCTAAACATGGAAAATGGTAAAGGACAGACCCTGAGCTCCTGCAGGCTGCTGATGTCCCATGAAACAGGCATGGCTAAGCTCTTACAGATCTCAAGTGTTCCCTCCCTTCCTGTGCCATAACACAGGCAATCGTAGATTGATGAGATTTTTCTAAAGGCTATCCCCCTCTCCTCACAAAATCCTTGGATTTGATTATTTACCTAAATGGCTAGCGAGTACCAGGATGTTGCTTCTGCTTCAGTTTGAGGCACATTTTCACTGAATGTTGGGGTACTATTTCCAAATATCTTTCTTATCATGACTTCAGTGGAATATAATGGAATAGGGAATTCTACCATCATGAAGAGAAAAGACAATTCTCTGCTGGCAGCAAAACTTGAAGTCAATGCTGTAAAGGACAGCGTCTCTTGGTTTGTAAAGCAGGCAAGCAGACCAACCCTAGAGTTTAGGCTCAGATAATTGTTCTTCCAAGGAGGATCTCTGAGGGCAAAAAAAGAAGGGCTTGGGGCAGGCAGAGAGAAAGTATCAAAGGGATCAGAATCAGTGAAAACAGAGCAAAACACCAGAGCTTATTTAAAACTCTCAGCTGATTTTTAAAAGCTCCTAGCTCCTTAGTGCTTCTCTACTGACTCCAAATTATGAGAAATACACTGAATTGAAAATAGTTTAATGTATTTTGAGATAGCATTCCATGTTTTTTCCACTCCAAGGTGGGCTAGAAATCATCTAGCTGTTCCAGAAAATTTCAAGGAGAAATGACCAACCCTAAGCATCACTAGAGGAGAATAGAGATCTGTACCTTGACTCCAAATGGATAAAAAAAACCTCTATACAGATCTGTAAACCCATTGAGGAAAGGAGACTTAACATCTGCATTCCTTTTAAATCAAAGCTGACATTTTCAGGGCAGTGATTTTACAAAGAACCATCAAATGAAGGTGGGGGGAAGTAATCATAGTCCTTGCTCAAAAAAGCAAAAGAAAAAGGGAATTATTTTTGTAGTCTCAGTCACTAAGAGAACTCATTAACTTATATAATTTAATTGTACCCAGCTGAAATGGTAAATATCATGATAGATTTTTTTTTTTTATGGGTCATTACTTTTGTGGTTAAGTGATTACAAAGAGATATATGAAGCCTGTGGTGGTATTTAGCTTTTAAATATTGAATTTCTTTGCACCTCTAATGCAAAGTGGAAAAAGCTGATGCAGATTGGTTTTTTGGCTTTCAATACAACACAGTTAAAGTACCCCTTGCAGATATTTCCCAGACACAATTCACAAACATGAGTATCTAATACATATGTTTTCCTGGAGGATTTATAACCCATTGAAGACCATATTTTTTCTTTTGTTTTTCTTAACAGATAGTACAATTCTTCTGCTAGAGGAGTGGTAGGTAATTTTGACTACAAAGGACAAAACATAACGCTGCAGACAAAGGAGGATAAGATGAAATGGAAAAAAAAGAGCTTATGGTGGTAGAGCTCTTGCTGTTCATAGTACCTGTTTTAATTGAATATTTTGAATTTACCAAAATCAAAGAGTAATACTCAATTGATCTTTATTCATGTGCCCTCTGAGACACCACACTGCTAAAAGCAGTTCCAGGTACATCAGCAGCAGCTACAGCTGATCAAATGCAGCCGCAGCCATGCTGCAATAAGGACTCATTTTAAGATGTATTATTGAAGAATATACATTTCCATATAGAGAAAACAGTAAACATGTAAAAAAAAAAGTGTTTATGTGTTTTTCTAGTGTTGGACCAGAACCCTGAAGTAGTAACATTGAAAATTTAACAAATCCTGCTTATATATGATCTGCTTTTCTTTTTTTCTTTTTTTTTTTTCAGCTGTTGTGGTGCATTGTGTTTCTGAAAAGAACAAAAGTTCTGTGGGAGAAAGAAGGCAGCAATCAGCTAAACTGTAGCTCCCCATCATTTCCCAGAGAGCTAACTTCAAAATATTTTTTTCTTCAAAAACTGTGATGTTATTTTCAATTGCGCATGTTCAATTCCTGAAAACATTATTTAGGAGACAAATCGTAAAAGCATAGCAATGTAATTAAAAGAAGCAAAAAAACAGACAAAAGCTCCCCTAACCAACAAACCAAAATAAACCTCAAATTCTCAACTTGTCTTCAAAAGATAGTCCTTAACAAAAAAGTTTCTGCTTCTAATGTTAGTGAGAATTGTACTAAGGGGGAATTATTTCACATTGAAGGATAACAGGTTTCCATTGGATATTAGGAAGAAATTCTTTAGCAAAAGGGTGGTGAGACACTGGCACAGGTTTCCCAGAGAGGCTGTGGATGTCTCATGCGTGGAAGTGTTCAAGGCCAGGTTGGATGGGGCTCTGAGCAACCTGGGATAGAGTTCCTGTCCATGGCAGGGGGTTGGAATAGGATGATCTCTAAAGTTCCTTCTGACCCAAACCATTCTATGACTCTTTACAGCTTGTATGAAGTCCTCAGCGCAGAAAGACCTACTGCTTACAAAGCAGCTTTTGTAGAAGCAGCTAGGATCAGTTTGTGAAACAAAGATGAAATCTTATCTCTTATAATAAACTATATGACAAAAGCATCAAATTTAGTTTGTAATGAGTATCCTCCACAGTGATTTGTTTGAGCCTGCACTTCCAACTGCTGGAAAAGTCAATTCAAATTCAGTATTTTTTTTTGACACAAGAGTGACTGCTACATTTACAGCATTAAAATGAGAGTCTCCTAGGAACAAGTCATCCCTGACTCTATTTCCAGCCTCTTTTCACAGTATGATTTGGAAGAGTCTTATGTATACTCAACAGTGCCAACAAAGACTCTCTCACACTTGGTACATGCAGTCCAGTGAAAGCTTGTGCCTGTCAAACTGTTTCTTCTAAAATCATATAATTTGAGAATCTAAGTATTTAAGTATTCTCTTTCTCACTTCCTCAAGCTGGTATTTTCTTTTCTTAGAACCTGGTATTTTACTAGATATTCTCCTGCTTCTCTAGCCTCTCCTGCTTCACAGAAGTAGTTTAGAAATTTAACATGTTTGCTTTGGCTTGTTTGGTTTTTTTGTTTTGGTTTGTTTGGTTTTTTTGTTTTGGTTTGTTGTTGTTTTTGTTGTTTTTGTTTTTTTTTTTTTTTTAATGCTTTGTTATAATTTGCCATTCTTTCACTAGCAGACATTTCCATATATAACTACACATCTTGCCTTATCTCAAAATCTTACAAAAGTTTTAATTCATTATGGGCTTTTCTAACACCTCCATCGAGTTGCAAATTACATTGTAGCCAGTTGAAACAAAAGCATGGAGTTAAAGCCGAAGCTATTCTCTTGCTGCAGTATCACGTTCCACCATCAAGAGGATATGAAGTGTTTTATGTTCCTTGATCTTGTCAACGCTCTCGGGTTGAGATAGGAGGTTAAAGGGAGGTGACAAGGTTAAATGATTTGACTAACATCCCAAACAAGGCTCAATGTGATGATGAGCCTGCCGCAGCTTTCTAATAACATACGTAATGAGGGAGAATTGGAAGCTTCCCACACCAACAGCTCATGCAGAAGTGATTTGTATCTCTCCATACACTGGCCACAATAGGCACCCATATATTTCTTTTAAGAATATTGTCATGGCCCACTAAATTACCCCTGGGCAGTGCTATCAGTGGTGTTCCACTTTGCCCCTTTATTTCTTTCTGTGACATTACTCTGCACAAGGGTTACCAGAAAGACAGATGAAGCAGGAGTAGATGGGTCTCTAAGGGGTGATATATAGTAGGTACATAATAGAAAAAAGTGAGGATGGTGTTGTAACAGGAATTTTCATTTCTTTCTCCTCATTTCCAGAAGAAATTCCAGACATTGGAAATTTATTGTGCCATGGTTATCAGGTTTATATTTTCTTAGACTCTAACTTCTTTTCAGGGAACTTGACTCCTAATGGCCCTATACTTTTTCCTCCTCCATTTAATTTCCTCTTTCACAATGGCAAATCAAAATTCTCAGTGGAGGAGAGAAATCCTGATAAATTCTCTTGTCATCATATCACATAGTATTTTTATTGACATCAAAGTCAGACAATGAAGAACGTGTCAAAAATTGTTCAGGAGCATAGTTTGTGAAAGGTGCAGTTTGACTAGCAGAAAAAGCAGCTGTTCTGACAGCCAAGATGTTGGAGAAATGTCTGGCAGCTTTTAATGTGGGTGTAAAAGTTGTCATGTGAAGTTGTTTTCGACCTGATGGATTTAATAGTTCCTTAGAGCCATCATGGTCTATCACCTCTATGAGTATTAAGGGACTCCTAAATCCATGGATAGATAATTTGGCTGCCACACTTGCACCATAAATCCACATCCTTAAAGCCTTCATTAAATTTGTACAGACCATTTCTTAAGTGCAATTAACTGTGCATTTCTTAGGAAAAGAAGTTGATTTGTTTCCATCTCCCATAGACTCCACTATTTCCCATCGTTCTTGTGGAAATGAGACTATATCTCCTGCAACTCATTTAAAAGCATATCCAATTGCTGGGAATTGGAAATGGTTTCTAACTTTTGCACTCCACCTCTATCACTAGAGAGCACCAAACAAAGAAAATTTCCCCAGCTGGGTCCTAGTTTGGTTGAGCTTGGGCAAGGTTTATGAAAAACTGACATAGCTCTTGAACACATCAGTTTGTAGACAGACTTGTCTCATTGATATATTAAATTTTGCACTAGATTAATTTGTTTCAACTGTGACAGCATAATCAATCCACTTTATCCACCATCACTCCTGGACTGCCAAGCTAAAATTTACAATACACTGTTAAAAAGTATGGAAATATGTGCATTTTGATTCATCACATTCTATCATTAAAGGCTAACAGACCACTCAAAAATAATTCCAAAATCATTATTTCTAAAAGTTACTTAATAATCACTTGAAAAATATTACTAAATTACTTTGGTAATAAAATTTCTGAAGTAAAGCTACCATGTCAGTTACTACCCAGTGATGTAACTTTTCAACTAGTTTAAACCTGCACACAACACAAATTCATGATTAAAACAGCACTAACAAGATATTTATTGCTTTACATATGAACCAGTGTTTTCAAGAAAACATTATTTGCAAAAATACTTTTCATTAAAGTGGTATAAGCTTGCATAACTTGCAATACCTAATGAAATGAACTTAGATACTCTAAATTCTCACTGCTTGGGAAACACTGTGCACCTTCAGAATCAAGTACTTACACAGCATGTACATATCTCATGTTGGTTTTGTGGAAGGAAGTTAATTTGACTGCATGAATAAAATAACTTACTTTCTTAATTAGACATTTTAATCAGAGATCCATTAGCTAATCAGAGCTAATCAGTGTTTCATCAAGACTGTAAATAGGCAACTTGGGATAAGATGGTCAGGACTCACAGGCTTGCATGCATAATAGTAAGCTAAGGACATTCTTTTTGAAGATTTATCATTGAAGAAGGACCTAAAAGATTGTCATCGTTTTGATACACAGAAAAATTTGAGGGCAAGAGATGTTATTCCTCCTCACCAGCTCATTACAGTAATTTTGAAGTGTGTGTGAGAGAGAAAATTCTGATTCTTTTCATATTAATGCCTGGGCAGCTAAAATTGAGCTTTAGAATTCAAACTAATGTGGCATTGGGAGGTCAGTCAGCAATATCATATTGGCATTTATGTTAATCTGGGATTTTTAATGTTCAAGCCCTAACTGAATCTGCAAATGCCAGCAGAGCATTCACGGTATGCTTTTCAAAGCTGGGCTTTCAGTCACTGCCTCCTCAGATTTCTTATCTAACGTGATGGTGAAAGTTTTTAAAAAATTAGTAAAAGCTAAAGAAAATCTAGGCTAATAATAAGAAAAATTGCTAGTTTGCTTTATGGATTACCAGATGAAATATTTCCCACTACTTTTGCACCAAAGTATATCTTTTTTCACAAGGAATACCTTGATAACTGTGACATTAACTGTAGTATTAAATGTGTAGAGATCTGGCAAACACAGCTCACTTCTCCTCTGATACCTTAGGCTATCCAGGAAAAAAGAGATAACATAAAAATTATGCAATCAGCCATATGTAAGAAAAGACCTACTATGATTGTTGCATACTCAACTATCTCTTAGAAACTCACCTAAAATCTGGATTTGTTAATGTCACTTTTTTTTTCTTACTTAAATTTAAAATATAATTAAAAATTATGCCATAAAGAAATCAAATAGAATAAAAAAAATTACAGAAAACTGAAACTTCTATGGATGGGGAAGAGGGAGAAAACAGCCAGGTCAATCTGCTGCCCAGCATGGGACAAACCGAGCAAAGCTTTTATTGATTTTCCAGGCTACCAGGGATCAAAAGGAACCCTATAATGCAGAAGGTGGAATTTAATTTTTTCCTTATCACCAAAGTACTGTTGCATTAGAAAAAAATGCTGGCATTTAATACTCAAGTTACTATTTGCAAACTAAAACAAATCTAGTTACTTCAACAAGATGCCATATGGTCTGTGAATTTGCACTGTGCCAAGTTGAAAGAGTATTTTTTTCATTTCAATGGATGCCAGAAAATTATACTGAGTAGCTCAACGACTGTGTTGCTGAAACCCTTCACAGAACTAAAGATTCACCAGATGAAATTAGGGGAAGACAAAGGAAATTATACAGAAGTTAAAAGGTAGGGGAAGTGGGAGATGGTCCCAGCAGAAAGTCCTTGTTAGTTAGACCTCTGACAGTGAAACAAAATGCTCCTGCCAGACTCTGGCTTCAAGTTGCCCCTGAACACCATGAAAGGGGGTACAAAAGAGCAGAGCTTCATTGGAACTCCATAAGCTCCTTCCTCTGCTGCAGCATTTTGCTCACCTTTGGAATTTCTGGGGAGAGGTAACCAAGTGTGTGACATTGATTCAAGCAGATACTGGGAATTTTCTGCATTGGTTGGGATGGTGCAAGCAACACCTATGTCCTATTATACATAACACAGATATGGTATAAATAACAAAACACTAAAAACCTCAAACCCACACCAAACAAAACCCACAAACTGTTTGTGCTCCACCCTCTCATTCTCAGAAATTTCACCTTTAAAATGAATATGTTCATTTCTGATAATCTTAAAGCCTATCACTTTTTTCTTTTTCTATAGGTTATATCTGACATTCTTACTGAGCTTTACTGAAAGGTAAAGCACTGCACTACCACAAAGCATTTCAACACTACAGACTTATTATGTACTGCACTGGAAAACAGAGAGAATACAAAAAATATTACTCAAACAGCAATGAGGAGGCTGACAGAAGGAGGGAATGACAGGGAAAATTGAGGTCTAAGTTTAAAGGCTCATCAAATTTTCCTCAGCAAACAAGATTAAATGTTTTGTTGGGTTTGATTTTTCTTGTTTGATGATATGAGCAGTTTTTCCAGTAGAAACTACATAAAACTACTTCATTTAATCCAACACAACCAAAAAGGGCTTTAAGAGGCCAACGCGGATCAGATTTAAACTAATGGCCTAGATAAATCTTACTAATCACTGGAGTCACCTAGTTTCAGCAGTCTCATTGAGAAGAAGCTGCTTGCCCTCTTGTCTGAGAATCTTCCTGGACAGCTGGAAAGTGTCAAGCTTTATCTGCAAGTCTCAAAAAGTACACAGCATATTTGTATTACTGGACATCAGCTGTTAATCAGACTCTGTGGACTTGTTCTGAGAAGAAATCCCTGAAACTGCTCCTAGTCTCCTTTCCTGATGCATGAGAAATGTTTACTTTCTTAAAGATAAGGTGGGAAAAGATACAGTGCAATGAATAGGGAAAAAGTACCTATTTCTATCTAGTTAGATAGACTTTGCTGGTTCTCCTGAGAGTGACACAGAAGTCATCTACATTTGTTAGGTTTTCATAACCAAAACACATGAAACATAAGTATGCAGAGAAGAAAAGGTAAATTGACTGCAAAACCTAACGGAAGGAAACGAAATTCCTCCTCTGGCACTCTTTTCCAGTGATAATAGATAGATCAGTAATTTCATGTATGAAATGTTTTCTCTTCCAGCTCCAGCAGTACCTCTTAGTTTCAATCTCCCTGCTTTCTTAACAAATGAGGAAGTGCAGCATTCACATGAAGAGAACCCTTTTGATCCTCAAAGGTGATCAAATTAAGGTCTGGCTAAGAGGATTTTTAGGATGAACAGCACTAAATACCTCACACCGATTATCCATTGTTCTTCCATCTGCTAATGGCCAAGGGAATATGCACTTCTCTAATGACTGTGGACCCAGTCAATCTAATCCATGTACTTATCCTCTGTGTACTTGGGTACTGCATTATAGCACATGAGAAGATGAAAGGACACTTAGAAACAGCTCGAGTTTGTTCCACCCCATTACTTAGAAGCACACAGCCTTCCTATCGCAGCACCTGATGACAGCAGACACTATACTGCCTCCCCAATAAGCACTAAATCAATAAAGGCTCACTAGAGCTGGCCCATTCTGCCTTCAGGATCCTTCTGACTGAGATACACACGTCCTAAGCTGCAATCCCCAGAAATAAAATAGCAATAAATAACCTGAGATGTAGGAACAAGATGCAGAAATTCCTTGGCAGCAGGGACTGCTGCAAGCTCCACGGGTATTTATGGTTCCAAACCCACGAAAGCCTGGGCATATTCCAGCATCCCTACTCCAGCAGGACTCCTCTGGGCTCAGGGGGAGTGCCATTATGCAATCAATTTCATGGCTGGAATCTCAACACATATAATTTAAGCAAAATAAAATTAAATTGATGGGTCACCGGGTCATTTGGAAAGAATGCTTTTCTGACAATCAGTCCAGCCTGCCTTTTCTTTGCTACTATAATCACCACCCTGTAAAGAAAAGGAGTTAGAGTAATTATCTGTGTTTGTATTTTATTATGTATGGTCCTGAGTTAACAGTGAATTCTCTTCCTGGGTTATCATAAAATATTACAGTGGTGTCTGGTTTTGCTACTGCAGTAAAGTGTCTTATCATGTTCCTTCTTAGTCCCTGATTTCATGGGTTTTAAACTAAAAGAAAATGAGGTTAGATGTTAGCAAACCAAACTAGTGCCTAAGAGAAATATTTTATTTTCAACTGAGCTGATAAAATATGATTTTCCCTTTTACTTATTCAGCCCTCTTGTATATGCATCTATAGATATGTAGATAAGATGGACCCTCTTTGCCAAGACCCCTTTTGTCATGTTATTTTTTGGAAGACTGGTTCGCTTTTTGAAAACAAATTGAAAGTGAGATTAGTTTAAAATATGTTAGCTAGTTTTGAATAAAAAATAAACTAAGGCAGACAGAGAGATATCAAGGATGTTTTAGATTTTAAAAAATTACAGATTTTTATATTCAGGTCTTAAAACCCCTCCTTTTGAAATATGAAAAAAAGATTATTTCAAAGAAAAGTTTGAGAACACACCACACTGACAAGTTCTCTGTGTATTATTATGCAGCACCTAATATTCATGTCATTGTTCTCTAAATAACATGAGGTAGCTTACTGTGTTGCATGTAATTAATTTCAAGTGTGCTTCCCTCACCTTGCAAAGAAATATCTTGTCAGAAAAATCCATTTTTAAAGAATTCATTTTAAGAACAATATGTTGAGATTAGGCCAAACATCTCTCATGAATAAAGCAACTGAGATAAGAATTTTACATAAATGATGCCAAATAATGTGTAATAGGTAAGTATTTTTATATATCTAGTAAGAAAACATCACGTAATAAACAACTGTGTGTCTCGTTTTGGTGTGATACACATTTCTCCTGTCAGAGAACAGTTGCTTCAAATCATAATGACAGTTTATATTTCAACATTGAATTCTTACCTGCCTACAGTTTAGGGAGGTAAAAGTAAATTCTGTTATTTATCTAAGTGACAGCAAAAGGTCTGAAGAGCCTGAAGCCCAGATTCAACACCTGTCCAAATAAAGAGAATGGCTTTCTGATCTCAGCCCCTTCAGACCCAAAAGCCGCCTGAGTGCATCCACAAAAGAGCATCCACAGGAACAGGGAATGAAACAGCAAATATTCTTGGCAATACGGTCTAACCACTAATTCAAGTCTGAGAAACACACCAGCTATGCAACATGCCAGGTAAACCAAGACCATTACTAGAATGTCTTAACGGGCTCAGTTCCATTTCTGTGAATGGCCAAGTCTGACATTGCTATTTTCTTTATGCTCACTCAGAGGAAAGAAAATATTTGGTCTGAACTGAGAAACAATTCATATGAAGCAATGATAATTGAGTAAAGAACAATTTCTAGGTTATTCTGAACTACCTAGTCCTGGATTAATTATATCCTCAAAAGACTATAAACAAAACTAACTGCCAAGATAAAAATACTTGCAGAAGGCTGAATGTTCAGGCCTCAAGAAAGGTTTTGTCCAAGCAAACTTGGACTACACATCAATAATCACCAAAAGTAGCAGCGAAAGCAGCATCACCAGGAACTAAGCGAACAGCTTAAAATACACATTTTATAACCTTTTGCAATCTATTTTAATTATTCAATAAGAATTCAAAGTGGGAGGTTAATAAAATTTATCAGTAGGTGTTCTTATCAATGAGCAGAGCTGTGAAGCCTGCATGATGGTCTATCAATAAACCAAGAGGGCTGAAATCTTTCATTAAATTGTAAGAAGAAATGTATGTATTTCGGTCCAGAATACTTGTATACAGTAGGCTGATTTCAAGGGCGAACACAGTTGGGGCTGAAAACATTACAAGTGAGAACTAATTTTCAGCAGAAGCCTGTGGTGTAAAGAGAGCCAAAAGTAGAAATTAATCAGTTTTCATGGCAGATAAAAGGTGCCTTCCCAGCCTTCACTAGAGAAATGAGCTAGATGTCTCAAAAAACTGGTTTTATTGGCCCAACAGCATACCTCCCACATAAAGGAAATTAATTTTGCAATGCGTTTTGCTCTCACTTACTTGTGTATGCTTACACATTTGTCACTCTGATAAAAGTTCTTGCAATATGATATAAATTATGTGAATGTACATATCAAGCTTGTAGATAAGTGAGTTTTAATTCAAAGTGTATTCAGGGGCCAAGTGAATTTCAGTACAAATTCAAGATGCTTATTAAGTTACAAGCAGTGCTCTGCGGAAGAGCAAATGCACATTATTTTATCTTTTTGTCTCACTACTTTGTTATGCATATATTGTACATACCATTCTGTAAATAGGATTGCCAGCTTGCATGGAGAGCTCATTCAAAACTATGTTTTTTTACTTGGTATTTCAAATTAGAGATAAGCTCAAAGGCAAATTCAAGCATTTGGAGTCAGGGTAGAAGAAAAAGTAAAAAAGAGTCATGTGTTTTTAGCCTTCAGACCTTTTTTGTTATATTAATTTTCCATTAATGAACCATGATTTGAAGAAATTTGAAGACTAAGAGAGACACTTTATTCTCAGGAACCAAATACAGTATGAAACAGTGCACTGAGACTCCTCATTATTTATTCCTAGAAATCAGAACTGGAAAGAAATTAACTGAAAACATCCAAGAAATGAAGCTGAAATTAGTACTGTGAGAAAGAGCAGAAACATCCATTATTGTTCTCTCACTCTTCCCACTTGTACTGTTTGTTTTTTGGTGGTCTTTTTTTTTTTTTCTTAGGGCTGTTCTTGCTTGTGCCTGCAACTAAGAGTTAACGTATATGGCATGAGAGAGCTATATCAAAATATTGCATTAGGATGACATTTCAGATTGCTGTACAGCTCTTCTAAAATGATTAAAGCTAATTCTAAGAAATCAGAGTAATAGCTGCTATTAAAAACCAAACTCAACTCCTGAGCTTCCTGGAAAGTTTGACATGACAGATATCTGCAAGACATTAATAATACAGAATAGAAATTAAGAGACCTTGGATCTGTTCCTGGCTGTGATCTAAATTATTTGTGCTCTCCTGGGAGCAGGACTAAACTTGCGTGTATTGGGGCAGAGCTACATGGAAGGATCCGTACTTCTGTGAAAGCCTGAGCAAGGCAAACGTCTAAACCTATCACCTGCTAAGGTATGTACACACTGGTTCCTCAGCCACAAAAATGAGGAAAGGCACTTGCTTCCATGTAACCCATAAAATCTTCCAAAAACATATGCTTATCACTGTATTCAGGCTGCACAGGACATGTACTCTCGTGAAAGCTGCAGCAGGGCTTTCCTTTAGAGAGATCACTGCTCCAGTCTGGGAAGAAAGCCAAACCTGGAGTAAATATGAACAGTTCAGTGCTGAAAACCAACTCATGAGAGAAGTGGAGGAGTGGCTGCCTGCAGCCATCCTTGTAAGATCCACTTTGTCCACAGCTGCAAAATTGTTGATTGGCCATCACAGACATTGCCAAGAACACTGGAATAGAGCAGGGCAGTTTCCAAAACACATGGATGCCTGCATTTTTGTCCCCTGCTGAAATGATTATTACTTGCACATTACAGTCATTCTACTTTTTCTCATTTAGAGATGTTTATACAGGAGGTAAAGGCCCAGAGTGCTAATTTTAAGGAAGCCCTTTCCTAAGAAAATATAATACAGTTTCAGCAAAATTGTTAAAAAAAAAAATCTTACACCACTTGCTGAAATTATTTTCTTTGCTTTCCTCTAAGTGTTGTCTTAAAATTAACAGCATTTTAACAGATGCGTTAGCATTGGATTAGCTCCTCTAAGTGTTTCCTTCCAAGCAGCCTCTCCTCCCATCTTTTGATAACCTTATTACTTATTTTGAGTGTGTGGTTTTCGCAAATTTCTGCGCCAAGGCATGGATATAACAGCGAAACAACTTCACAGATGGATGTTGTTAGAATAATGGCTGCAGCACAAGTTCTCTGTTTCACTATGAATGCGACCTAATTTGAGGGAAATTTCTGGTTTACCCTCAGAGAAGACAGAAACCTCATTCTATCTCAGTTCTTGCACCATGGCTGTTCTCTGGTGCATGCATCATGGAATGGGTACAATAGAGATCCAGTCAAATTTTGTTCTAATTTTCAGGCAGTTTATTTCAGCATTGCCTAGTAGAAATTGGGAATGAATTTTGAGTCATCCAAACATGCTTACAAACTGTTTTACACCACCTACCTTTTCTTTCCTTTCCATATACAACCATTTGCAAGGAGAATTCCTTCAGCAAACCTTCAAAAATTTTTATAAGCATTCCAGTAAAATCATGCATATGATCCATTCCCTGGAAAAGGACTCAAATGTATCCCAAAGGCATGTAGATTTAGCATACCACTCCTCCTTATTAAGCAGTCCTTTTTAATCTCCCAAGCAGCACACCAGGGGAACAGTTTCAAATCCCTAAATCCGGACTCCTTCTACGTCCATTATCACTGGTGGATAGCGAGGACACAGCCTTCCTAACACTGCGAAGATTTTCAATATGAAATACAAAGTTAGCAGAGATCCAATGGCTTCAATCTGGAAAATTAGATAAGCTCAGTTTCTAAAACAGTTAAAATCACAATAAACAATTTCCTAGAGGCATGATAGCAACTGAAATCCCCAGAGTCATTATCTTCTTGTGGATATACTTGGACTACACAGGAAGTTATTGGCTGATGAAAAAAAATTCCTCTGTGAAATTATATAGCCTCTGCATTGCAGGAAGTTGTCAGCATTATCAAATTGCTCACTCTAACATGAATAACAAAGCTACGATTCCACAAAACAGTTCAGTAATGTCACTTATATTTTTCTGAGTTTTATGAGGAACAGATTCTCTCACAGTTTTTGTTATGGTGTAAAATATTCCATTTATAAGTTTTGCTATTAAAAACCCCAAGAATTCTCATTACTATGTTGAAAGTTGTATTGTAAGCAAGGAAATCAGCCAATAGACAGATTGCACAAACTATTTCCTCTGAACACAGGAAACTTTGTCCCTGTTATGGACATAATTTTGGGATAAGGACTCCACCTAAGCAGCATGGTGTGTTGGGGTCACAGCCACCCCACAACTCTTCCCTTAATGGGGTCTCAGTCTTCCCCATGACAAAGGCATACATGGGAATCCAGCATTCCTTCCATTTAAAGCAGAACTCATACTGAGTCTTGGGAGCTGTACTAAACTGGATAGTTTTATTTTAGTCTATTTTTCACATAAGAAACACTTCCATAAAGTTTGTCAAGAAGCAGATTGCAAACATGCAAATTAAATCCACCAAATTCCTTGAAGAGCACAGAGAAAGAAAACTCATTCTATGGTCCCAAGTACTTTCCTTTTTTTTTTTTTTAGAAAATGTAAATTTAACCACAGGAATTTATAAAATATTTGTGAAGATAATTATTCTGTATTTGAAAGTTCCACCAAATGGGAGAAACAGTGAGAAGACATTAGGTAGCAAAAATCATTTACTCTGTGTATCTGCCTGCAATCTTACTAAAATAAACCCCGAGGTAAACCAAAAGCAAACCCTCCTCAGGGAACTGATTTTGTGTACAAATGCCCTCTGAAAAGGCAGGATTTATATCTCATTACACCATTAAGAAGTTTTCTGACATTAAAGGAAGATAATCGGCTTTCAAGCTTCTCCTGAAAACAGAAATCAGGTCTAAAAGCCATATTGACAATGAACCAGACACTCATTCAAAAGTAACACAATAAATAGCACAGGTAGGGCAGAAGGGAGGTGGTGGCCACACACCAGTATCACTTTACTGCTGGAAAAACTTAAAAAAGAATCTTTACCCATGCACTGTCTTCCATGCACTTTAATTCAAGTACTACCCAAACAGAAATTGCTGGTGAGTTCTTATATTATGATTTCTACGTCCTTTATTTACTTCCTGTAAAACTAATTCCAGTTTCTGACTTTCTTCCAAGCTCCAAATTATTTCAAAATGTGGCAGACCCATTCAGAAAGTGATTACTCATTTCAAGAGCTCCACATGTGTGCAAGCTCACACAAGCTTAGTGGATCCAGCTTTGAATTCATTTTTCAAAGTCGCACACAAAAGAATCACTTGTGGTTCACATGGAAAATGACTGAAAAGTTTTAAAGGCATTAAAAATTTTGAAAATTTTGGTAAGAACAAGATTTTCTAAACATGGTTGCAAGATTGTCAGAGTTGCAGGACATTACATCCCCTTGTGCCTCCTATTAATCACAGCTAGTGTCCAACAATATTTTTAGAGAGTTATGTGGAAATACAGGCTGCTCCTAGACCATGTTCACAACTCTCTCTAAATTTTCAGTAGTTTGGGATTTTGTTCAGAAAACCAGCAAAGAAGCTATAGTATCACTCAGATTTATCAGACTCGTAGTTTACTATGGTAATATTGTATTACATATGTAAAAGAAACAGAACTAAATCTGACATTACAAGGGGAAAAGAAAGCATAAGTTTGCTCGTGCTACTTCCTGCAAATAGAGTTCTCACTGTATTGGACTATTCAGTTCTGGAGACAGCGTTTTAAAACTAAACCCCAGAAGAGCTTCCTGGGTTGGAATTAATTGTATGTATTCTTTGCTCAAGAAATAACAGATGTTTGTTCATTAACATCACTTTTTTTTAGCTGCTAACAGACACTGACTTCTTCATCTTGCTAGCTTTTATTTATATTAAATTTATAAACTCTTAGTGTTAGCTAAGCTGGATCTTCTTTCCAGCCTCTGAAGGGTAATTTGGAAGATCATTCAGAAACTAAATACTTGTCCTTTCTAAAAGAGACACACCAAACGTGGAGAAAAAAAGTTTAAAATTGCTTAGCATCAGAAATCTTCTCTGTAAATTATTGAGTGAATTAGTTTGCTACTCTTTAAGTCAAATTGTCCTCCTGTGCCTTGAAACTCCCTTCAAAAAGAAAAACACATATTCTGAGCATATTTGAAACATAACTGGCCAGAACACTCTGGAATTTCTTTTGGGGGGTGGAAGAGAGGGGAGGGAAGTGCACATGTGTACATCATAGTAATTCCAGGGAGAGTTGTATTCTTTCTTTAAACTATGGTAATTTACTTGCCCATCTGTAAACAAATATCAAAGAACAGGCGAGACAAAGAAACTGAGCAACTTGATTTTATCTGAGGAGCCTGGCTAGTCTTTGAATTAGCAGCCTAATTTATTTGCTAATTCCACTTCTTAATCAAAAAGCTGTCTTGAAGTCAGACATTAGCATATATCATCAGTTTGTCAGCTGGAGAACAAAACAGTAAACCTTGCTTCTCTCATACCACCAATGTTAGCTGAGTGTATAAATCAGAAACAGCTTACAATGTTCAGGAATACAAGAGGAAAATATGTAATACACAACAGAGCAGATAATGGAATTCTGAAAAAACTTCTAGATAAAACTGTGTTCTGTTCAAAGCAAGGTTTTTACTATTCGTATTTAAAAATGGCAAGTTTTGAGAGAAGGAAGTACTTTTACATTTGAAATATATAATAATATTAAATCTGAAAAATACCATAATTAGCTCTGCTTTCTTTAGAACCCATGGTGAGGAACTTGATGGAACCAATCTATATTTCCTAAACTGCTCCAGTTTCATGAAAAAGAGGCACCAAATTCTATGACTGCCCTATTTTTTGTTACTTAAAAAAGAACAACAACTAGTAATATCTGTGTTCATCACAGTTTCAAGTTGGATTCAGGAACTGTGAGATGGCCTCTTTGGATGCTCTGCATTATTTATTTGGAAGCCAAGAACAAATCACTCATCTAGGCAAAAGCAGATAATAGAGAGCAATAACGTGTTACTAGATATCCATCATGCTTTAGCACTGCTTTTAGTACCTTAGACACTGACACTTGTTGGCCCATCTTCAATATTTTAATCTCAACACGAATGTACTGGAAAATGAAAGAAACTGAAATGGGCTCTCATTATTATATTGACATCAAGATCATCGATTAAGTGGCCAGGTGATGGGCTGCTCTGGCACATCCTGTGAAACCAGCTGCAGGTTTCCATGAGTACAAACAGCTGTACTGTACAGTTATCACCCCACCTTATACAACATCTTTGTGTTTGGAAGAACTAAGCCAGAAAAAACCCCCAACTTTAACACACAAGTTTCTGTTCATGAAAAATGTTCATTTTGTCTAAATACATCATCCAACTTCAGTTAATCCTCAGAACTTTAAGCATGTTGGCATTTTTCAAGCCATTTCTCTGTTTCAACACGTCTCAAAAAGGGAAATTGTTTCAAGGTTTTTTCTCTCCATGCTGCTACCTAAAGGCTGAAGCAACTACAAAGAGGTATTTGCAAGATGTAAATGGCATGAACAGGGAAAATGAGAATCTCATCCCAGGACTAATTCAAATTGGCTTCCTTGGATGGATGGTAACTCTTGGGGATACTTTCAAAATATTCTTAAAGTTAAAAAAGCTTATGGTCACAGTGTTCAGCTCTATTTTTCCTTCCAGCATCCACTCAACTGCAAGATTCCACACACAGTAGTTTCCCTCACGCTCAGATATATGCTTGAAATTTAGATAACAGCTTTGATCAAGGTTTATTTAAAAAAATAATGAATGGTCAGGTTAATTTTCCACTTCAAAACCTGAAATGTGTTTCTGATAAATTAATCAAAAAGTTCCTATATGCAGACCAGTTTTTTAAAAGTAATATAGCTCCTACAGGGATTAATGGTTAGAGTTCTTATCTCAAAATTATTTCTAATAGCCTCAGTTAACAATTATTGCACTCTGTAAGATCTCCTAAGAAGTCAGCAGTCTTTAGATAGCAGATGGCAAGTCACATAATGAATCTGCAGAGATTTTTTTCAGATTCTTTATATAGTAACCACAATGTCCTTTGTATAGTAAGTGTCATTTCTTACTCCTTGGAATTAAATCACTTAAACACACATTAGAATTCTGGACACATTGCTCAGTGTAGTTTTGATATTTAGTTCTAGATGTGCTATAAATTTCCTTTAGAAGTCCCAATGCCACACTAACTTAACTCAATTGCCACTCATTTTTCCATTTAAAGATTTTTTTTTTAACCCTAAAAATGTTTAATTACAATAGAAAAGATGAGGTGCTGACACATCTTGAACAAAGTAAACAACTTTCTGAATTAAACAGCTCTGGAAATTTTAACAGCTGCTTATGTGTTGTGAACATGACACTAACCTAAACTCATAGAGTTACAAGAAAGGTTTTGTTTTGGGTAGGTAATGGGTAGAAAATTCTAATTGAACTAGATTGCAAACCTAACACTCTAATGCTGAAATACACAGACTCATACTTAATACATCTTTCCCTTCATTCTTCCCTTCTTTTTACTACATGTACTTATTTACGTTCATGCAGACACTAAGAAATTTGACTTCAAATTAAAAAAATATAAAAAGGAAAAAAGCCCACTCCTCAATACCTACACAAACTATTTAGGACCTGTTTACTTTATTACCACTCTTCTCAACTATATAGCTTCCATATAGACTAACTTTTAAAGTCTGTAATTATTCCTTTATTTGCAGTGCTGCCTAGAGCTTCTGCATCTGGAACAGTAAAACCAAGCATATTATGAAAATTATTTTTATTTTAACAATTACATTTTAAAGTTTGACTTTTATCCTTCTAGAACATCACAGATGATCTTTCATGCAATAGAAGTAAAAGAACATGAAAAAATATTACTTGCCTCCTAACAGCAAAAGTTTTTTAATTTCCTTCTCTTCTGCCTTCCAACAAGAAAGCAGAAAATTATTACCAGCATAGAGTTATAGGCATTGTTCTATCATGACAGCATGGTATCTGTTTGACTTGAGCATCACCAATAATTGAGTTTAAGGAGCGCTGAGGCCCTCAGCAGAGCTCATTTATTTTTTAATATTCCTATTAAAAAATAACATGAGGAATCTTATTAATTGTTTTTGCTCTCAGATACCCGCTTTGTGCTAGGTATCTCCCAGGAACATGTTTTTTATCTGCAACCTTAGAAAAAAACCAAAAAAACCCAAAAAAAGCAACAACAAAACCCCCACTACATTCTATTAACAGAAGTATTAATGAGTTGCAGCTATAAATATCCTATAGACTTTGTCCAAAGTCAGAAAATACAAAGCAAACTTTTAGTGGGCATTCCCTGAAGGAATGGATAACATGCTAGTAACAGCATGGACAGTGCATTTCCCATGATAGCCACCTAACAATAATATTGTATCCTCTGAGGCATTACACAGCATTGTATGCCTCTGAAAGTGGGATTTTACTTTGGGTTTTTGTGTCTACATAATTTATTTTTTAATTCAGAAATCATTTAAAAAAGGGTATTTGCAAATGTGACTGTCCCAATGCCAGTCTAGGTGACACACAGGGAAGCAGCCAGGGGAAGGGATGCCTCTTTTCCCCACTCTCCTCAGGCTAGGCAGCTCCAGAAAGGAAGCCATCTCTCCCTTTCTCACACTGAAACAGTTAATTTGGGCTGGAAATGGCAGAACACAGGGAGAGAAAAGGTGTCTCCTGTACTACTGTTTCCAAAATCCCAGGGAGAGAAAAGTATTTGTACAAAGAGAAAATGTAGTTATCAAAACAGCCTGGCTAAAACTCTCTTTGTGCCCTCTGCAGTAATATTGGCGTAGAAATGAGGTGCCTGTGCCTGAGTGGATCCCTGGACCTGCTCACCAAAGCCCAGTGTTCCCAAATTCATTCCTGTCTCTGGGTTTGGTTCCTCTGTGCCTCAACCAATGACTACTTAGGCTTGGCTGTGTTGAGCCTATGGACAATATCAAACATTTTCTGTGCCTAACACAGGATCGAACATTTGTAAAACTTCAGTACAACTGATACAATGGTTTCTGCAAGAGGGATCAATGACTTTAGTCAATATTATTTCTGCAAAATGTTAATGATATAAATGACATTAAGTCGAATTGATCCAAACAAAAATAAGCACTTGGTATTAATACATTGAGTATATTTGGGCCATATTGCCGCTACAATAAAGGAAAAAGATCAATTCAAGCATTGACCAATAAGAAGTTGTTAACAATCAAATTAACAAAAAACAGATAAGCATGTGTAAGATCTCCTTTATCAGCTGGGTTGCTTTGATGAAATTCCACCCTGAAAGATCTTTAATCTTATTTTCTCAAAATTTAAGAAATTCATTGAACAAAAATAGGAAGATAACTGAAAAAAACCAGAACACAAAAAAACAAACTATCAACATAGTAACAGGTGGATAAGTTTTTCCCTGTCCTGCTTTAGTAGTTTTTTTGTATTACTTGTCCCAGTCTGGTATCAGCATGAATGTGACTATTGTTATATGACAACAGTTCAAGGCCCTCAAAAGCTTTCTTCTCTATCTGTTTTTCTAAAATCAACACCCAGGATACTCTAAAGACATGGCAAGTTTCCAATACGAAGAAACAATATTTTTCCAACAATACAGTCACTCCACAGCTCTTCCTGGTTGGATTGGTTTGCTCATCACTTAGAAAGCTTACAAACAGTTAAAAAGGGATATGAAATGTAGATTTGTGTCTGCTGCATGCTCCAAAATCTGAGCTGCGAGGTTCACACATTAAGCTGCTCTTGTGACCAAAAGCAGGAGGCAGGAAACCTTAGAGCTGCTCTTGCAAGAAACAACCCTTGAGCTACAGTGAAACTTCTCAAATATTTTCTCTGTGAGATCATGAAGGTAGCCTGACACATTATCTGCTTAATGCTCACAATGAACTCCAGCATTTTCAAATGAAATAGTCCATAAGGCTGACAAAGCATTCTCATCACAAGGCATTATAAAGTCATCTTGTTACTGCTGTACCACAAGATCTCAATAACGAAAAAAATAAAGATCTCATTTTATTATGCTAAAATAAACACTGAAGGAAAGTAAATGGCAACCAGTATGCAATAGTGCATAATTTATCCACAGTTACTTACACTGGGGTTATTATTACATTACCCAAGAGTCTGAAAAAGCACCCACTACAAACATGACATCTACTGTAATCCAGTCAGAATTTCATATTTAAAAGTATCATTTGGGGAGCAGGGAAAAAAGTAAATTAATTTTGAATACATAAATATTCCGAGAAAATGCTGTTATTTCACATACTACCTCTGTTTTCCTAGGCTTATGCGTAGAATTTGTAACATTACACATTCAATATTTTTTCTGCAGAATTACACTACATTAGCATAACCAATCTCAAGCTAACAAAAAAATCTCAAAACACCAAAATTATTAAAAAAAAAAAAAAAAAGGAGGAAAGTTTACCACCTGGAAAGAACTAAAAGCAGAAGACATATTATTATGGTCTGAATAATGTCACATTCCATTATTGATTAAAATGATTTTACCCTGACATTTCATTCATCAGATTCCATTTCTCATTACACACAAACCCTTAATATTTATCAAGCTTACACAAGGCTTTTCTTCTCATCAAGCAATGCATTTCCTCTCTCCCCTTTAAAACTAGGTTATATTATGTTGAAGGGTCTACACTGTCTTTGAACTCTCTCCTTCTCACACTTGACCTCACTACCATCACTTTTTATCTCATTATAGTGAATGTTATTAAGTATTTATGTCTAACAAGGTGATTTCAATGGTTCATCCTTTTTAAACAATCTTGTGATCATTTTCTGCTGGCAGGAAATAAAGACATTTCATTAAATCAAGATCTATCTGTTAACACTCAGAATTAATATTCTTTCTAGTCAGGACATTTAAGACCTTCACCATATACAATTGCAATGCATTTTTGATGGTTAAGAATGGAATGGTCCAATCCTCCGATATCCAGCATGAACATTAATTTCAAAGAGTGATTTTAGATTTTTACAGAATGTAGACTCATCACATTTGTTAAAGGAACAGGTTAACCCTGGAATGCATTATACTGTTATTATGGATGCCTAGGGAAAACAAAGAAAACTGTGCAGGTGCATAAGAAGTTTGCTCTAGATGAAATAAGTCTTTCTAATCATCCTTTTAAAATGTATTACATTGAGATATACTCCATATTAAAGTTCAAATATGTAAAACTAATTTAAAAAGAGATTACCCTGGAAAAAGTGGCGGTATGTAAAAGGTGATTCTGCATTCTGTATTAGTAAACCTTCCCCAAAAACTCATAGTGGAAGTATGCACAATACAAGTAAAAGCATGTAAAACCTCAGCTCTGATATATTGCAGCTCATGAAAAAGCTCATATTCATTTCATTAACTTTTTGACCAAATATCACAGGATTAACAATAAAACCATTTCACCTTATGGAGGTTATCTAGAAGACAAAGTGCCACCTACTCTTAATACTGAACACAGTCCTGCTTTATCTCCTCATTATTATACACATCACTGGACTTTATCACTGCAAACCAGTTGTGTTTGCAGAACTTCATCAAAAAGCCTTCACTTTTTCTTTTCCTAAATACACTGACAGGCTTATGATCCTCTCAATCTTAATCCTTAAAACAATTCACAGCTTGGAAATACTCCAATCAAATACAACATACTGACTGGTAGAAAATCTGTTGACCAAAGCAAAACAAGCAATAGCACAACTACTCCCCAAACCAAACAAAAATACACCCAAAATTTCCCAAATTTCATCTGTATTATTTCAATGATTAACAATCTGAACTTTCAAAAACATCTTTTTCTTTTATAAACAATCTTTTCTGTTTCAGAATTTAAAAATGAAAAAGGCTCCGTTTTTTTTTCTAATATTTGTCCAGCTGTGGCAAAAAACAAAACCAAGTTAAAATATTTCTGCTTTTTTTTTTATAAACTGCACAGTAAAAAAATTGTGAACCTATATATTTTACAGTGTTCAAGAGTGAGACATTAATATTTGACCAATATCAGAAATTCTCATTTTAGACAAATAAGTAATTTTAGACTTTGGCTTCAGGAACACAAAACAGTTAAAATGGCTTGATTATTTCCCATATAGGCTGAACCTTAAACTTCTAAGTTTCAGTTCAGCTGGCCAGTTCCTAAAGGTTTACTCCCCAAAACATCACAGCTGGAGAATGATGAAGCACGATACAACACAGAGCAAGCACATGGCATGTAAGCACATGTAAAAGATATTGCACAAGAATTTGACACTAACAGCTACATTACTTCCACTCCCAAGAACTAAAACAATCACTTGTAGGAAACTGGCCACAGTAAAGCAGTGGTCGATAAAAGCAATCATGCCAGCTAAATTGTAGCTGGAGTCAGTGGCACAATTATTTTTATTTTTAAAGCAGTGACATACCAGTGAAAACATTCCACTGAAGATGAAGAGTCTGGGAAGTATCTATAAAGCAGATCCATCTGGAAGAGCAGCTGAAATAGTGAACAGAATGAATTTCCCACTTTTAGGTGTCTTGCATAATTTCTTAACCCTTGCCCTTAAATTTCAACAGATCTCTTCAGTCTAAGGCTTTCAGTATTTAACTACCAGTCCTAGATAATTACCTGAAAAAAGGGGCCCAGTTGTCTGAGCCTCCTTAGATGCTATTTAGATAAATAAAACTGAGCCATTTTCCCCACATATAATACTTCTGTTCTGCTTAATCTTTACCTTTCTCTTTGGCTGTCTTTTAGATTTCATCTGTTGATATTGCCCTTTCTGCCTTCAAAATAGAAATTATTTGTGTGTTGGTGCATATTTATGAGAAACAGCAATGTGTAAGAACTCAAGCTGTGAGGAAGTCTTTACCCTGAGATCCCTGTGGTCCCTCCAAACTCTCCTCAGCTGTTGCAAACCCACAGGAGACCTATTTGTTTATGGAAGTATGCCAGGTGTTTCTCTTTCATAAATATTTAATTAATCAATCTTGTGAGGAAAAAATGCAGCCTGCACAACACTCCCGGTAATGAATATGTGTTAGCTGTCTCAATTTTTTTCCCCTCAGAAGCTGATTAGTTATGTCATTTGCAAAAGAAAGCAGATCCATTGTATTTCAAACAGGGAAGCAGAACACAGTGGTTTTGGGGGAGAAGTCTGTACCAAATAAAACACAGAAAAAGAGGACTAGTAAAAACTGTAGCTGTTCTGTTAGCAGAAAGGGGATGCCACAGGCCAGTGGATTTGAAAATGGGTGTTTTCATTTTATCATGATGAAGAGTCAGTCCAAAGGGAAGCATGAAACCCGCTCACCCGGGTATATCAGGTCACTTTACTGCTATTGTGGCCAGCCAGCCCCTCATGACATCTGAGACCCTGTCCCCTCCTTTCACCCATGAGAACCCCTGGATCACATCTCAGTGGGTGGAAGCAGCACTAAACATGAACTCATTTGTAAAGAAAAATAAAAGCATATCTGAGGGAATACTGGACACGCTGATCGGCAATTAGATCTCAGCAAGTATAGGTTGTCAAAGACTTTACATTTCTTTATATTTTCTAGAAGTACAATTTCAATCATGTACTTAGGAATATTATACCCTAGGAAGACAAAGATACAACCAGACCACAATGCTGAGGACCAGAGATTGATGCCTGACTTTGAAGGGTAAAAATCGACTTAAATGGCAACAAAGAACTTGCTCTGTCACACATCTCCATGCTCAGGGTTTGCCTGGGGTTAGGTTTGCCTGGGGTTGTGCAGAGCTAAATTAAAGCTGGATAAATGTGCTCAAGCTTTAACTACACACAGGACTGAAAAATGTGAAATAGTCAAAAGGAAATTTAAGGTGTGGTCAATGATAAACAATACAGTGACAAAATAAATCTCTTACTCTGTGTTTTATACTCTTCTTTGGGCCTACTTTCTTCTTGGGTAGCACATGATAGTTTTTTATAGATAATAAATATGAAAATAAAAATATAAGATATATAATTCTTTTGTTAAGGGAAGGTTTGTAGACGATGCTTTAACACAGGCTTAGTCCTTGGCAGTGCTCAGCACTGGCATCAGGCATTTGGTACTTTTCTTTTTTAGCAATATCACACAGTCATAGTGTCTTACATTGGGGCTAAAACACAAAAATGACAACTGAAAAAACAGTCACATCGTCAGTGTCACTGGGGCCAGGCTTTTATTTCTACAGATTGTTACATTAGAATTAATTTAAAAGAAAAGAAAAAAAAAAAAAAAAAAAAAAAAAANAAAAAAACCACAAAGAACCAAACAATATATTTTGGATTTTGCAAAAGGAGGTATTTTAGGTGATCATCTAATAAGGCCATATTTTTACACCAATTCTTGCAGGAAGTAAGATAATAGTGACAAAAAAGCCCTTAACTAAGGAAGTTTTAATTTCTGTGCTTAGGCATTTACTCATAAGCACAAGGCTTGTACTGATGATGGTTAACATTATTTAACTATTCTTACTAATATTTTAAGATCTGTGGTGGGGACTGAACTATTGCTGTCTGGCAACAATATATTTCAGCCTTGCTGCATGTTTTGCAGACATGGCTCAACATACAGTATTAACCTGGCTCATGCTTAGGTTATTCTACTTATAAAAACTTGAATCCAAGAACTTCTTGATTCTGGATAGTTGCAAAAAAATTACATCAATTCAGGCTGGGATTTCTCCTCACAACTTTTCAGTTACATGAGAAAAGAAGAGTAAAATTTTCTATTTTAATTTAAACATGACAAGTAAGTCTGTGACATTTAGGAGTTCAAAACTCATCCCTACAATACCAGATTTCTCTTTTTTTGAATTTCTTGGTTTTACACATATCATTCTTCTCCCCTTCTTTGTTTTCTTGGCACATCCCCTCTTCTAAATTGTAAATGAAAGAATAAACTTTCCTTCTCTCTTTCTCTCCCCTCAGAGCCCACAAAAATTAACATGCAGAGACAAATTTGTACACATGAAACCACAATGTCAGACACCTAAAATACATTTAATTTTAAACAATGAAATATGACAATAAAACTACTATTTCATAATTCTCTTCTGCTTTATGAAGTCAGAGTCAGTGTATGGTACAAAAATCTGACTTATATGACACAGATACCTATTAAAAGACACGGTGAATTTTAAAGCACACTGTTCATTAGCTGATTTCAGTGTTTCCTCAAGTGATTATTTAAAGGACCATTGAATACAAAATGATGGTGGCAGAATAATATGAAGTAGCTTAAAAAGCTTACAACCGGTGACATCTTTAACTTGAAACACTTGAAAGTACAAAAATCTTACTTTTCCCATAAATGTTTCTTGCACCTATATAACTCAAATAGAAATGCAAAATAAACCCCACAAAAATACCTTGTGAATTATCTATACAAGTCCTTTTTCATTTAAAAGTATGTTTCACATTTACACTATTGTACTCTGAGAAAAATACAAGCAAATTACATTTGTGGAGAGAAACTGTTTTACAATAACAAAAGGAGAATTCATAAATGAAAGGAGAAATCATCTCGTCATAAATGAGACATCACCTTAAAAAATAAAAAGAAAAAAGGCAGCCCCTCCCCAAAACTGACAGTATGTAGAGCTTTATGGAATTGATGTTATCTAAAGTGATGGGTTTTCTTTATGCTATCATGTTTCTAAGGTTTTCTGAGAGATATTGGTTGAGACATTCTTGAAGAACTGCCCCAGAAACCTGAAACTTCCTTATTGTTTATGCATCTATGCTGCAAACCACCATTCTTCCCTACATTCCTCCCTTCCCTCATCTCTTCCAGAACATATTTGGAGTATAGTTTAGGCTAAACAGAAAGGCTGACAGGCTTTTCCAGTGGCAGACAAAGCAGTACTTAATAGAGTGAATTCACAGACAAAAAGGGTACCTGTAGTGCTACAAACTTTCTAAGGCATTGCCAAACTTAGCAGAAAACCACGGGCATGTTTAGGTTCATGTCTGACCATGTTAATCTGAAGGAGGGACTTAAGAATAGGAAAGGTTATTTGGTGACATACAGGATCAGTTTCCTTGTTATTCCCTCTTTTACTTTATGCATCTTGACCTTTTCCAGCTATCCCAAGAGGAAACTAATGTGATCTCAAAGAAATATTCAGGCATTGGTATTTCATTGCTCTGTAGCTGAACTGCGCAAGGATTCAGTTACCATATTTATGTGGCTGAGGTTTCTTAAGGGAGCCTCTGTGGCTCAATATGACTTTTGCAGAAATTTGTTAATATTGTTAACAGAAATATAGTCTGGGAATACTATATTAAAATATCAATTCCTTCTCAGAAAATAATCAGATAAATTTCTGTCCAACATAACTAGAGCAATAATTATAATCTCAAAGGGTGTAGCTGTGTTGCCTAGCTCCCCAGTGGATACATTACAAGGACAAGTGACAAAACGTACCTGCTACTGAAAAATAGTAATGCAATGTGCCCAAGCATTTTTATGCAATTGAGATTTTGTTTCCACTTTTATCGCTTCAGATAAAATTAAGACTTGAAGAAGAAAAACACCATCATTGCCAGTGATGACATGCAAGGAAAAAATATATGAAAAACATGACAGATTGGGAAGGAGATATAAAAAAATAGTGATATGTACAACAATGCATCCCACACACACACAGAGAGAACTCCTCAACAAAACAGCAAACAAACAACACCCAAAAAAAAAAAAAAAAAAAAGGAGGTAGATATTTAATGAGACATTATGAAGATCTCTCATAAATTCCCTGGTGGATCACACAGCCAGCAGCACCCCAGCTCCAGAAAGTGATGTAGCACCATTTATGAGAGCACCAGCAAACCTACTTTTCATTAGTAGCGACAAACAGCAATCTTAGTTATCCTGTGGCTTGTCCTGCCTCCATCCCAGGGGAACTCGCTGGAACCTCTAGGCTTCATCCTAGCTTTAGTTGTTACTCTTACAGAGAGGCAGAGAAAATTTAATGATCAGTGAAAATGCTGGAGGAACTTGATAGGGGGAAAATTGGTTCCCTGACAGTCATGGTGTGTGGTGACTTTCTCCAGCACGACAGATCAAGTATTCCAAGGAAAGGGCCTTCTCCCTGCCTGGGCACTCTTGATCCCCTTTTTTCTTCAGGACACCAACAAATTCTCTCCTTCTTCACTGGAGGTCTATCCACTGCTCAGATGCTTTTCTTACAGAAATGCAAGGTTTAAAGATACATTTTTGACCACAATGATATATATGAATACACTGAGCTCCAAAACATGTAATTCTTTGAAATTTTTCTCCCTCTGTTAAATGGGACTGGTATTGCAAACTAAAAGAGCCTGGATATGGATGGAGAAAAAGGACTGCATTGTGGCAGTCTTATACAGCTCGTGTAAGAGTCTTTCCTTGGGAGACGGGCTTAACAGTATTTAAAGGACAGGATGGGTAAACAAAGTTTGTTGCACACGGGGCCCAGAAGGACCAATGGTTTCTTAGCGGAAGGCTCATGCCAGCCAGAACTGAGTAAAGAAATCTGACAAACCCTTGTCTTAACTGGAGTCACAACAGAACAAACTGTCCCCTGCATTAATTTTTTTATCAGCTATCACTAGACAGCTCAGCAGCTGTAGGCTGGCCAGTGTCAGCAGCAGGGCACTGATGTTGGCTGCGTCTTAGGGCAAATTCTGCAACTTGTGCTGTGCATAATGCTATAGCGCAACAGAAGTCACTTTAAATCAGTTTCTATGATTGTCAATATCACATTTCCTGCAATATAGTGTATGAGGGACCAAAACAGAAACCATGACATTCCTAGCTTGGAAAGAAAGATAAACCCTTGGTGATCTGTATATCTGCACTAATGGACCTTACACGGGTGGCTCTGATTCATATCAACCCATTGCTTTATGTCACCCTACACTCAATCTAACAAAAAAAGAAATTCTTCCATCATGGGGGTGTACAGACAGTGGTAAAAATGGAAGAAATGCTGTATTGGGTGCCACGGTATAAGAAAGATGAAGAACTATCAGAGGGTATCCAAGGGAGGGCTACAAAGAGGGAGTGGGGCTTAAAGGAAAGAGTGTAAGGTGCTGCTGAGGTCGCTTGCTCTGTTCAGCCTGGAGGAGACACCTGAGGGGACACCTCATTTTGGTCTTCAACACCATCAGGAGGAAAAGTGGAGAGGCACATACCGATCTCTGTTCTCTGGTGAGCAGTGACAGCACCTGAGAGAGCGGCCTGAAGCTATGACAGGGGAGCTTTGGACTGGATATTGGCAAATGGTTCTTCCCCAGAGGGTGGTTGGGCACTGGAACAAGCTGCCCGGGACAGTGGTCACAGCACCAAACCTGACAGAGCTCAAGAAGTGTTTAGAAAATGCCTTCAAGCACAAGGTGGGATTATTGGGGTGTCCTTTGCAGGGCCAGGAATTGGACTTTGATGATCCACGTGTATCCCTTTCAACTCAGCACAATCTATGATACCTTAATTTTCCTGAGAGTTTAACAGACACTACCAAATTAGTCTCATCATACACAAAAAATGTGGTGTAAAAGAACAATAATGAGCTGTGGTCTACATTGTCATTGCTCTTCATAACTATCAAAAAACCTTATGCTCTAGAATGATTAGTTTCAGAATCAATTCAACCTATTCTCAAATAAGCTCTTCTTTGTAACAGAAGCATCAAAAAATATTTTATTTTATTAGGAAAAGTTGATTCATTTCATTCCCAGAAGTTGATCAAATGGAGTGGCACTTTCCTGGTACACTAAGAACATTTAAACAAGGCTATAGTAAGAAAGCTAACAGAATATAGTTATAGAATGGATATTTTTTGAATCTTTGTGAAAGATTAATGATAGTTATAAAAAGCAAAGCTTACTGATCTATGACAGACAGCAGCAAATAAAAAAGCAGATTCAGGACTATTAACAAGTATAATTATATTCAGTCATTCCTTTTAAAATTGCTTAAAGCTCAGCTGGATTTAATATTTCCTTCAATCAACAACATGCAGGATGTGCGGAAGAATAAATTATGATTAAAATACAGACAATATGAAGCAAGGAGATGTAGACCATTAATTTAATTCATGACATTTTCAACACCACTTTTATGAAAGTCATGGATTTTATTCAAATGGACTTTATAGAGCTTTTGAAGTAAGCAGTCTTTGAAGTTCCTCCTTTATTTGTTGTTACACTTATCATGAAATGTCAAAGAAAAATGGTTTATTACTATCAGAGGTGCTTTATTACTCATTTTAGGGGGATTATCAAAATGAGAATCTCCATCCAAGGACAGATTTATCAGGTCATAAATTTTGCACATTATTTTGATAATAAAAATTGGCATTGTAATTATCCATTTCCCCCAGATACTTCCTCTGGAGGAATACGAGCTGACAAAAACTCTACCACCTTATAGAAGTTTGACTCAGCTTACACTAATTTTTCCTGCATAATATGGCAGGAAAATAAATTGTTAAATATAAATCATTAAAAATAAACCCTGATACTCATATAGTCAGTGTCTATGAACTAGTCTCTGTTATTACATAAGTTTCAGTAAATTTAAAGAAACAGTTTGAATTCTAATCTTGAATAAAGATTTTTTTTTTGCATATTATTATTATTAGGAGGGTTTTGAATTTTCTTTAGAGTATGATAGCTATGAGTCAATAAGAGTTGATCATAAAAATTAAAAAACCAAAATCTAGATCATTATATCTGTCATCAAAAATAGTCGATTTCTAGAATGGTTTGAGAGAGGAAATATGGCAAGGACAGAAGGTACCACTATTGTCAGAAGGATGTTTTATTTCTCACTTTTGCTTCAGTGTCAAATGACAAAGATGTAAAATTCTATAAATTTTTGTCCAAGGTTGATTTATCATTACTAGGACAGAAAAATTAGGAGTTTTGCACATGAAATTGCCCAGCATTCTAATTTAGGATTAAAAATTGACTTCTGAAGCACTTAATAAACTAGAAACAACTACCTTTTAAGTGGAATTCTGCTTCTGAAAAAGTCTTTTGTCATTCTGGGGTAGGAACTAGAGTAGGAGAGTTTCATAAGTGAGAAACAAGCATAGAGCTTAAAAATTCTTGAAGAAGTAAAGCTTTTAGACGTGAAAACTCGAAACGTTCAGAAAGCCGGGTCTCTTGAATCTGTCAAAATTCTGAATCTCAATCTTTAGAAAACTTTGTGGGCAGGAAGAAAAATTATTATGGTCTTCCCAGTCTTTGACAATTCAAGCTATTTCTTTAAATAATGGCTCACTGACAAACTGCTTGCACTAGTCAGGTGCTTGATAAAGATCCACCACTGATTTCAGTTATTCCAATAAAAACTACAGTGCACAAACACATTTGAGAAAGTAGGTATTTCACTCTCCTACATGAAATGGATGCCAGTCATTGTGAACAATAGATCCGTGGCCTCTTTTGGCTCTAAATAAAAGAAACATTGAGGAGTTGTTTCTAATTAGGACATCATACATTAAATGCACTGAAAGTCAGTCTTGCAGATTTACAAGTCCTTTCATACTGAGAATGATGACAAAGGTCCAGGAAAGTATGTCTTACAGTAAAACCAGTCCAGAGCACATCTTAAATGGCCAGAAATTAAACCCTTTTGAAGGAAAATATTCTGTCTAGATTTACCACAGCATTGCAAAAGTCCCAGTGAAATCAAGAGAAATATTTTTGCTGGGGGGTTCTGCACAGAAAAAATCCACCAAATTGCCTTAATTAGATGTTTGAAAAACAAGCACAAGGATGCGTGAGTGAGTGTATATGTATTTTGTATCGTGAAACTCAGATCTTGATTTGAATCAGGGCTTTGATCTCTGTAGTTTCAGATGGTTCATTATAAAGTCATAGCAAAATCTGAGCAGAGATTCTCCAAACAAGGCATGGTATGCAATTTGGGTCCAAATCTATAACCTGCTTTATGTTTAGTGCTGATTTCAGACAAACAGTTCTCTTCTCACCACTGCCTGAAATTTCTCTGGGGACAGGGAATAGGAAGAAAAGCAAACATCACAAATGTAGTCACAAAGCCCTCAACAGACTTCCAGTTGAAACTTTAGCAAGCATGTTGTTGGCAAACATTTACTTTTAGCAATATGCAAAAGTGTTAGGTTTTAGTATATGGATTCTGAAACTAAAAATTGACCTGAAATGTGAGTAAATGGAATTTTAGATCATGTTTGTTATCCACTAAATAATTCATTGTTTCATTTTACACATGCAGCCTTTAATTAACTTGCTGACTCAGACACACAATACTACTAATCCATTCATTTCCCCAAACCCACTGAAAAGTATAAAACATGTGTGGGCACAAGCAAAAGACTGGGAGATTATTAAGGAGGAATTTTTAATCAGATAACCTCAGACAGCTGGATCCTCTTCGCCCAGCCCTGAAGACCAAATTGAGGACTGATTGATAACACCTGTTAACTACTGTCTTTTTCCTGAAGCTGTTGAGTCATAAGCCTGTTAACTACTGTCTTTTTCCTGAAGCTGTTGAGTCATAAGCCTGTACAACTATTTTTTTCCTGAAACACTGGTCACAATAGCACAAACCAGTTAACAATAATTCTGAGAAAAGGTTTAAAGTAGCTGCGTGTACCAAGAACTCAATTTCTGCCTGACTAGAAAATATATTTAGTAAAATATCCTTCAACGACAAGCAGAACTTGGATAATTTATACAATAATACATATATATGTGTTTATATAAATAAATACATCTGCAGAGGATGTATTCTTGTTACAAACCAATTCTGCCTTAAATAGCTGCAAAAATATCCAACCTCCTTTCTTAGAACAACATGTAATTGCTAAATGTTCGATTTTGTCCTTACAGATGCCTTTGTACGTTCTTTTTCAGGGAAGAACAGATTTTTTTACCAATTAAGTACAAAACAAAGGGCTTTCAATACCATCTAACTATTTGGTAACACCACATAAACATGATACACTAAGTGAAGTACTGGGAATTAAAGAAAAGAACTATTACAGAAGAAATCCAGTAGCTAATAATTTTCCCTTTCTCTGTTTCAGATAAGGTAGTTAATTTTGCTTGAAGACCTCTTTTCACCATATTACACAGACCTGAATTTCGCTCCAGCCTGTGTTGCCTTTGTAAGGCTTTTAATAGAAAGGTATCAATAACTGTTTTCTGTGGGCAAACACCATAGGAGTGAGAGACAGATGTAATTCCTTCATTCCTCTCCCTTGATCCTAGTCTACATAATTAAGTATCAGACTAGATAATCCCTCAGGTCCGTTCATTATTCCAGTCTATTTAATACCAGCATATCACTCTGGGATAGGTTACAGTGCTCGTACAGGCCTTAAAATGTATAGGTTAAAAGATTTACAAGGTAACTGAAGTTGTGACCTTCTTCCTGGGGGAAGGGAAGAGGCATTAAAGGAAGGATAATTCAGAGAAATGCAACTTAAGTGCAGCATTAGAGCTATAACCCCTCAAGTTATTTAAACCGTTGTCTTTTACCACATAGTCCCTGCTGGGTGAAATCTCCAGTTGGCCTAAAAGACTTAATCACCTCTGGCTGGATGAGTATTAGCAGTTCATTTGCATAAGTACTTGTCATTATCATTAAGTGTGTTTGCTTTCAGATATATTTAAGTCCACATTAACTCCTTCTTGCTTGACATTTGGATCTTTCAAATTGGCACTGGCTGCATTGTATTTCCTCTGAACCAGTCTCCTACTTAAGACATATCTAGGACAGTTGTATCCTTTAAATACTCATCAAAGGGAAACGATTCCATCTACTGCATGAAAAAATTAAGACATGTAATTTCTGTACTAAGTCAAGATGTGGTCACAGAGAAATGAAAATACAGGCTCTAAAGCATAAAACAGTGTAGTAAATGAGGTAGAGTAACCCAGTTTTCAGAACACCTCCCCCTGGGGCTCAGAAATCTGTAGTTGTAATCATAGCTCTACACAGATCACTGCAACAGGCAAAATTTTAAGTATCTGCAATTCAGTGTAAAGCCAAACCCTAGGGTGAAGCATCCAGTCACTGTGTAAGAGATGCAGATTTACCAGGGACACTCAGCTTACATTCCTCTGCCATACATTCTGAGAAACCAGCTGGAAATACTTGCTTCTGTTCTTCATTGTGTTGGCAGCGTGCACCCCATTATGGAAGAAATTTGGAAAAAATTCCTTACTGTGAGGGGGGTGAGGCACTGGCACAAGTTTCCCAGAGAAGCTGTGTTGCTTGCTCCATCCCTGTAAATGTTCAAGGCCAGACTGGATGGGGTTCCGAACAATCTGGGATAGTGGAAGGTGTCCCTGAGCATGGCAAGGGAGTTGAGACAAAGTCACCTTAAAGGTCCCTTCCAAGTCAGGCTATTCTTTGATTCTGTGGGTGTCGTGAGGAGTGAAGAATCAATCAACGAGCTCTCGGTAGAACCCCAGCGCTGCTGTTTGGGGCTGGCTATCCCCCCCTTCCTCAAAGGCAGAGCACCTCTGTGGTAATCCTGGGCATGGACCTTCGCAAGGATCCTTTTGTCCCAGAACATGAACATTTTGGACTTTCTAAGACAAAGACAACTACCCCTGTGATATGAGGGCACTGAAGCCTAGGGAATGCAAAATGCTCCACAAGACAGGAAGAGACGTTATTTAACTGTTGGTTATGGTAAATAACCAAGAAGAGAAACCTGTTTCCAAGTCTTACTTTTTGAACTTCTAGACATTTTTGATTGGTGAAAACAGAAGCAAACTTGAGATCTACAATGTAATGATGAACCTCTGATGAACATGAAAAATCTAATAAGCTAAAGAATCACATCTCTTTCAGCTGGTCTCCTTCAGGGCATAAGAGAGACTGAGTGACTTTCTGAGTCTGATCTCAGTCTTTCCTGAGAGACTGAATTTTGGAGATCATCCATCTTGAAAAATTTATTATTCTGAAAAGAGCACATTTGCAGAATGAGAAAAGAGTTTTAACTGAATGTAAAACCAAACTTTTGTGTTCCACTGCTTAGGAAAACAGCCTAACAATTAAGCTACTGATATAGAAGTTAAGGACTATGTAACAGTGGCTTTACTCTAGAAGCATTTTAACAAAGTTTTAAAACAAAACATTTAAAAAAACCCAAAAAAAAAAAACCCCTCTTATTTTTTTTTTTAGTAAGAGAGTTCTTTCATCTGATATAATCCAGAAATTTTCAGACTTTACAGAGTATATGGGTACTTAGGTATGAATCTGTGTAATTTCTGACTTAATTTTCCAGAAACAGAGACTGGGTCAGTTCTCAGCCTGCCACATGACATTTAACTTATTAATTGACAAGAACTTAAAAGAAACTTAAAAGAGAGCTTCTCAGGAAGATTAGACAGCTTTAAACATTTTCTCAACATTGTCAGCATCTGAGCAGGTTTTTTGGACCATAATTTTTACTTCGGATGTCAGATCCCCAGTTCATGTTTCCAAAATAACTGTTCACATCTTGCTCTCCTTGACAATGAACAGATTAATGCAGAGTCTGTTCTTCTAATGTACACAAAGTAATATTTCAGAACATTTCCTCATACCCCCTTAAGTCAGTCTTAAAAATATTCCTTACTGACTCCTGAAAACCTGGGTTACAAAAACCCCTTCTGCTGCAGGGACAAAATATGTAGGAATGACAGCCTCAGGCTTCCCCATGTAAAAGTTAGGTTAAAAACAACTTGAAAACCTTTCTTGCATTTTCATAGCATGAGACTTTAGGCAAAAAGACTAATATCATCTGCTGCTATATCAAACTAACATATTATATATTCAGGTCACATTAATAATTAATTTCTTACATATGGTATAAAATACACATTTTTGCATCTATTATTTTTTCTTGAGAATAACGTGTGAACTGTATTTTGCATATAGCTTTATTTGTATTTGTGGTTAACGATGTATAAACACATGTTTATGCACTCAGAATGGATGTTTTTAATAAAAGTTAGTCACAGTCAGGATTCTTAACTCACTGTTTTCTACAATCTCCCTATTAGAAGTCTTTTAGGAAAAGAGGAATCAAATCCCTAATAATCTGTTGTTTTACTTTTTTAATATCTCCTGTGCTGAAACATTTATAAAGAAACTTAAGTTGGAGGGCAAAGGAGAACAGACTTGTTTAGAAATCTTAAATGGGTAAAGTAAACGACATGAATATCATTTGGTAGAAATCAATGAAATAGAATTATAATCCTTGGAGGAGTTTTATCAGTGTCTTGGGTGCAACATTGTTTAGCAAATTTTCATACTTGTTTCCAAAATGGATGTATACAGTCCTCACCTCATGCAATATTTTCCTACAATCAGAAAGCCTGAATTGCTGCTTACGTTAATTTGCACTAGGTCATGCCTGCTTTCAACAATTCATATTAAATCCACGTTATCTCTGCATATACTTGTGATAAGCTTGTAAACCTGTAAACAATTCACAGCTGAAATTAATTTTGCATCTTTTCCACTAACCCTCTCTTTCAAGGGTCTTGCAGAAATAATTTCCTGATAACGTCAAAATGTCACTCATATTTCCCAAATTTTAATGTTGTGCATAGTCACCTCAGTTCCTGACAATATCACAAAATATATTTTTAAAGCAAACAGGATTGAATATTTATAAATCTAACAAGAACATGATGAAAAATAACACTAGGACAGAAAAATTGTCAGTCCTAACCAACTTTGGCTACTGAGGTATCATGAATATTTCTACTTCCATTCCTGTTCACAACACAAACAGACCTCTGAACTGAAGCCAGTGAAATACTGACACAAGAAGAGAACCTTCTGAAGCATTTCCTATTTGGGGATTGGAAGCAATTTTTCTTTTAAATGTTTGTTTCTAAAGCTCTATCTGAAAATGAACAAGGTATGATAGCACAGCATGTCTGCCATTCTCCATAGCTCTAAAGTAGTCAAATGCATCACAAATATCTGTAAATGTGTGATGCATAAAAGATTTCAAATTAAAATTAGTTTATTTTCTATTTTAAAATAAAACTACTGTAAATATGAAGAGCCGGTTTGTTGAACACAAGTCTATCTGAAAGACAGCACTGTATTTGAAACCACCACATTCTGAATGGAAGCCAGGTAATTTATTTTTTTTTCATAATTAAATTTATTTTATTTTCCAGTTAAAAGATTTGGTCTGGGTTCTAATACAGAGACTCCCATTTGGGAGCCAGGCACTTTGCTTGATTGAGACAATTCTTGTTCTATTTCCTGCAGACGAGATTGATAAAAGACAGTGGTAACATTAAAAAATACACATCATGACAAGTATATTTTCCTTGAAGTCAATAGCACCTCAGCCTACAGCTCACTATATACAGGTAAACAGTCTAAAAGACAAAGCAGAAGACAGAGGAATATTACAGTACATTTTTTGCCTTATCTCTATAGTCATTAGGTTAAGTGTCTTGGAAAGGAAAACTCTGAAGTGTATTAATTACCAATAGGCTTCTCCCAAGAATGCTTATGCACTTCAGTCTCTTCACATGTTAAGCTGTTCAGGATAAGAATTAAAAAAAGCTATTTTCTAGACAACACTAAAATAAAAATAAAAACAAAGCACCATTAAGTAAATGGGTTTTTACCTAATGGCAGTTAACTCCAGTCATTAGGTAAGCTATATTAATGCACATCACTCCTTATGTCAATAATTTAATATCCCCAAAAATAATTTACACAAACAAAGATAAGGATTTAAGAAAATAGAGAGATGAATTAATCTAATGTTCTCTGAGTCAATAAAGGAGTCCTGTGAAGGCAGTTCCAGTTGTTACTCACAAAACACAAGGGAGATGGGCTGGGGTAGTTACGCATGGATTTCCAGAGGGAGAAGGGAGCTTTAGGTCTCCATAATTGGAATCACCAAGTGCCACAAATCATAGTGACAACTGCCAAGTTTATGAATTAGGACCAGGAATTAAGTCTCCCAAATTTGGATCTTGCTGCCATTAAATATAAAATTTAGACTCCTAAGTACTGATGATACGTGCCATTAGATATCATGTTTAGATTCATCAATGCTAATGACCTATATGGAATAATTAATACCAGTAAAAGACAAAGTTTGTAAACCTTTCCATGCTGTCTACAAAAAGTCTCAGAATAAATGAAAATTAATGCTGTGTTCTGTTTCCTGATGCATAGTGTGGCATGACAATGGCTTTTACTTTGTCTTCAAAAGTTCATTCCAAGACAGCAGAGGATGAAGTGCTCCTGCAGCTGTACTACCATAGTTACTGTCTTACTAACTTAAAGTGAGAGCTGTATTACAATATAATCACAAAACCACAATACAGTTATCAAGAGAACAATGAACAGAAATGCCATGGTGGTAGCTAGTGCAGGACTGGGCAATCTCCTGAAAAAACTGTCTGCTCATGGCTTGGATGGGAGTCCTCTTCTCTGACTAAACACTGGCTGGATGGTTGAGTGTAGTGGTGGTGACTGGAGTTACATCCACCTAGGCTAAGTCAGTCGTGGTGTTCCCCAGGGCTCAGCTTTGGGAATATGCTGATTAATAGCTTTATCAATGGTTCACTGCTCTCTCAGTCACTTTGCAATCAGGTCGGAGAGTTGATCTTCTGGAGGGCGGGAAGGCCTTACAGTGGGATCTGCACAGGCTGGATCCATGGGCTGAGGTTCAACAAGGCCACATGCCTGGTCCTGCACTTGGGCCACAATAACCTCCTGCAGCCCTGCAGGACTGGGGCAGAGTGGTTAGAAAGTTGCCCATCATGAAAGGATCTGGGGGTGCTGATCAGCAGTGACTGAACATGAGCCAGCAGTGCCCAGGTGGCCAAGGAGGCCAAAGGCCCCTGGCCTGGATCAGCAGCGGTGTGGCAGCGCCAACAGAGCTGTGACCATCCTCCTGTGCTGGGCACTGCTGAGGCCACACCTCAATCTTCTGTTCAGTTTTGGGCTCCTCACTGCAGGAAGGACATTGAGGGGCTGGAATATGTCCAGAGAAGGGAACAGAGCTGGGGAAGGGAGCACAAGTCTGATGAGGAGCAGCTGAGGGAGCTGAGGGTGTTTAGCCTGGAGAAAAGGAGGTTCAGGGGAGACTTTACTGCTCTCTAAAACTATCTGAAAGGAGAGGTTAGCCTGGTGGGGGACTGGGCTCTTCTCCCAGGTAACAACCTCACAAAGGAGTGGAAATGGCCTCAAATTGCAACAGAGGATGTTTGGAAGGGATATTAGGAAAAAATTCTAGATGGGAAATATTGTAAAGCTGGTCCAATGAACTGGCTGCCAGGAGAGTGGAGTCACCATCCCTGGAGGTATTTGAAATGGATGCAGATGTGACACTGAAGGGCACAGTTTAGTAGTGAACTTAGTAGCACTGGGTTTTTGATTGGACTTGATACTTAGAAGTACTTCTCAGCCTGAAAGATTCCACTCTCATCTTCATTCTATTCTAATCTAAGGAGAGAGATTACCTCACAATTCCTGCAAATACCTATTTCTTCTCTTTAATATCTTTCAGAATACTCAAGCTTAAACTGAAACATTGGTAGTTTTTATTGAGGGTCCCATAAGAAAATGGTATGCACTGATCAATAATATCAGCTTGAAAATTCTGACTCTTTCATCTTGACTCATAGCAAAATGTTGTAAATAACCACACCAGGAAAACACTATTGAAAACCTGTACTTTTCCTTTCCACTTGAAAACCTTTGCAATGGTGTGCAGTTCCGTGCGTTTCTTTACTTAAAAGGCTCTATTACTCATACTAACACTATGATCCTCACTTTGCCAGACTCCAAAGTTTCAACAATTAGGTTTAATTGTTTTTCAACAATGTACCCTTTAGTATGCATTAAAGTACAAATAAATTTTCTTACACAGCAGGAACTTTTTCATTGCAATGTCATTAAGGTTTTTTAATTATTATTCTAAGGTCATTTAATAGTCCGTGCAGCCAGAAGGCCACTTTTCATCCCTTTATTTAATGTCTCTGCATCATGTGTAAGTATAAAATAGAGAATTAGGATATCGTTGCCCAAGCATGATCTTATGCCTTATTATTCTTATTCTTTCTTTGGAACAACTTTCTTTTCTTTGTCTTCCATCTTTAGGCAAGTTCCAAATAATGCATATCTCGGTAACCTCTCAGTCTCTCCATCCAGTAATTAAAGTTTTGGCTTTTAAAGTAACAGAACATGCTGTGCAGAGCCAATACAGAGTGCAACACCCAGCTTTTAACGCAAAAGGGAATGGCACCATATTGATCATAAAAGGTCGTTCTTTCACTCCTTTTCACTGGTGGAAAAAAACAACACAACATTAAGTTGTCTTCTGACCTACTTTTGACTTTCCCTGTGAAACTTATAAATGAAAGAAGGCTTAATTTCTCGGATGCAAGACAGACATTGTGATGTTTGAATCAGAGGGACTGGAAGAATAAATACAGGTGTGTATTAAAATTCAGAGAAACGTCCTTGTCTGGGAGCCTACATCTTCCATGTTCTTAGTGCTACATCTTGCACTCCACTCTGAATGTCAGATTTTCCACAGCACAATGACACTTCAAAGCAGCACTTGTCTCTGCTCAAGTAATGTGATGGCAGAATTAAAGGGATGATCCACAATCTGGTGTAAACTAGAGCTCATTAAAAATAAGAACATTCTCTGTAAATTTAAGGTGAAAAGATATCTTTTATCAGGCTTTAAAATTTGCATTAGCTGTGCAGGAAGGCAGCATCTGAGCTGTTAAGCAAGATGGCAGCTGTTTGGACATGCACGATAACGTTCTATGACCTTGCTTCTACTAACACATGTGGGACCATGTGTACGGCCGTGCCTCAATCTCATGGCAATATTGAGAAAACAGCCCCACAGAAACTGGTAATCGTCACAAGAGGTGGTGGTAGAGAACTTAAAATTGCACCCCAGGTGACTGCCTCCAAGAGAAGCAGTTAAAGAAACCACAAAGGGAAAAGCAAATCTTGTAGTTCTGAGCAAGGCACAGCAGCTGCAGTTCAGGATGAAGTTATTGAAGCAATACTCTGAAATACTTCAGCTACTGCTATCTTTAAAGAAGTGAGCAAGCAAAAAAGTCACAATATTAAAATTCAAAGAATTTGAAGGATATAAGAATAAGGAATCTTGTTAAAACTAAATTGAAAAGAGCTGATTAGACAAGATCCTTGTAAAGAGCACGGAGTCTATCTGAAAATGGCATGTTGTAGGTTTAGGGTGCACCAGGTATTAATCACTAAAATCAGTCTATAAAAGACCCACCACAAAAAATCAAACCCAAAAATCCGACCCAAAAAAAAACCTAGAATAACCACACACAGTGCCTAGTACAAGTAAGACATGCTTCTGAATTAAGAGCTTAGAAATCAAAAGCGAGGAAAAAGAAAAATGCATAGTATGGGGCAAGTTAGATTTCAAATCAAAGGCAGACCAAAAATGTTTTGAGAAATAATTTGGTAAGCTCATAAAAAATGCCTATAAAGGCCTCTTTTAATACATTAGGAGCAGTAAGCTGGAAAGGGCCTGTAAGGTCAAGAGATGACAGAAAAAAAATTAAATAACCTCTTTGTGTTCTTCATCATAGAAAAAACCAGATATATTTTCACAATTACATCTTTCTTAATATAGGAAAATTTGAAGAAATGGTCTCAAACAGAAGTGTCAATAAAAGTGGCTTTAGATAAAATGGAAAATAAAACATCTATTTGTATGGACTCAACGACGCTCACTGATTATTTCTAAGGGAACTTTAATGTATAATTTTAGAACTCCTGTGTGATGCATTTCACCACTTCTAAGATCACAGCCTCACACAGAATGGCTGAGTGACAAAAGCACCTCTGGAGATCACTTAGTGATCTGTGTCAAAAGCCTCAGTAAAGTCCAGATAAACAACATCCACTTCTCTGCCCTCATCCCCTAAGTCAGCTGCCTCAGTGTGGGGAGCTGTCAGGCTGGGGAGGCATGAACTCATACTGGTGGCTCCCAGTCCTTGAGCCTTGAGAAGGGTCCTGTGGCTGCTGAAACCAAATCATGGCTGTGAAGTTCAGCTGCCCATTAGGTGTTGACCTGGAAGGCCCATCCACTCCACTCCTCAAGCCTTCCCTCTCAGGGACAGGGTGGAAGATCCAGCCCCCAGCTCCCTGGTCCTACACCTTCTCCCCCAAACTCATCACAGCTGACATGCCTTGGGTTTTCCCTAGCTGTGGAGGAAGCATCCAAGGGCTGGATGAACCTCAGCCTTCTCTCCACAGTGCCCAGGCTCTGAGCTCCCAGCAAGCGGCAATCCTTCCTGGGCAGCAGCTCAGCTTGGCAGGCAGGGCCCTCCATCCTTTGCCTCAGGGAATCTCCCTCTGTGATGCTTCGTCCCTTCTGCCAGTGCTGCTCTGTGGCTCAGGTTCTTGTCTGGATGCAAGTCCTGGTGCCTGCTCTGCATCTCAGGTGCTGACCTGATCTTCCTCCTGTGGCCAAAGCCCTGCGGCCTTTACTGTCAGGGATTGGATCTCTATTTCACAGCCCCGTAAGAACAAATCCTGTCCGCTCCCCCTTGGATGTCCCTGGAAACTGAGACTCCCCTTCTCTCTGGCGTCTCAGAGAAGCCCCATCCATCTCCTGATCACCTGCAGTCTTGTGCCCCTTTTCCACAGCCCTTCTGCTTATTCCCTGTGCCAGAGGCAAGAACGGGGAAGTAACAGCAGATCTTGAGCAGGGCTTTAGCAATGCCTGAACCACTGCACATGTCCTTACTTCCATATCAGGGAGATCAATAAAAAGCATTGGAAAAGATTACTCACTGGATGAAAAGATAAATTTAATATATTAGGGACACAATAACCACCAGCTTTTATGGAAGAAAATAAATCTTTAAAAATCTAGTAGAATTCTTTGGGGAAAGTAACTGTGAATAAATGATTGTGATGAGGGCAATATAGAGCACATGGATATCCACATCACCTTTGATAAAGTCTCTCACTAAAAATTCCTCTAGAAAATAAGCTATGAAAGAGATAAGAGGTATGGCCAGGTCATGAACTAATAGAGATTTAAGAACAAGACACAGAATAGCCAATATTTACTGTGAGGATAAGTCCACTATTGGAAGAGCCCTGCAGAATTGTTATGTAAAGGAATCTTAATGTTCTGTATGTTCATAAATCTGCAAAGGAGAGTGGATATGGAGATTAACAAACTGGTTCTTATTAATGGTGGATTGAAACTGAAATGGACCATCAAAAGTCACAAAATGTTCTCATGATATGGTTGCCTAGGTAATATATTTGTAAATCTAATAGAAATGTGCAGGGGAAACATCAAGTTTACACCTCCCAAAAAAGAGGTTTTGAAAATCTTGTGAATATTTGGCCATACTTATCAATTTAATGTTCAGCTGCAGTCTGAAGGAGAACTAATATCAGGAAAATAGAGTGCAAACAAAGAACAAATAAAAAGTTCATACCAATTTATAAATCTCTTAAACATATGATTTTTGAATGCTGCATCTTTCTCTGGTAGCTCCAGGAAAAAAAAAAAAAAAGATACAGAACTAATACAAGAAATAGAAAGAAGAGCCAAATAAAAGGATAAAGAAGTTACAAAGTTTAAATCTTTTAACACTTTTTGGAAGGAGATAACTCTCGGGGAAAGACGTGTTCTACTGGCATAATTTCAAAGAAACTGATAAAATTTATATGGTGAATATATATGAAAGATTTTATCTTCCTCAGAATGCAACAACTGGAGGCATCAACTGAAGTTATCACAGAGGTGTTTAGAAAAGAGCAAGTACAGGTTTTCTTTTGCCACAGGGTAGGTAATTAAGCTGTGGAACCTTTTGGCACAGGATGTATATGTCAGAAACTGAATGTGTTCAAAAGCAGTTAAAGGAATTCACAGAAAGGTTTGTGAATTATATAAAACACAAAGATGGATACGTCAGCTTCAAATATGAACCTCTGCTTCAGAAAAGGGTGTAGCTTCCAAAACCAGAAGGTTATGGCACAGGAAAAATCATTCTGTTTTTATATTCTTTCCCTAATCACCTGCTAATGGCCACATGCCAAACAGAAGGCCAGAATAACTGCACCTTCAGCTGGAGCCAGGATAGCTGTTCACATTTTCTTTAAAATTAGAAATGAACTATTTCTTTCAAATTAGAAATGATATATTTCAAACTATACCGTTTGAAATCCTTTATGATTCCAAAGTTCTCATTGAGATAGTTCATTATGAATTAACTTGATGAATGAAGAGAATATAGTTTAACAACAATTCTATGAGTAACAAGCACACTTTAGATATTTCTAAAGAAGAAAAAACCCTCCTTTTAATTAGTAACAGCAGGAGAATTTAGATGTAAATTGCAGTCCATTTATTTTTTATTTTTTTTTCCTGAAGAAGAAGTGGGAATTTAAAAAGCCAAACAATTGATTTATTCTGATCTATACTTCTATTTGAAAACTATGAAACTCTCCTGGCAGCTTTCCATCCATCACTGCATTTCTAATTATCAAGGTGAACATTTAAATTTCCTTTATCTACTCTTTACCTTTAAAACAGCATTTTCTCCCTGGATTTCAGCTAAACACAGCTGGAAACTCTAGATAAACGCAGCCATTTCTGATGAAGACCAAAGTGTCTCTCAGATGTTCTCTCAAATGTGCTAAAAAAGCTACAAACTGAGTCACTTCCACAGTAATGGGATTAGAAATAGCCTGCAGGGAAGCATGTGCCAAATGGTGCCAGCTAGCAAGGATTATAACAAAAAACTGTGACATTATAAAAATATCTCAGAGTGAGGCTCTGGGTGGTGGAATTGTGACTTGCCAGCTCAAAAGAATGTGTCTCATTAAAACGACGGGAGAATGCTGAAGCAGTGATTTGTGCAGAAACATGATCTTCCTGATAGCTCAGTAGCTAATTTTTTTCCAAAACCCTTGTCACTTGACCATCAAAATCATAAACGTCAATTAGAGATAAAAAAGAAAAAAAAATGGTGAGAGGGCATAATGGGGCAAAGAATGGAGGGAGGGAATGGGAGGGAGCGTTGGGGAGGGATAAAGTTTTAAAAGTTTGGGGTTTCTTAAAATTTCAGCCATAAGGCAAAAAAACCTACTGAGGTAAGTAACATTTTTCAAAATACTATATATGTTGACATACAGACCATTCATTGTACTTAAAAAAAATAATCTAAACAGAAGTTCCTTTTTTAAAAAGCTCTTCAGTATTATTCTGCTAGTTTACTTGGAAGTTTCAGCGCAGTGTAAATAACATGGAACATTGTATATTCTCTTTGCCAGCAAGTAAGTGCCCTAAAATTAAAATAAGGATCTGTTCCTTTAGCTGCAGGAACACATGTGATACTCCACATGCAACTGAACTCCAGTGTAGTGCAGTTCCTTCAGAGAACATCCTCAGTGAACACACTGTGTTAAAGGCAGTCAGCTGCATTAGTGCTCTGCTCCCATTCATTTCAAAGTCATCTGTTCCTTAATGTACTTTGTCTAAATATTTTATGAAATAGATGGCAGGCATCTGAACTGGCTTTACTTCTCCCTGTTGTCCTGTGATTAAACACTTCCTCAGTAAACTCCAAGGGGAAATAAGCCTTTAAATTTATGACTGAGGCAAAGAAATAAACTTTAAGTGTGAGTCACTTGCCACTCTTCCGTTCAGGTGCTTCAAGGCATATCCTGTGCGTTATTAGGTAGGAAATTCAGGGCACTGACTGAATTCAGCAGAGTCATGGCAGTTTATATCAGCCTCCCATGAAGGATGGCAAATAGTGATTTCACAAGCATTTTATTTTGAAATATTCACAATCTTTAGTTATACCTATCTAGACTTTCTCATCCTCAGGTTGTAAAGCATCTAAAAAATTCTGTGTCTTATTTTTCCATAAATATGAAGAAGTGAGTTTGTATAAAAAAATGGGATTTTTTTTTTTTCAACTTCACTGGTGTAAAAGACATAAGAATCCTTGAAAAAGTTGTGATTGGCTCTGCAGATTCAGCATGCACAAGGTGGGGAATGGGTGATGGGAAGCACCCTACGCCAATTCCTGTATAAAAGCTTCATTTATTTGCTAATATTTAGGGTCATCTAATTTTCCACATCAGAATCCCAATACCCCAAATTGTATCTTAGTTCCACCTGACCTCTAAGCTTTCTGACTTTTGAGTCACAAAATAAGTTACATTATGGTGGATCCTTTCCAAAATCAGGAGTAAATATGAGGAAAAGCATTTAGAGGTCAGAGGTGTCCTGTAACAGTACATTTAATATCCGTAGTTATCCCAAAGTTCTAAGTTTTTCTTATCTGGCCATTTCTGCCCGAGTGTTTGCATAGCAGCAAACACAACATATCACAACTCTTGTCTTGGCCTTTCCAATACAGGCATTACACTAAACTTTGTCAGTGACTAACATTTTAAAAGCAATTCCCACTGACCTTTTCAAAAACACACCAAATCCCCTGATATGGTGGACAGCAGCAACAAAATTACATTATAGAGCTCCTCTAAAGGCATGAATTTTAAGATATGTACATGTTGGAAGCAAGTCTGTCTCAACTGAATGTGCAAGCAGGCACTTCTCTGCTGAAAATCAGGACAGTCTTTTTGTCTTTTGGGTCAAGCCTAAGTGGAAAAAAAGATTAGGTTTTAAGCTTTTTGGGTCTTGCTAGGTCTATGGAAAGGAAATAATAATATTGCATCAAAGGTAATGAAAATTCACAAGCATCAATTCCAGAAGTGCCAGTGCAGGAAACCAGAGGATGTTATGTGTGCTGGAACCACTGAACATGCTGTGGTTTGAGGGTCTGGCCCCTTTTTCTGCTATTGAACAGGTTGCTGAACTCCTGAAAGTTGAGTGCTCAGGATGAGTGCTCAGGAAATTATATTACCAGAGTGCTATAAAGGTCAAGGTAATACTATATTCCATTTTTATTTTCTTCATGTTGAATGATGGATTAAGAACTTCATCCTTTTTGTAGATTACGGGAAAAGAAAAAAATGTGTGCTGGGGAAGATACTCCCTGATCTAAAAATGGCACTGCTTCAGTTGTCTGCTGTGAAGCCAGAGCACCATATATCACTTGATGAGGCAGTCCTACATATCCGTTATGATAAAATACAGAAATAATTGTGCAGCTACTCCCTTTGACATGGAAAATCTTTTCTTTGATCTATAATTCCAATTCAGTTTATAAAATCTGGTTACACCTATACCACATATAAATGTATTTTGCATATAAAATGTGATCAGTAATTTTAATTAGGACTCTATGAAATTCTGAGGTATGGATATTTATCAGATAAATTGTCAAACTATTACTCCTCAGCAACATGCAGAATCTCACTAACAGCCACCAAGTTGGTACATACAGGTATAGAAAGGCACATAAACCAAGGATGTAGTGGGCTGTAACTGTGAAATACTGCTGCTTGTTTCTGCTCCACAGATTTTAGATTTTAGATTAGCCCTTGCGGTCTAGAAGCATTGTGGAATAATATTCTACAACAAAGTACTAACGATTGAATTCTTATTCTAAAAATTTGTCCTGTATGGTAAATAAACATATTAATAATAATAATCATCATCATCATAATAATCACATCATCTCATCTTGCCTCTCTCCTTCTCTTTAATCTTTTAAATATTATCTCTGCTTGTATATATATATATTATATAAACATATATATATGTTTATAAACATATATACAGATTCAGAAACTCATTGAGGATGCAATCACTATGACACGAAACTAATAGAAAATTCACTATGGCTTTCAAGATCTATAAACACAATAGTTCCTCTGGCACAGCTAGTTTCTTCAGCTGCAAATAATACCAAACCAATAATAATAACAATAATAATAATGCTAGAACCTCAGCCGGGTTTTCTATAAATATAGGACACATACCCAACTCCTATAACTCCACTGGCTTCTCAAACACCCTTCTTGCCATACTTCATAAGTCCAATTTGAAGCAGTCCCCCTCCTACTCCCCCGGCTAACCCTAGAGTGGTGGCAGTACAGAGTTAGGGATTAGCATCATTTGTGGTACAACCTCTGCCCAAAGCCTGAGTGCCCTTTCTCTGCTATAAACACCTTTTAGATAGAGAGTCAAGCCAGAGATCTGAAAATCTCCTTGGGGAAAACTAGCATGTATCATCTTGTCCACAGTAAAGTGAGAAGGTTATTCAGCTGTTATTGTAGTCCTGAATCTGCTAAACTGCTCTTGGCGTATGGAAACCCATTAAGTTCATTCAGTCTGAAAGATTTCACGGATACTGGAGAGATCAACTCCATTTTTAAAAGGGAGAACTCTAACCATATATGAAATTGATAAATGGGCAAATCTAGACAGCAATTGCTGGCTACAAACATACTGGGTTTTCTCCCTCCCAGACAAGGGATTTTGAGTTTTAAGAATGCATCATTTTAAAGAACCTTAGTGTAAAAATATTTTCACGTCTAGCTTAAACTGTTTATCAGAAATATCACAAGCTCTGGTCTCAAGTAGCCAACATGAGTATAAAGGTGATGAAATACAGAACTGTTTTTTATCTTCTTGAGCACAGAGTACCAAAGGAAAAATGTAAAAAAAAGTTCTAGATTTCAGGGTTTCATTTTAAATTTACTGTAACCTTAGCAAGCAGAGCTCTATGACTATTAGAAAAAATCTTCACATCTCAGATGAGAGTAGCATGGCAGAGATGTGAGGCCTTGGAGACACTGCCATCCACAGCCTCTCCACTGAGTCCTGACAAGCATGTTCACAAAGTTTAGCATTCATACACTATTTCATATGATGTTAGACAGGTTTCAGCCTCTTGCCTGATTGTGTAAAGCAACTTGATCTGAGAAGCCTTATGTACGTACAATTAAAACAGCCCCAATGGAGCTGCTGCTTTTTCATACTATGTCTACGCAAATCCAAAATTTACCTAATAGTTTTTGTAGTCTATAAATTGGATCATTTTGCTCTGTATCTGAGCACCCATACTTTTTTAGTTTTAGGATGAAGTTATACAAAACTGTTACTAACATCAAGCTCTATTTTTCTTGGCAATAATCGAAAAAAAACCCTTAGGATTTCCAAATCTGTAGAGTGGAATTTTAAAAAGGTTGCAAAGACCTCTCATGCTGGGCAGAAAATAAACCAGCAAAGCATATAATCTTGCAAGTGAGAGGAAAATATATTCTTTATCTGGTCATTGATATTGATTAACTCTGTAACAGTGATAAAGCATCTCAGGAAACCATGAAAAAAAGAAATTTCATTCATAAACTTTGTGAGACCATATTCACGAGCAAAAGTACTATGTATATACTTAAACAATCCATATCAAGACTAAGAAAAAAGCCAAACCTGCAACAAATCTTCTCGTGTGAGACTTAGCTTGTTTCCTGTCAATGCCTGCATACTACAAAATCAACAAAAAACTTATGCGAAGGGATTGGATTTTCTCCTTTTGTGCCACATACTCGTGGCATATAACTTGGTTTAATATTACACTCTAAATTTCACCCTGGTTAAACCTGGATTATGCAAAAGTAACAATGGATTCTCGAAGTGAAAAGGTCACTAGACTACATAAGTGTGCTTTTTTTTCTTCCTTAATAATAGTGTCATAGTCTTCTTTCTAATGAAAACACTTTTGAAAGGAAAAAAACAAAAACAAGGCAACTCAAAAGCAGGATGTATGACATTTTTTACAGGTGATAAGACACAATTTTATTGTGTTTATAAAACACAAATAAAGAACTTTTGATTTTTTTCCCCGTTTTCACCAAGCTTTTTGTTACACAAGCATGGCAAAACTTCATGCCTCCAGTTGTTCCTGGTAATTTTACTTATCCTTTTACAATCTTTAATTGTTTTCTCTGTGGATGCTCTATCAATGCATGCATTCCTGGGAGGTTTTCTGTTTCGATATGCGAAAAACAAATTTATAACACACTAAGCCTGCACTGTGAAGTTTCTGACATTATCTACAGCAATGCTATTGTTGAATTGCAGCAAAAGCCTTGTCAAAAAGTCATTAAAAGCACTGTCCATGCACTAGAAGTAACACTAAAGAACTGATCTAGTTTCAGCACAAACATGTTCTTCTAGCCTCTTAAACTGTCACTTGACAACTAATCGTATTCAGACCCGAGGACTACATTTAATTAGAGGACAGAGACACAAGAGCATTTGCAATATATGCATCTAGGCATTATGTCAGTAGCCATTTTTCCTACGTTACAGTGTTCACAATCCTGACAACATCACTTCCTAATGCACTAATTAGTGCAGGGTGACTAGGAAAAATTATTTGCCTGGCCTAGTGTACGAAATAATTTATGAAACTCATCAAACAGTCAATATATTTTTGAAAAATAAACTACTAAAATTAAGCTGCGTGTAAAGCAAGAAACAATGGAATTTATGTAAGACAATTTATTTAAAAAAATATATAAAAAGTGAAAATGATCCAGCTACAGTCTGATTATATGGTCTCTACTTCTTGCACATTTCTTAATTTTGAAAAACCAGCAATTATTGTAAAGTATTTGAGAGAGATTAATGTTCTGTTTTTTTCTGGGTTTTACATTACCTGAATCAATACTCTGTGGAACTAAAAGATTTATTTACATCAGCTGAGAATATGTTCCATAGGATAAAAATTTGCATCTAGGAATCTGTCTAGCATGATGAATTGTCTGCCAACAACCGTTCAGCATTTCTAGCTTTCTAAATTGAATTGTATACATATATATATGTAGTATAGAGTCAGCAGAGCAGTTCAGAGCTCCTGAAATATTATGAAACATCAGATTTTACTTCCTATCTATCATCCTGATTCAATGGCTATTTTATTGTAATACAGTCCAATACATCTCCATATTAAGTACCAGGCCTGCTAGAGTTACTTAGAAGTCACAGGGAATCTGCACTAATGAATAACCATCTTCAGAGATCCTTCTGAAAAGAGTCCTAATGCTTTATAATTTAAATTCTACTGTTATAGGCAACAATGGGTACCCTGCTCAGCTAAATGATTATACTGTGGCAAATGTAAGGCAGCTCACTGATCCACACAGGAAAAGCTAAAACTTGGAAATCTAATAACAGCTTTTAGTTTTTTAGGAAACTGACTTCTAGGATATGAGTGAGGAAAGAAGAAAAAGATTTCTGGCGAATAGAGCAGCATGGTCACAGTTCTGGCCAAGAAGCAAGGTACTGTGTTTTCATATTCCCAAGACAGCCTCTGAAGTTTTGAGATCCTCTCCCTGGCTTTAATCCATCTTTGTTAGGGACTCATATTTTCTTCTCTCGATCCCAGGCAGGTTCCTTACGGGGGTGCCGCTGTTTGGAGTGTGAGGATGAGGTGATCCAGCACGGCTGGTCACTGCCCAGCCAGGACAGGGCACAGGACAGTGGCTGCTCCTGGCTCGCTGCTGCCTCCCTGGCCACTCGTACCCGGGGTGAGCTCCTAAACCAGAGCTCTTTGCCTACAGCCCACCTTGAAATGTGTAACAGAAATAAGTCTGTTGCTCACCAGAGAGAGGTTTTACTTAGCTCACTTCATAATCCTCTGATTTTATTTCTGATAAGGCCTTAATTATTGGCAGGTTTATAACCTTAATATGCTCGATTTACCTCCCATGGCCTCCTTGAATGGTAATTTACAGCATTTTACTTCCACTGGTAGAAGCTCCAAGAAAGAAATCTGCCATCTTTTTACGGCTTGCATAAATATGGAGTTCAAGGAGGCGGCTCTGGTATTTGTATCAAAGTATTCACAAAATAAAACTTGCTGTTTCTAGGGTCTGCCTGTTGAAGACAACACTCTTATACTCATCCTTTTTATTTTTAAAAGGTTTTTTTTTTGTTTGTTTGTTTGGTTGGTTGGTTTTTTTGCATAAAGGACTTTCAAAGGTATACTCCAAAATGCTTGCTCCAAATAAATCCCCTTAGAAAGATAAAATGCAGACCCTTCTGGGTTGCTGCAAGATAAAAAAGAATCTCAGCATCCATTTTTAACTCTTCTCACCATCAGTCATCTCAATGCAGGCAGAGAATAAAGGAATACCCAAACCAATCAAAAAAACCCTTGAAAAACTTAACTAAAGGCTTTGAAAACAAAATTTACTACTTGTAATTTATGCTCATAACTTAAACTGTGACAGTTAAAATATCATTAGAGACTTGCTTCAAAAAAACACAAGACAGAAGCAACAAACCAGCAAGAACTATGCTAATCAAACAAAGAGGATATTTAAGAGTAAATAATGAGAAAGGGATTAAGCAGATGCAGGAAGGTTGAACATTATGATGCTTCTGTTGAGCTGGTATCACACAGCTCTGTGTCTCATAAAACATGAGATATTAAAGACCATGAAACTCAAGACTTACCTGCATGTACTATTTATGACTAATGATGAGCACAAAGGTGAAGTAAAAAATTAAAATGCATTTGATGAGTTTAGTTTTGCATCTATGTACTTTATGGAAACTTAGGAACCAGAAAATTCTGCCAGAGAGGCAAAGGAGGAAATGATGAGGAAGAATCTAATGGAATACAGGGAAAACTTTATTTTAGTAAAACACTTCAATTATTAGGGAACTGCTAGGACAAAGGAATGAACCAGGATCCTATACTAAGAAAATAAACATTGAATTTTAAAATTTTGATGCTGTGGTTCAATGTGTCTGCTCCATTATGTGGGTCCCTAAACCAAAATTCAAAAGCACAAGGTAATTTCTATTAAAAATAGAAACTAAGCCTCCAGTTTTCCAAACTACAAAGTCTACAGAGCTGTGTGGTAACAAAAATTATTAATAAAATGTAAAATTAAATTCATGCAGGTTCAAGAAGCCAGTCACAAACCCCAGAGCTGGGGGTCTCAACCTCAGTGTTTTACATTTCATAGTGTCCTCATGTCCAAATTCATAAACACTTTGAAGTAAAGACAGTTTCCTCAAAGTTAGGAAATGTTTAAATTTTAATCCACCTGCTCTATATACACACAGATTTTATTTTACACTGAAATGCTGTATTTGTCACTGGAAATGATGGATAGCCTGGTCTTAAATTAGGAAAATCTAGTTGTACTACTTCTCAGTCAGTCTTATCCAATGACTTGAGAAAGCTGATATGATTTCACACATGAAAATGAAATCTGCTGGAAACCCAAAGCTTTTTTTCTGAAGGTTTTTCAATGTGAATAGGAAAACACCTGTAATAGTCCCCATCTGAAACTGTCAAAACAACGACTTAATCTGTATAGCATAGGCAAATATTTCTTTTTTTCCCCTTCTCAATACATAGAAAACAGGTAAGATAAAGTAGTTTGAGAAAAAAAAAATGTTGCAGAAAACTAGACAGAGATGAAGATAGAATGGCAGTTTTAAGGAGAAGAAAGTAACTCCTGGTAAGGCAGATCAACCCAGGTATTTGCCATGTTGTCATATGAACTGTGGGTTCTAGTGCAGGGCTTCTGAGGAGAAATAAAGGGACACAGAACATTTGCAGAATGTGGGTGAAAACTTTGCTAGAGCAGGTTTGAGCATTACTAGTTCTGATAAAAAGAAACAGACAGGGTTCCTGTTGTGGTTTTACTCCCTTAAGACAAAGAGAAGTTACCATTTTCAAAATGACCTAGAAAAACCTGTGCCAAAGACATAAAGAGAATAACCAAAAGTTATTCAGATGACATTTCAATTAAAACTTGACAAAACGACAAAACCTGAAATTACAGGGACCACAGCTGGAGACATGACATGGAGGGATGGTTACCTCAAGGGGGACATTCCTTCTTGTGACATAATAACAAATTACACAGAAACAATGAAAACTACAAGAATGGTCTAAGCTAGGCAGAAGGAACAGGATGTCAGACTGCTGCTTCCTCCTCCTCCTGACTTTCTGAATGAAGGTATGGAAAGCACAGCAAAAATTTTCTCTTTACTCAGTTTATTTGCACATGGACCACCTCATTCTGCAGCACCAGATTCCAAGAGTGCTCTGGAAAACACACTCAAGCCTTTTGTCCAGAGAAAGTGCTCAGCAGAAAAAAACACCTGTATGAAATACATGTATAAAGATATACATGTACTCATGTATTATTCAACACATCTGTTAAACTTCAGTTCTCAGTGAGATTCTGCTGATCATATCCCAACCAACATTGCCCAAACTTTAGCTTGCCAAAGGCAGTTGAATTTTTTCCCCACAGCACACACTAGGATAACACAACAGTGATACATTTGCAATCACAGCCAAGCCTTAACCAGACTTCAGCCACTTGTTTCACAGCATGTAACACAGTCAAATCATTGCATAACATATCTGAAATTTTCATTTTCTAATTATTTAAGTATGCTTGCTTGAATTTCACAAAACAAATTGCCTGTGGGAGATACTTTAGGAAAGCTTAGTCTGAGCAGTTAAGCCTTAGATATGTAAATGCGATTAAAAACAGGAGAGAACCTGGATCATTAGAGGCTTTCCAGAGAAGATTCCAGTAACTGTGAAATTTGTTTGTACTGTAACAGACAGATTTTTAAATCACAGACTCGCATGGAATGGCTGATGCAGAGGGCACCCCTGGAGATCAGTTAGAGCAGGTTTCTCAGGTTGGGTTTTGAGTGTCCCCAAGGATGGAGACTCTAAGAGTTTACCCCTTGTTATGTCCTGGGTACCAGTGAGAAGAGTCTGGCTCTGTCTCCTCTATTCCCTGCCACCAGGTACGCTGTATACCTAGGTACATCACAGACCTGTGACAGCCTAACAGGCAGCAGAAGATCAAAGTTGTATCAAGAGAATCAGGTATTACAGAAAAGAAATATCCATGAGGGTGGAAGACACTGGCCCCAGTGTCCAGAGCAGCCATGGGGTCTCCATTCCCAGTGAACATGTCCTTAGCAACCTGGCCTTGGCCTGCTTTGAGCAGAGGTTGGGCCAGATGAACCAGAGGTCCCGCTCCTTCTCATTTATTCTGTGATTCTCAATCCATTTTAAGAACAGAAAGCATGAGGTTTGTTAAGGGATCTTCCCAGTGTGATCATTCACGAGACTGTTGGCAGCCATAATCCCAAAGTCCCAGACTGTCACTGCTGGGACTGAGCCACCAGAGGTGGCTGCAGTGACCTGGCAGGTGCCTGTTGGACTCCCTGCACACCCCAGTCACAGTCAGACCGGGTTTCCTCATCAGCTTGATCTCCACGGCAGAGTCTCAGATGTCTGGTTTTGAGGGCTTTTATCCCTTAACAGTCCAAGAGCACCAGTCTCACTCTTCCTCCCGAGCCATCAGCTCCTGCTGTGTCTCTCAGTGTCCCTCACCTGGCTGTGCCACAGGTCCCTGTGCCCTTTGTTGTGCAAGGGGTGGCAGCTCACAGCTCTTGTCTCAGGCTCCCACCCAGAGGTGAACCTGCAGCTCCATCTGCAGCTGCACCCCGAGCTCCCTGTACCGAATGTGTTCCTCATCAACTTTAGAGCACGTCCGAACGTGCCAAGAATAAATGATATTTGTTTCCTAACATTTAATTTAGGCACCTGAATTAGCATGTTCTGCTGCTTCTGAATTATCATACTGCTATTTAGATTGCACTGTTGTCAAAATGTTCTGTTGTCCAGACTTTCTGCCTTCTAGATTTGGGGACTACCTTAAAGCTATATGAATTAATATTTTAGCTAGCGTTCTCTTCTTAGTTTTTCCTCTTTTTTTCTTTAATTCTTTTTTTTCCCCCTCCCATTTTGTTTTAAACTAATGATGACAATGTTTTTGGTGATATGTTCCTGATGATACCTTCATTCCCCAGGTGGCCATTTCAGCTGTGCAGAGAATTTTAACTAGACTAATTTACCACAAAATAACAAAATCTCCCATCCTATTCTTGTTCCTTGTGTCTGACTGGACTCTTTTTCAAAAGTTGTTTTTCAGACTCAAAGTGGATAATAGTTCCAGTGAATCAGAACTGTCTGTATTTTGATGTTTTGACAAGCTATTTTAATGTTACTGTCATACATGTCTTATCTAATTACAAGATCTTTTCTAAACAAGGATATTTATTTACTGATTATTTTATTCTTGAGTGTCATTCTTGATTTCTGTAATTTATTGTGTTATGTATGTTTCTGTTACTTTTATGGTCTTCAAAATATATGGGGGTGGGGGAAACTTTTTTGTGTACATAATGTTGTGCATTTATTCCAACTCATTATACACAATGATACAATACTTTGTTGCAGAGCTTAAGGCAAATTTCCAAGAATGGCTCATTGACTAACATCTGACAGCAAAGAAACCTAGTCATCAAGTTGGAATATAGAATATTAACTCCTGTGTCCCCAAAAAAAAAAATGGTACAACTATTTGTGAGAAACAGAACTGTGCTGTATACAGATACAAACGAACACAGATCATCTCTGTATCTGAACTCTCATAATCATTTTACCCACTTGCGGCATTCAATCTATTGAGTTCTGGTTAGGAGGAAATGCAGTGAGATCTGCAATTCCATGAAGAACAGGGAAGAAATGGCAGCTGTGTGAGAAATCCTCGTTCCTGTCTCTCAGCTCTGTAAATGTTACTGTATTATTCCAGCCACTAGCTAGGAACAATATTGGTTTTAGACAAGCCCACTATCCTGACTCTGCCTGTGATGAAAAAAACAGGATAATATCATCCCTCTGATTGCTTCTAGTTCTCCAGACTGCCAACAGAAGCAGACCATGGGGCAAACTAGAATGGCTGGTTAGTCAAAAAAGAAGACAATAACGGGGGAGTTAGAGATCCACTGCACACCCACATATTTTCCTGCCTAAATAAAATAAGTCAGCATTAACCCTTTAACCTTTACTAAGCATTTTTATCTGATTTTCTATAGTCAAACAAGTTACATGTATCTCCACAGCAATTTGAAATCTCCTCTATGTCTGATTCAGACAAATTTCAGAGAGGAACAGGAATTTCAGAAGATAGCCATTAAAATAAGCAGTGGGTTTGAGGTAGTATCAAAGAAAGGCAAGGAAACTTCAGCCCTCATTTACAAACAAAGGAAGGGGAATCCCTTTGTTAGAAAAACAAGTTTTCACGTTCCTCAAAAAAATCCCAAAACATGTCAGCACCCATAGGGCAATATTCATAATGAGCTCAGAATACTGAATACTATTAGTGACCTCTAATAGTAATCACTCATAACAAGTAGCCCATGTCTAAGAATTTTATCTGTCTTTTGAGGCCACTCTATGTACCATTTGGAAAGATTTTTCTCTGAGGCATCGGATTTTGACTAATGTGAAAGGATAGAGAATAAGTTTAGTATCTAAGAAGAACAGCCTGTTCAGAATAGAACACGCTCAACCTTATTCTCCTACTGAAATTCCCTGGATTTTGCATGTGAACGGGAGAGAAGATATGATTTTGGTGAATAGTTTGTATGGTAAATAATAACATGAATTTTATAACACATCTCCGAGGATCCTGAAGCAATATAAAAGCATCTTAAGACTCAAAATATTGCTATACAAAAAAGAACTAGAAATTAATGTTGACCCATTGATATCCTACTGTTCCCTCATTTCTTAATTCCATTTTTCTGTAAAGCATAATTGTTATATTATTTAGTGTACTTCAGGTTTTAGTTCTTAAACTTACATGAGGCCCTACTCAGCTTAGTAATATTAAGTCTGGGCTACAGAAATTAAATTTTATGTCATTCTGATCTGATTGAAGACCATCAGGCTTCTGTGGGATTTGCTAAACTGGGAATTTGTACTTGAAGAAGCTGATCAGAGATGGATGTAGGTGAGCCCCCAGGCAACTTCTGAGTGTGGTGGCAGGAAAAGGAAAACCTGATAGAATAAAATCAAACAGCTATTTTGAAGCAAACAGGATGAAGAGTGTTAGGAGCTCATGTATATCTGCCAGAGATGGAGGGGAAATAGTGGTGAATGCAATTAACACACTTGAAAAAAGGGATGTTCTGAAAAAAGACAAGACTTAACTTTCTCAGCTTTGTGTGTGTAGGAGTCAAACTGGTTGCAGTTTTGCTGGAAGAAAAACCCGAACAAAACAAACAAACAAACAAAAACCTAATGAAAATGTCTAAAAACTCTTTGTAAGCCTGACAACTATGTGTTGAAGTATCACTATGAATTTGTACCTTTGTTATGAATAGAAGACAGAATGAGAAAATCAGATCATTCTTTTAAAATATATTGAAGTGCAAGGAATTACATCTCATGCATTCTGAGAGACACTCTTTGGTTACCTCATTTATTCATTCTTGCTAGTTCACGATATCCCCCTTCCTGCTTGGCTATCTGGGGACCTGTTCAGGTTTCACATCCAAGGATCAATTCACACAGCAATGAAATACCACTGCCTCTTGGGGGGAGGATGACATCTGTTAAATAGCACCCCGCAACACTACACAACAGTTTATAGCATCAAATGCAGAACAATTATGAATTTAATTAGAACCAGAGTGGGATTTTAATGAGAAAAAATGCAATTATGCATGATGAAAATATAGGGCTAAGCTCCTTTATACTCACCCTGAGTTCCCTTACTACATAAGTATTTCCAAGGATTTTACTATCAGCAAGGGGATATGACCTGCCCCATAGCAGTTAAGGACCCAGCCTCTCATTTACCAGAAAATAACTGTGTTCTCTTCATGCTACCAGCATGTTACAGAGATTTACAAGCTCCACACTCAAGCACCATCAGCTTGAGCAGATCTTTCACATTTTTTCCCCCTCTGATACTGCATATACCTATTCCTCACATGCTTAGTTGAATGGGCTACATCTCATCAGCAAAATGGCACATGGATTTGGATATAAAATAAATGGTGTTGGTCTGGAACCTAACTAATACTCTAAAACACCACAGATCAGCCAGATCTCTGTGTGTCTGTGACACAGGAGGGAGAGGTTTAATGCCTGTACACAAAATAATAATAACTAGCTGTAGGACAGAGAAATAAATTAATTTTATTTTCTCCTATAGCGCTGAAGGTGATTGCCTGCATAACTGCTTGTGAATAACTATGAATCACTGTAATATGACAATTGTTTTTAAAGTTGACAACAGAGAAATAATGGTATTGCTGTGTTGATAAATATTACTTTATCTAATTGCAAGTTGGCATTAAAATCTAATTGGAAACAGTTTGAACCAAGATGTAAGAAGGGTTTTTATGTGTGACTGAGAAACTTTTTTATCAAGAATTATAAAAGCACATAAAAAGGAAAATATCTATCTTAATTTAATGGCATAAAAAACCTCTGTCCTACAAGATGTTAAGTCTTGGGTAACCTGAGCTACTTTCCTCCTTCAGAAATGCACCTTCCATGTATTGGATCTACTTATTACAGTAAAACTCCCAGTATGAGCAGCAGTAGGAGGAAAATAAAATATATGAAACTTGAACAGCCTCTGGGAGTCAATTTTTATATATATACACACATATAGATGGGCCAAAGCTAAGTAACAAGGCTAGAGAATTGCATTGCACTACAGTGGCCATTTTGTCTCCATGTTTTTTTGAGGCACAAACTTAGAATAACCAATGTTTTTGTGAAGGAAAAAAGTAAACCTGTAAAACTCTGAAACAGTGTATTGGCATTCACTTCCCAAAGGCTGAAAGGCAACAGCCTAACATTCCTCCCTCTAGCTGTAGGAATGCTTGGCAATTACAAAAGAGGAACGCTGATTAGTATTCTTTCTCCTCCTTGGAGAAAAGGGAGACCAGCCAAAGGACACCAATATTTTTAAATTCTATGCCACACTTTTCCCTTCATACCTATGATTTAATCTCTAGTACTCCAACACTCCAGTGTAACTGTAAAATATCATTTTATAGAAGTGGAAATGGCTAGATGCACTGTAATGCACACTTGGTCAGAGTTGTCATGGATTCCATGTTAAAATTCATACTTGGAAAAAATCATAAAATATAAAAAAAATGAATACAGACAGCTGTTTATCACTGTAATATTTGCCTGTCAGTGAACAAAGTGAAATTTGCATAACGATATCCACAGCTTTCTCTATGACGCTAAGCTTTTCAGTTTTTCTTTCTCAGGCTATAGGAAGATTTGCCTGGAATAATATTTGTTTGTTTTCCTTAAATTTAATTTGGTTATGGTCCAGGGGTAAATTCAATATTATCACCCCCTCATAATGACCTGTCATGATAGTTCATGTAAAAATGTTAAACAGTAAAAAGGACAATAAATAACATCAACCTTTTCAACTACAGGTTGTTTTGATCCTTATTGTGATAACAAAAATATAAACAGATGTAGATTGTCTTTCTACATTTCAATAAACAGTTGCAGAATTATATTATCATGTTACAGGAATCTGAACACACTTGACTGAGTCCTCTGGATTTAAGTTAAATTTTATATCTAGTATAATATAAAAAAAATACATGTCCAAGCAATCTGATGCTAGGATATAGATCTGTTTCATAAAAAAGGAAATAAAATGTGCAAGGCAGTCTATTTTAGCTCTTAGGGAAAGCTGCATCCTCCAGTGGTGTTGCTGCTTTGCTAGCTGACTGCCAACCTTAATTTTATTTCCTTCTGATGTTTCCCAAAATAGTATCTCTTAGAGCAAACTGATCTAGCTTCCTCTCCTCTGCCTAAGAGATATAAAATACTCATCCTACCTTACAGAAAAGCTAGTAATGCCACGACCCAATCCAGCACAAGCAAACCTATAACATAGCCATTTGTTGTTGAATAATAGAGACTTGCCCTAGTTGCTGTGGTTTTTCTTACACATAAAGATACAAATAAATTCTTACTGAGTTAATTTTTTTTAGATCACTGAATGTGACATGGCAAAAAGAAATACAGAAACCTATATGCTCTTTTCCTAAAGGGGAATAGAACTCAATCACATTCTAAAGAATTTAGCACCAAGTAGGTGCTGGTAAAAGATGAATTAATGTGAGACCAGTCTGGCAGCCTGCAGACATTAATTGTCCATGTTAATTTATCCACATGGCCTCAATTTTTATCCTGTCAATGTGTAAGCTGGGATGAATAAAATAAGATCATTCACCTCATTCAAAGTACTCCTTACTTTATATATGTGAACAAGCAAAAAAATTTTTTTTTTTTGATTCAGTAAAAATTCTCCTGGCCCCACATTGTTCTTTCGAATTTCTAGAAGATATCCTGCATCATTTCCTCTTCCTTCCCACGAGGGCGAGGAGCAGCACCTCCACAATGCCCTTACCAAAATGTCACCTCCTGAGATTTCCAGGACAATTTCACAGAAGCAGTAAATCCAGAAAACAGTGCTGACTGATGAACCTCAGGTGTATACAAGCTTTCAGCCCTTCAAGGTTCATTTATCACTGGTTTCGAAGGATCCTTGCCTGGAGAGAGCACAGGCAGGGCAGTCTGCCTTCAAAACCAAGGGAGAGTGAGGGAGAATTACCTGTAATACTGACAAAATACTCCTTGGGATATGCTAGGGAAGCAACCAGTACATAATGACAGTGAGTTAAGGGTGAAGAAAAGGAGAGGTAAAATGTCGTTAGAGGAGAGAACAACTACAGCAATTCCAAATGTACAAAGCACTCCTTTCGATGATAAGGAGAAAAAGTGATAAAAGAAACTGTATGCTGCATGTTGGCAAGCTCCCTAAAGTCACTAGCTCCTGAACATTCAATTACTATGCTTATTCCTAGTGCCAGATAACACTCATCTGAAAAGAAAGGCTAAGGAGAAACAAAAGGAGAGAATTTTGGCACTAAGACACGCTCCAAATGTGAGAATTGCAGCTAAGAAAATGAAGCACTAGGATTAAGTTTTTTCATTAAGGCCTCTGTTGTTGCATTTGAATGTGAAGTGAAATCTAAGTCAGAAGGTTTGCTATGGGTCAGCAAGAAGGAAGGAAAGGAGGTAGGAGCAGGCCTTTGTGCCAAGAATATTTTTAAATGCATGATCCTCTTTCCAAGAACAGGGGTTATTAACAAAAGGCAAAGAGAGGCATGGCTTAAACAACATAACGATTTTAGAGGAAATCCTACAAACACAGATAATTATATACTTGATTTAGTTCTTGAAGCTGCAATTTTAGTAGTTTTATTATTCTAAAGTACAATACATCATCAGATACTTTCCACAGTATAGTCATTTAATGTCTCCAAATTATAGTCTGCAAGCCAGAACTAGGGATTTGGTCTAAGTAACAGAGTGGTAACTGCAGGAAATGTTGTGATGGATGTCAAGTCTTACAAGGTTCAGTTTGCTGAACTGGAGCGCACCAAGAGAGATGTTGTTACAGTTCTAAAAGTTTAATCTGTCCACCTCCTACTGTTTGGATGTGAACAACCTTTTGAATTTTATGATAATAATAGGATTGATTTTTTTTCTCCCTTTGCTTTCCTCCCTTTCTCTCCTCTTTTTTTTTTCTTTAACAAAGCCTGGGTAGCAGCTGGATGGCAGGTTATTTTCTTAGAAATTGAGTTGGCCAAAGATTCAATAAGGACCTGGTGGAATGCTTTAATCAGCTTAGCTTGGGTCTCCAGTTACAGAGAAGATAATATTTCTGGTTGTTCTTATAGCTCAGCATCCATTATTAGGAATTTCTCAGTATGTAATGCTAGTTTTAAAGTAAGTATTTGGCTGCAGGCTGAATCAATCCCACATCTCAGTCCCTCTAAATAATGCACAACCCATGTATTATCAACCCTAAAATGTCACCATGTCTGTAAGAGACAAAGGTTTACTTGACAGAGAACAAGTTGCCTTTCAAGAGGGCCAAGGACGGAGACAGGAGCTACTGCACACTCACTCAGGATGCAACAAGATCTTCAGAGAAAAGGTAATGAACCAACAAGGTTTCTCTCACACAAAGAAATCTCTCACACAAAAATAATAAATGAACACAAACACATAAATAGAAAGCTTCTCTCAGGAGAAGCTTCTGATGACAAAAACAATGTAGGAAGGAGGAGTTTGCTCTTGCCAGGAGGAGGCTGCAATACCGGATCAGGAGATTTCTGCAAACCCACAAGGATCTAAGTATATTTCCCTTCTTCGTCTTTCATAAAAGTTGGCGACAATTTTAAAAGGTTTCTAACTCAAATGCAGAAACAGAATTCTTCCTCATCTACCCCAAAACCCCCACAAAATTGTTGAATCCAGCAAAGTGGCAGTTAAACAAAGATGTTGAATGAGAAACCTGGAAAGGGAAGATGAAGAAAAGTGCCCTGGAAATAGAAAGAATCCCAGTTCTTATACACTAAGTAGAGGCAAACAGCTTGAGTCCCTTCTGCTCACTGCAGTAGGAATGTCACACCAAGCACTAATGACTGCTCTGCACTGCAAGAGAACGTCTCTGCGATGTGGCATTTCAAGTGTCAACTACAGCACTGCAGATATTCAGGCTTTGACCTCAAATACAAAATTACTGGTACAAGTACTGTATTTGAAGCTTCCCTGTGAAGAAAAATGAAAGACAACTATTTACATCCGTGACTTTTCACCTGTTAATATCTCATCATATCATTTGCTTTTTCATCATTGGTTTGTGCCGAAGCCACTAGGAGCTAGTGGATGAGAACAGGCTGGAGCAGGCACACTGCAAAAGGGCCACAGCCTCTGCAGAACACATCCAAGATTACAGGAAGAATGAGAAATTGGAATGGGCAGAGAGAAATCACTGCCCAGTGCCTGGGCTGCTTGTAGGCTCAGTGGAGGGAGTGAGAGTATCTCTCTCAAGTAAGGTTGTGAAGTAATGAAGTAGATGCTAGAAAGGAAGAAGGAAAGAAGTCTAGAATGAAGTGAATGCTGTAAATGCGAGAGGAAAGGTGTTTTAATGTTTGTCTCCTTTGTTTCCCAATACTGGAATAGGTAAGAAAATATTTTTTTGCTAATTGGCAAAAACAATTGAGTTAAATTCCCCAAATTAAATCAGTTTTGGCTGCTGGAATACTTTGTAGGTGATTTCTTAGTCTATATTTTGACCAATGAGTTTTCCTGCTCCCATTCCTCCTATTTTCTCCCATGTCCCTCTGGGAAGCATAGTGAGTGACTGGTTGCATGGGTGCTTATCATTAGCTGGGGCAAATTCATCCTGGATATCACCCTGTGCTGTGGCCCAAAATATCAGCTGGCTGACTCAACTTTTAATTGAGTTCAAATGCTTCCACTACTCCAGTAAGGAGGCACCTGAACTGCTCCAGAAACCTGCTCTTGTAGGAGGAGAAAGTAACATATTTAAAAGTAAGGAAAGTTTTCAAAAGTAAATCTTTGTTGTATTAATTCAATACCATTAATTTCAACAATCCTCTTATACTACTCAAAATCAAAATCTCAGTTAACTTGTTTTATCCTTTTGCTGTCATTGCAAGAGATTTTGTTTGAATAATATGGCTTTTTCCCTGAAGTCAAGCATTTCATTTGGTTTTCTGCTGCTGAAAAGCTAAACTCCTGTGTTTGTGACAGCTATCTGGCTGCTAAAATGACTGCTGCAGACTGAGCACTGCAAGACTGCAAAGTGGAATTTAAGCAGAGATAAACACGAAGACCAGAGGTAAGCAGGTTTCAAACCACAGCCACCTTCAAAAGCTGGTAAATATGGGGGAAAAAATGTGTCTGTGACTTCGAACCTAGCTTGAAAGCCAGTAAATTTTAGAAAGGAGAATGTTAGAAGGAAAGAGCCTTGGGTAAATGTGAGCTGAACAAAGCAATCAAAGTAACAACACCTCATTTTAGTTTTGGGAGTGGGTATCACTGATGGCTCTTTCAGATTCCTGGCCAGAGTCTATAAACTCCCAAAGGAGGCAGTATCCTGGGGAAAAGAATCTTCAACTCTTCCTCTGGTGTTGCTGGATGAAAACTCTAGGAAAGCATATTCATTCATTTTTTAAAAGCAGTACTTTGTTCAGCAAAAACAAGAGAAATTACAACATCCATTTTCATAATATCTGCCACATTCTGATAGATCAAGTTTTTCAGCAAAATATTATAATTGTTTAAATGTTTTCTGGAACTTCTGATCTCATTACAGACAACAAACTTATTCACCTGTCACACTGAAATTTTGCTGTATTGAATTTCCAGTCTTTTGATTTTAGCATAAGATCACACTGTAGAGGTTCTAGAAATATTTTTATTTTTTTTACATTATTATTCAGTGTTCTGCTCTTATGACACTAAATAATCTTAGCATGTAAAGTTTGTTCACATTAAATGGAACCAGTTTCACTAGGATTGGGGACACCAGTAATTCAGTAAAAATAAATGATGCTTCTTCACCAACCAAATCCCAATCCTCAGTGCTCAGAACAAAGGAGTAAAATAATGATGACCCCAGAGGGGCCTATAGGGTGCTGAAATACCCTTTTTTTAAAAATCAGCATTTTTTGTTCCATTGAGTGATGGAAGCATTTGTCTCAACCAAACTACATCCCACAAACCAAGCCTTTTATTTGCCACTTTTTTTTTAATTTGAGAAAGCAGAGACATAAATACCTATCCCTCAACACTAAGCCTGCTACGCTCCACAAAGCATAACAGAATGAAATTTTCAAGAGTGAAAGTAAAGGGGCAGTGCTGGCTCAGACCAATTTCATTGCACTGCTAGAGGAGAATTCCCACATTTTCAGAGGACTGTGTGGAAAGCTGCTTTTAAAACCAGTTCAACACTGTCCAAGTTCACAAGACATAAACTAATTTCTTTCACAGCTTTAGCACCTTTAAGTCTTTGCCATAACATATTTGGGTGATATCTGCATTGTTCAGCCTAAAAGCAAAAAAATCTACATCCCAACACTAATCGCAGGGACTGTGAGGAGTAAGAGCTCAATCTGCTTAACACAGCAGGGAAAAAAAGAAATATTCATCAAAACAGCTCAGATTACAGTCTATCAAATTTTCTAAACTAAGCAACTGCATTTGAACTGTATTAATAATCACATCTGCTTTTATTAAACTTGAAATCCTGTAGGCACAGGAGGCAATGGTACATGAAGTTTTAAAATCCGCTCAGAGATTGTCTGATGGGGGAAAGCAACACTCAGAAAACCAAAGAATTTTAACTTAAATTATGCAGATATTAACTGAACTGAGCTATCAAACTTCATTTTTACATAAAACTTTCATGTTTCTAAGTTCCATTGTTATTTTCAAGGATAACATATTATAAAAATATATGAACTTAGAACAAAAGTCATACTTTGAAAAGTTTTCTCTTTATTCAAAAGTGAAAGGAAATTCTACTGAGATTCCACGGATATCTGTCCTGAATGTGGATTTATGCTCTATTTTCCATTAAAATTCAGAGTTTTCCGGGTATCCGTAGGTCACAAGCACTCTGGATAACTGACATCAATAAGGTGCAATTCAACAATAGAAAATGCATGAAGTACTATTCTTAGGAAAGACAAAGTTAACTGCACAGATACAAAAAGTCTAAAATGGGAACAGGGAGCATTCTTGCAGAAAGAAGTCCAGGCAAGTGGCAGATCCATTAGGAACCCTCAATGCAATGTTTGGGGAAGGGGGGAAGCAGCTCTATTAGGTTATATTGATAGGAGTGGTTTGGGCAACTTGCTGAGGTGCTGATTCCATTGGTGGGACCCCAGCAGGAGAACTGGGTGAGTTTCTAGCATTCCCTCAGGAAAGCTGGAAAAGTCAGTCCAGAGAAAAGCAGTAAGATTGATAAATTGTTTAGAAAACATGACGCAGTAAAAGGATGAAAGATTTAGGCTGTTTAGTCTAGGAAGCAGTATATTTAGAGAAAAAGTAAAACAGTTCTGAGACAACTAAAATTATTTTCCATACGGACAAGGAGAAAGTTAGGAAACAATTGACTTGATCTGCATATAGGTAAGATGTGCACTCTTCAGCTGGAAAAGACAACTATGTCCAGGAAACAGTTGTCAAGAAAGGGTTTTGAGAATCTTTGAAGAGTTTAGGACTAGAGTTGGTAAGTCAAGATAAGTTTACGATTAAGTCAGTATCAATATCAGGATACAAGATATCAACATTGTCACTGACGCTGAACTCCCCAATATGTAGCATTCCTTTCCCTTAATTCTCTAATGAATAGCTTTTTTTTTTGCTCCTTTTTTTTTTTTTATTTTTTTTTTTTTTTTTTGTCCTTGAGGAGGTGAAAAGCATGATATGATTACCAGGAACAGGTATAACAGGTATTCCTGACTGCTAGCTTCCAAGTCTGCATTGAGTTTGGAGAGGATGGAGATGCTGTTTCAGATTCCAACCCTGAGCTTTGTCACCCAGCACAAAGGCAAAGCTGTTCCACTCTCCTGCTTACAGCTACAAGCAAGACCCAAATTCAGCCCTCTCAATACTAACTAATTGGCTGTGAATTCAGATGAGGAAGTGGCTTGCTCACAAGGGTCTGATTCTGGCCAAACCACCTTCCTGCTTCTCCAGATTTATTTTTTTTTATTTCAATTTTTTTTCCTTTGGGAAATTCATAAAAAACCACTGAATTATGTAAAGGCCTCCTGGAAATGTTTAACTACAAATCATAAAACCCAAAAGAGAAAAAAAAACCCTCCAACAAAATACTAAGCATGTGCTGGGATTCAGGTGTGACTTTCTTTCTTTATAAACATAAAAATGTTGTTGGCACATGCATGCACAAATCATAGGTAAATTGCTATTAATACTGAAATGCTCTGCAAAAGTACAATGGTTCCAGTAAATGTCAGAACACATCTGCTCTAATTAAAAATTAACCATATCATTAAAGTTATATTACTAGTTAATTTCTGAAAATGTTTAATTATTAGGGAGTTGTCTTGCCAGCTTCAAGGGAAGAATTAAAAATATTGTACTTCTCTGTTTAATTCTTCCTCTGCCAAGCACTTTAAAGTTTTAAGAGGCATATATTTTAAGGTATTTGGGAGATATAAGGGGTTTGATTATTACACTATAAAGTCAATGTGTCATGGCAGATTTTACCCACTCCTTGGAATTATCTTGAAACAGATTCTTTTCTCTCCCACTTTCTATGGGAGCTGAGAATGAGGGAAAGATGCCACTTGTGACAGCAGCAAATCTGGCCCAGAGCCTTTCTCAAGAGAAGCCTTGTCTTTGGCTTCCTCTTCCTCCACACCGTGTGTCAGCTCTGGCACCAGCTCAGTGTGACAAGCAACTTTTCAGTGAGAAATTATTAAGACAGCCAGATTGTGTACCTGAATTTAGCCTTATTATCTGATCTCAGATGGCTTCAGATTTGTTACATGAGGTTTCAGTTTATTATAACTGCCAGTAGTTTAACTTGAGTGACTCTCAAATCTGCAAGGGCCAAAGCCAGAATCATTAAAGGAAAGAACTTACGGGTGTCTCTGTGAGCTCTGCTGTCTGATTTCCCACAAAAGACATGTTTTTTTTTCTTTTTCCAAAAGACTTTCATATCAGCAGATGCAATATGGTCATTGTATTGAGTCAGAGCAACCTTAACCCAAGTCAATCAAGGCTTTTACAGCCAGCCAGATATTATAATAAAATTTAACTCAGCTATCTGTACAAATACATTCAAGCAGTTAATTGCCTGATTTAATGCACATAGTAAACAGACATTACTTGTAACTGACAGCACCAGGTGGACGGAACATTTCTCATTCCAACCAGACATACAGCATGAAACTGAAATACAGAAATCAACCTAAGAGCAGAGATAGTACAGAGGAAAAAATGTAACTTAATTATGGGGTGTCCACTTTCTCCAACAGATTGTCCTTCTAATTCACCCCATCTTAATCAACCTGCCAACTTGCTTGGAAAACAAACTAGCAGCTGCACATTCAGAGCTCTGCTTATCAGGCATACAGGTGTCCTTGTTTGCATGCTGTAGTAATCCTGTGGTTCACTCTGGTGTAATGGTTTGAACTGAAACAATATAAAAAAATCCTCATTGCCCAGAAAGACAATATCATGTCTGCTGTCAGGAATGACTGCAGCCTCAGGTCGAAGAAACAGAGGTTGCTATAAACAGCATCCAATCCCGTTATGCAGCTGGTACTGTACTGGCTGGCATGTTGCATTCTGAGGTACAGTGGAAGAAAATCAGGTCCTACTATTGTGTGCAGAGGAGAAGGTAACAGCCCCTTCTGAGCATCACCAAAATGTGCAGGGAGACTGAGAGATGCATGTTAATATGGGGGATCAGTAAAAGAGCAACCACAAGCAAACCATGGGTAAGAATAGCAGGGATAACCCTCAGCCAAGCAAAGGCCAAGAGTTATCACTGTTTATCCCTGTTATCCCTGTTTACTGTAAAGGATGTACAAACAGACACTACCTGGAAACGGAGATAAACCACCGTGACCTGAAAGATTTTTAAAGACTCAGAACTCAACTTAGTCCAACCCACAGAAATAGCTCAGCAATTGTTTAAATTCAAGGATGGCAGTTGGACTACTGCCATAAATCTCATGTATCTGTTAGAGAGGGAGAAAAAAAGTGTTAGTTAACTTGAAATAATAAACCTAGATTTAGATGAGCTCTTCTAGAAAACAAGATTACCTCGAGATTAGAGATTTAGACAGGTCATCCTCTGAGATACAGTTGGAAAACAAAGTTTCATTTGGTCTTGTTATAAGTGAATAGCATGTTTTTCCAGAGTTCCTACAAAGTTGTTTTGGTTTAGGATACAATAGAAGTGGCTTAATGAAATCTACTCTCCTTCATTTGTCCTAGTTAGATTTTGAAAAACACCGCTAGCTTTCTCTACAGCAAATGAAATAATAAGTACTTGAAGAACAAAAAAGTCAATTCCTTTTCAAAAATAATTACAATAAAATAAAAATTTCTTAGTAAAAAAATCAATGAACAAATATTCCTTGAAGTATTACATGCAGCTAAATTAATAGATTTTTAAGGCATAAAATTAATAGTATTCATAATCTGATAGTCATTCTAATGTTTGAAATACTTTTCTAATTTAATGGAGATGAATATGAGTTTAGAAGAAAAAGTCTTATATTTTCAAGTTCATAATCAATAAAACTTCAATTAGAAGTTACTCTGGTACTTGGGTCCACCTATTCAGAACTTAACTGAACACTCTGCTGGAGGAAGTGAGATGCATGGGCACTTTCTGGACAATCTTGAGTAGGAAACACCGGTGACACAGGCAGTGAATTAAAAAACTTCACTAAACATCCCCTTGGAGAACATAGGTTTGCCACATAGCATAAGCTGAGGATGTAAAATGGCTATAGCAAACTGAACTATGCTGGGAGAACAATGCCCATGAGGTAACATGCTTCTAAAAGTGCAAAAAAGAAGCAGACATTGATTTAAACAGATAAGTGCAGGGAATATAAAGGGAAAAGAAGGGCAGGGCAACAATTGTGAATTAATTTGTCAGCTATTTTGGAGACAGACATAAAAAAATCATAACAGTTTGATTTGTACAAAGTTGATATTCTGGAAAAATGTAATCCTTTAACTAGAGGAGGACTTCTGCTCTAAAGAGTATTTAAGTTTGTACAGGAGAATAGAGAATGAGGTCAGCTTGGCATGTTCAGTAGCAATCTGTCATGTAAGCAGACACTGCAGTTTGGAGAAAGCTATTCTGAACCTACTTTAGTTTAAACAACTTTAATCCCCTTGTTTCTAAAACGAGACCCAAACTGCCTTATTCCAATTCTAATCTGAACCCCAAAGCTGTTCAGGCACTGTAAAGAGTGCTAGAAAAAGGCTAATTTGTATTCAGGTTTTCCTGCCTACCTGCCAGTGCGGTTATAAAACATTCACATGCGCGCACACACGTGTACAGATACCCACTGTTTATACACAGGCATATGGGCTCTGTGTCTGTGCAGCTGTGCACACACACACACATCTCTCAGGAATACTGTATGTGCTTAACAATGCCTCTGCAGTTTGGCTTTTTAGCTCCTTAGCTACCCTGAAAGCTATTTTTTTCTTATTTAAAATTTTACTTGGGATGTAAGTCCACTATAAAAAGTGAAGTGTTACTATAAAGTGATCATTTGGGAATTTTTCTGTCTTTTGATGATGTTTTTCTTTGTATTTGATTAACTTGAAATTTTATTTGACTTCAAAATAAATATTTGCCTAAATCTGAAAATTAAAAAAAAATATCGTATTTTATAATTAAAATCCATCATATATTCTGTACATTTTCTTCATAAGAGTAATGACTTACTGCAAATCACTAGCCTAAAAGGGATCCTTTATCAGCATCAGGGCAAAACTAGAGGATACTTGATATCTGTCATGGTTGATAGCTAAAAGTTGGGTTCTAGAGGTTAAATATTGCTTGGCATGCCCTTGGTGGGTAGGAAGAAACAAAAAGGAACAGCAAAAATATTCACTTCTTTTTGTTCAGTTTATACAGTATAGCACTTCTAGACTGGAAACTACGGATAAAAATATTTGTTTTACTGAACATATGATTTCCTATAGGCAATATTAATGAAATACAGCAAAATATTTTGAGTTTTTTTTTGTTTTCTACTTTGGAATAATGGGACAAAATGCTATTTGAACAGAATCAATGTGTTTAAGATGGCTTCCACCCTTTCAGAATGCATAGCCAAGCTCACAGATCCTTCCGTCTCATGTGCTGGGATAAACTTAAGAGGAAATGTAAGTACCTTCCTAATTAAAACCACTCTTTCCTCTGTAAATACAAATTTATTTTAACAAAGACTTCTTTCAGTAATATAAATAATGATAAAAATAACGGAGTTGCCTATGTTGACTTGGTTCAATATCTGGGACAAGTATCCCCTTAGGTAAAGCCAGTAAGCCTTCTGAAGTCAGCTATTTCATTATTAATCCTATCATTCCTGAAGTGCTTTATTCCATTTATTACCTGCGTCAGCATGCAGCCCACCTTCACACCTCAAACTGGTGATCCAGCATCAGGCATTTCTTAATGGTGTTTAAGTGCAAGGGATTTAGTTTGCTTTACTTAGCCTGTCAGAGTCTTCTACACAATTTCCTATCCTCAGCTGCTGAAAACCCTTCCATATGGTTTGAAGAATAAAATGTTATCTTTGTACTTCCCAATATGCCACTTGAGAATATCTTGGTTTAAAGCTGTTGCTTCTGAAGAAGTTTGGTTTTTGTTTTTTTTTAAAGAAGGCTTTATGTAAAAGCTTTCTTTTTCTGGGATGACATCCCCCCCTTGCCTGCTGAGGATATAGTGCCAAACTGAGGCTGAATATGGTCTGAGAAAGGGTGATTTGTTTCCAAATTTTCTATCTAGTTTTCTTTTTCTGGTACAGGCCTAGAGGCCTTTCTTTTCTAAACCTTAAGGCAAACAGGTGTTTTGCATTAAGCATGGGTTTGGGTAGGGCTCTGTGACTCTTTCTAGCTAGTAATTAACAGGAAAAAATCCATTCCATTAGGGGAAAATTAAATAGGTGAGCCACTATATGGAGCATCTGTTCCCAGTCTCATGACAGAAGAAAGGCTGAGAGAATTTGGTTTGGTCACCCTGGAAAAGAGAAGGGTTAGGAATGACCTAATTGTTGCCTTCCAGCCCCTGAAGGGAGCCCATAAGAAAGATGGAGAGAGATGTTTTACAAGGGCCTGGAGTGACAGGACAAGGTGGAATGGCTTCACACTGACAAAGAGTAAATCTGTAGGTTTAGATCAGAAATTAAGAAAAATACTGTGAAAGTGGTGAGGCACTGGCACAGGTAGCCCAGAGAAGATGTGGATGTGTGTCCTGGGGTGACTTTATGATGCTTGTATCCCCAGTCTGTTCTGTTTATGCTGGATATTAATTTCTGCCCCTTTGGGATTGGCTCTGAGAGTGAAGGGGGCAAGAAGAAGTGTGGAGTTTGTTTTAAGGATTGCACTTGCTCCCCCACATCCTTCTCTGCACAGTGCTGCCTGCAGCATGGATGGACAGTGGGAGAGAGATCTCCTTTGCTTTTTAGTTAGTTTTTAGCTAGCTGAGGCAGAGAAGTTCCCCAGACTGTGTTTTCCTCTTTTTCTTGGAGCTGTTTGAACCTGCTCTGCACTGGAAACCCAGGGCAGCACTGGGAGCTCATGCCTGTGGCCCATGGGGCCTGGGCTGTGGCATTTCCAGAACTGGAATGACTGGTGACAGACTGAGCAAGTTGAGTTACACCCCATGACAAGGACTTTCTGGATTTGCCATCTCTTCAGAACAGCAAGAGGTTTTATTGTTTAATATTATTCAATTTTCCATGTTTGTGAATACTTTGCTCGTTAAATAAACAATTTTTCTTCCACTTTTCTCCAAGGAAATCTTTTCCCAAACCAGCTGAGGGAAGGGCTGCTTGAATTTGCTTTCTAGAGGGAAGCCATTCAGAGGTTTCCTCCCAAATTTGCCCTAAACCAGGACAATGCCTCATCCAGAAGAGTTCAAGGCCAGGTCAGACAATCTTCTGAGCAACTTGATCTAGTGGCCTATGGCAGGGGATCAGAGATGGTCTTTAGGGTCTCTTCCAACCCAAACCGTCCTGCGAAACATTGCTTGATTCTCCTCCATGCAGCTCTCTTCCTGTGAGAAAAGACAAGTGTTTCAGGCCTGTGAGGTTATCCATCATCTCTTTCCTCGTGATAACATTGATGGATCACCATCCAACAGTTATGGTGGGGTTTATGACAGAGTTCTCATGCCAGGGAATCTGTGAGCAGAAGCCGCCATGAGTGCATCCGCTCTCTTCCTTTGTTCTGCTTAACTCCAGGCTCACCACATGAAATATTTTAGAAACCGTACTTCAATGGGAATCACAAATGGGTGGCAAATGACAGCAATTATTTTGTGGTAATCGTTAAATTCTTGGCCATAAAGGAAGTGGTGAGACAATGAGATGTTTTCAAAGAAAGTATGTGGATGCACAGTCCTGTGAAACATGCGGAATGTTCAGCCAAAAAAAGTGTTCGGTTTAATAAACTCATGTATGATTCACAGACAAAACTTGTACTCCCTAAATGTGCAAGAACAGAATGTCTACAGATATTATCTGGCTTCAAGATATGAAAGGTTGAAGACAATGCCAGCAGGGACTGTGCTTATCACGATTTTTTGTTTGTTTTTTTTTTGCACAAAGTTACTGGCCTTGATATGCATCATGTGCAGGTTTGAAGCAAAAGGATAAATTTGGTCAAAATGAGACTTTCTCAAATCTGTTACAGTGGCAAAAAAAAAAAAATAAAAAAGAAAAAAAAAAGAAGAAATTAAAGTGGGCTTGCAACTATTTGTTTTGGAACTCAAGGCAGAATATTTTACTACAATTCCAGTTATGTTTCAAGGTTTAAAAGACTGTTAAAATATGCTAATTGAGACATTCAGGATGACAAAAGTTTCAATTGTAAAATCTGCTCTTTCTTTGAAAACTACTTAGAGTAAAGCAATATTTGGTTTCTCCTGATGTGGCCTTAGATAGTTCATATCAAATGCTAAATTAAACATCAATAATCCTTAAGGAGCCTATCTTAGTCACACTTTTTTAATCAAGGTTTCCAATGTGATCTTAAGGTCCATTTGTTCCCAGAATATAATGAGAATTGCATAAATCTCATGCATTGCCAGGCAGAGTTCAACACAAGGGTTTCATTTATGCTTATTTAAGCTACATTTTAAATAATTCATATGAAAGTTTGGATTCCAACAAAAACTATAGAAGAAATAAGGGACTGCAAGCCAATGGATTTTTAGTTGTGCTTTCAGAAAAATAAAGAAAGCTTCATGAAAAACACCTTGCAAGCTAAATAACAACCACCATATTTTAAAATAACATATTTGAAAATATTTTCTACAAATGTGGCAAAAAGGAAAATTCAGATTTTATTATGGAAAATGTAAATCAGTTAATGATCAATGTTTTAAGCAGAATATCCTTATCAGATGATGATTCATTAGAGCTGTCTCAGTGAAAGAGGGTTATTGATAATTTGGTACCTCATATCTGCTATCCTAATCATTATTGTCAGAAAGTCTATTACAGACCATAGGTCATGGATCTAAAATTAAGGGTGCCACAAAAAAAATATTGAGCAAAGGAAAAGGATAGACATTCTTATAGATTAAGATTCACACTGAAATGCATTGTATCAATTATTTTTGCTAAATTATTATTTGATAAAAATAAAGCTACAGTCTCCAGTGAAACATTTCTTTTTGAAAATAAACCAGAGGTAGAAGTTGAAATATTAAAACACATGAAGATAAGCTGGAATATAAAGCCACAACTCTGACTGTTTTTTTCTCCTGCTGTACATGGATCTGCCTTCAAAACGTATTTCTACTACAGATTATGCTGGAGTACTCAACAAAGCAATAAGATACACTGCTGGGCTTTTTTTCTCTTTTGCTCTTAAAGCATTCTAGTTTTTGGAAAACTCCACTTTTCTCACTATTCTGCTAAATGAGAAGTTGAGAAGTACATAGGTCCCTGTGCTCACTTAATCCAACACACACTTGGCATAAAGTAGGTTAAAGGCAAAACTAAAGTATTGCCATTTTCTTCTAAAGAAAATAAAACATAGAAATAATACAAGTATTATGTCTTTTGTTGTCTATTAAGACACAGATGCTGAAGAAAATAAAATAGTGCTTAATTCCAGTCTAAAACAGAGATTTCCCTCATCATCTTTGTATTTCAGCCATTAACCTATATCACTGGAAAAGCCCCCTTAGACTGGGACTCATACTCATAACACATAGTTTTCCACAAGCTGAACTCACAGAGAACAATGTTGTCTATCAGTGCTGCTAAAACAGCTATTTTACTGGGATTGCCCATAGATTCCTTTTGGCTCTGAGCCTCCTCTCATCCTGGTGCCTAAAGAGGCTACCTGGAACAGTGGCTAGGCAGTGTTAAAGAAATAAAGTAGATATTTTTTAAAAGGCCCTCACAGGATACACCTTGGGCAGTACAAGAGCCTGGCAAGGGCTTTGCCCAAGATGGACGCAAAATGGATGACTGGTCATGGGTCTACACTTTTATAAGTTTTGGTACATTTACACATTGGGGTGAATTGTCCAGTTACAGCTTCAGTTTATGAAGTCCCATTCTCCCAGGTTGCTCTCCTCAATTTTCTGTTTACACTTTTGTGCCTGAAGCTGCCATGTTGTACTTGGTTCTTGGGTTGGAAAAGGATTGTTTTGCCTGACTAAACTGTGAAGAGAACTTGCTAACACTTTATAGGAAAGTTCAGTCACACAGTACAGTACAGGCAGTACAGAACCTGAAAAATATAAAAGCTAAAACTTAAGGCATCAATCCCTCCTCTCCACTGTTCTCTTGTTTCCTGATATCTAACATTCAGATCTCTCAGAAGGAGATGTGAGCCCTCCTCTCATTCACCAGTGGCTGGCTCCTTTGGGAAAGCCTGGATGATGCCTGCCCAGAGAGAAGAAGAACACTAAGCCAAGCTTGGCCAGGCTGTGACCAGTGTGCCTCTTCTGAGGCTGAGGGACCAGCTGAGGAGGTGACATGGCACCAGCCTGGCATTTTCACATGACAGTCCTGAGCTTCTACATAAGCATTTACAGATGTCACACAGGCTTGTGGCTGGCATTAAGGACAGCAGCTGCTGTCTGACTGCAGGCATGAACTAATTCATTCTGTGACAAGTTTCAACCAGAGAAGAGGCTTAACCACAAAAATTCAAATAAAATCTAGTGTGTTGCAGCATACAGTGCTGTCCAAAGCGTGTGATTTTCTGTTTCGTGAAAGGAAATAGCCCCCAAGTGCCTGCCAAAACCCAGCAGCAAAGGTGATGGGAGTTGTGGGTGCAGGAGCAGAAAGGTACGAGGAGATTCAAGCACATGCTGAAGAAAGAGCTGGAGAAGTCGTTGAAGTAATGAGAAAACCAGCTTTTTCCCTTTGAGCAACAGTGATGAAATCAAGTCTAGGTGACTGGACTCACACCTTGGGAGCTGATATGACATTTCCAGCTCATGTGACTCCATACTGGAGTCATCAGATGCCACAGTTTGGGCAACTATTGCTATCACCATTTTGGCTAAGGAGCTATGGGCTAAGAGTCAGTTTTGCAGAGGTCTGGCTTCTACCAGGTGGTGGTGGCAGGAGCTGAACTCCACAGACGGTTTAGATCTGGGACATGTCAGAAAACCACAGAGCAGAGTGTCCAGCTGAGGCTGGACCTACATATGCCTATCATGCAGTGTTGAACGGGTTTTTTTCTCCCACTAGGGAGACTTACAAGCACTTTAGAAACTAGGCTGGTCTCTGCTGTTTCCTTCCACAAAGGTTTATATTCTTCAACAGGGTGGTTGCCTCCAGCACTGATTCAGTAATGCCAGCTGTGATTAAAGACTTGGAAAAAAACAATACATTTAATGGCTTATTCAGGTTGACAAGTGTGGTCCTACCTTGGCAATGTCTATGAGTCTTAGAGGTGTAGTTTTCCATTTGGATTTCCTTGCTGCATCATTTGATATCAGCTTTCTTCTTGCAGATTTTTGAGACCTAAGCTTAAGATAAGCACTTGGTAATCTTGTATCAAAATCATAATAAAGTGTCAAACTAGTTTATTCACTGGGAATATTTTGCCAGTTTCTTGTATTAATTCTCCTCAAAGCTAATTTAGATGCTTGTTGTCTGTGTATTCCACATCTCTCTGTATTAGTAATTGTGCAAGTATATGAACAAATTAAGACATTTTACAGCATTTAAACATCCCAAAGATCTTACATTTTCTGTGAAAGCAGAGAGGTTGTACTATAATTTATGGACATTTTCCCATTAATCTCTGAATTGTTTTGGCAGCTACTGGCTAAAAGCAGCAGCAGCCTGGCAAGGACAGAATATCTGTCAGGCCATGAAGGGTGCCTGCATTCACTGGAGAGATAAATGGGAATGCTGAATTAGAGTTAAGCCCAGAGAAGGAAGCTCATCCTCAGACAGACTTGCCAAGCCTGTTTCACTGTAGCTTATAGCTTTCATTGTGGCTTAGTGAATGCTGTTAAGTATTCTGTCAAAGTAAACTTACTTTTCCAGACAAGCAGCTCTGCAAGGCCCTAAGGTGCCACTGCTAATACTTGAACTTGTTTACAGTGGTGGGTTCTTTTGGCTAAAGCATGCATGTACTGTAATAAAAAGACCAAGATTTCTTAAAATTTGTTTTCTAACCCAAAATACCTGGGAATGTTTTTAGCTTTTACCTTTTCTGTCCAGCTGTAATGAAAAGACAGACTATTTCTTAAGGTCTGTAATTTATAAAGAAGCGTTTTTCCCATTTACTTTGAGGGCAGAAAAGTATGTGTCTTTCAAGTTCCTATGTTTGTTATAATGTTACTCTATGGAATCTTAATTTATACTCATCACTGGGGATACATATCATGGAAGGCCTTTCTGCAACTTAAACTGCAACTTTTTTATGTCTAGAACACATGATTATGGTGTTTAAGCTTCTTTGAGGAGAAAAACCAAAAATCAAAATGAGAAGACCAGCTTAAAGATATAATTTAAAATTTTTGTGTGCCCACTTATTTAAAATATTTTTAGGTTCTTACCTAGTCACTTAAAATATGTTCTGTTCATTAACTAACTCCAGTTTAAGTCTGAAGATTCAATCAATCAAAGCATAATTAGGAAAAAAGTAATTAGTTGAAATAAATATGCTTAAAACTTAAAGGAAATTAAAAAGATATTTTCTCTCAATGAAAGTAGAAAAAGGAATACAGAAACCATGACTGCTTAAAGTTGCGTATTATACCTTTTTTTAAAACAAATTATTAAAGTTTGATTTTAAATAAAGAAACTTTCCAATTTTATTACACTTTTGCTGAGGACTGACTTAACGTTCAGTCATAGCTCAACAGAAGACAACATAACACCCGCAAAGCTTCAAGATGTCTTGTGTCATTCTGGATAGATTTATTTAGTCCTAATTGGAACTAAGGAAGCAGGTTTTCCATAGTTTTTTGCTAATCATATAATAATGATTTATAACTAAGTGAAAATAAGACCACAGGTTCTACATAGGAGCCTTTGTCACTGTGCAAATTTACAGTGGTATTTTCCCAGTCATAGCTAACCAGGCTCTAAATGTAATGTAATGCACTGGGAACAGCTGCTTTAAGAGACTCTTTCCCATACTCATGTATTTACAATTCATATGCTTAAGTGGATTTCACCTAACAACTGTATTAATGGACTTAGTTACTAAACATTTGTGGATCATGTAACTGTTATGTCATTATATGCTAAATGGAGCTTAGTTATAAGCTTCAGATCTTTAATCCAAGATCAACTCTTCCAGCTCCACAGAGGTGTTATTTGCATTATTTTCCATTTGGATCAGCCTGTGATCTGACTACAGAGTTAACAAGCCTTTGCCCTTAACTATTCTCCCCCCTCGCTTCCAAGCAGTTTTGGACACTTTTTTTTCAGTCACCACAAAACAGTGAAAATTTTGTTTCTTATTGCACATTTGGCAGCAATATCTGCTAACAGACAGACCCAGTACTGCCTTTTCCCTAACACAAGTTTGCAAGAGTAATGTGGCCTTTTGAACTGATGAAGCAGCAGAGAAGAAACTAATTGACCTAGGAGACATCTCTCAGCTCTAATTTCTATGGGAAAAAATGCAAAAAGTTCACCAACCTCATTTGCAATGTTTGCTGTCAAATAATGACCCTGTCATGAAGTTATTGAAGAAAATACTGAGATGCATTGCAATTCTGCTAAGAAAATTATCCAATAAGATCTTTGCATTTGCAAGTTCTATAGAACTGTACACTATGTGGAAGCATTTGTAATTAAAATGTTCACTCAAGAAGGCTCTATGAACATACTGAGTGCTTTGAAATCCACTGAGAAACAAATAAATTCTCATTATGTACCAGGTAGTAACCTCAGCCTACCAAAATCAAGCATATGCTCTTACCCAAAGTGATCATAAACAAAAGTATAGAATACTACTGAAGCTTATTTTAGTCAGCATTTTCGATATTAAAAAAAAACCAAAATAAAAAACAAGGAAAAAAGAACCTATATGGATCAAACAATGGTCTTCAAAAGAAAAATAAAAAAGCAATCATTGAATTGCATCCATGAGAGGAAATTGGGCCAAAATTGATCCAGATAGCCAAATTTATTATTACATGAAGTGAATGTACAATGAAATTTGATTAGAGCAAGTGTGCCATCATTCCCTTTTGCAAGATTGAGCACAGAACAGCACAGCCTTGATGAAAGGAATCAATAGCATTGAAAGCAAAATTGGAGGGCTGTCAAATCATCTTAATTCCTGTTTTCTGAATAAGCGCAGTGAGATTGCTTGATGCACATGCTAATAACCAAATTAATGTCCTTTTGACTCAGTACACAGTAAAGTCTCTATAAAACTTAAATAATATTGCTAAAAAGAAAGAAAAAAAATCCCTCAAATACATGAAGCAGATACACCACAAAATGCAGGTTGCATTTTGAAATTATAATTAACAGAGCTGCATTTCTCTCAATTTTGTAGACATGAGGATATGAAAACTGCAACTTCACATCTGTTAATAGACATGCTGACCAGCAATCTTCCTTCTTCCATGACTGGAAATATAAGCTATTCAACAGGCGCACACACACGTACATGCACAACACACATAGCAAGGATCTGTGAGGCTCTTTGAAATCCATCACTCAGAGGTGCATAATACAGAATTTCTTTGAATTTCATGAAATTTCCTCAGAAAGGTTTGAGGGTGTTTTCAAGGTCAGCTGAAACCTTCCTAAAACTGAATCACCTTCAAATCCTGCCTCCCTAGCCCCCCCCCCCACCTCACATTTCCTCTCAACCTACTTTATGCAAAGCAAGGCATCTGTGGATGTGGCCAGGAAGTGTGGAGACAAGGAGGCAAGGTGACAAGATGGAAAAGGCTGTGTGGCCATGTGTCACCCACCGCACCCAGGGAAAAATTCAAGACACACCCATAAACTTACAGATTCCTCAGAAGCAACCTGATTATATTTGTATTGCTTTTAACAGCTTTCCAGTGCCTCCCCTAGCAGATGTTCCTCTTCAGACTCTATGCAGGCAGGATCTCCTGAAGATCAGCCTGGGAAAGCTTAGAAGTACAGAGTGTCTCAGCAGCTACAGATTAATGATGTTCATACCTTCCTCTGACCTTCTTAAAGACACATTTGAAATCACATATTTCCCTCTCCAGCTTTGAGTAGAGCTATATTTTCACAAGTACAAGCTTTGAGAAATATATTCTTTAAGTATAAAAAAAGAATCTGTGGTTGCAGCACAGAGCAGAATCAGGGCAAAACCTGGGAAAGAGCATCTCAGCAGGGAGTCTCTGCATCTCTACTTGCCTTAGAACATGAACATCAGAACTGTCACCCAGCACCAACACTGCCTTATCCTCCACCCTTAAACAAACAAATACATCACACTGTTACAAGGGCACAGCAGTGAAGGGAGATTTTTAGGTACTCTGCTTATATATAATTAGTAAAAAGGTAGCAGATAAACTAATGGTTGAGAATGACTCGACCTAATTCAGGACTTTCATAACAGGTGGATGCAGGAATATGATGGATTGAGCAACGTCATGTGCTATGCTCAATCCAGATACTGAAGAATGTGAGGCTAAAAGTAATTTTATTACTCTATCATAGATAGCTAATACAGAAAAAACTCCTGTTGCACTCAGTAAGTAGGTTCAAAACAGAAGACATTTTATAATAGTCCATAAGAGAGAAAGGAGCTTTTATATACAGTTGCAGAAGAGAGTAAGAACTCTTGATTCTCCTTTTTTTCTCAGAAAAAATACTTGTGAGTTACTTTCAAATCTAAGATCTTTTACTGCATGTGTTTTGTATTTTTTAATCTCTTTTACTGTTTTCTTTTTTTTTTAATCTGAGCTTGGGGAAAACATAATGATGGTCTGACACACACAATACCTCTTAATTAGGACATTGCCTCTTGTGGAATTAAAAGGGAAAAAAAACTATCTGCTAACTCTACCCATAAGACAGAGGAGTAAGGTAAGAGCACTAAGCATAACTGTACATCACAGGTGGACAAGACAAAGCTTTTCTCATGCTGAATCCTGTAAATTGACAGAATATATTGTAATTCATGGGACAATGCTGCTGTACTGCAAACATGGAAAGTTAGAAAAACTTTGGAGCACCTTCAGCTTCAACATTTGGATTTGGCCACAAGTGTGATGTCCTTGATGGTTATTGTGAGCCAGGCACTTGTTTTTAATCTGTGGTTCTTCTGTAATAATAGATTGCTGAGAATGGATAATAATAGGGAGCATTAGCTTAAAATTCTGTCAGCTGACTGAATATAGTGTTTGGATTCTTAGGCTGTCAGGAAGTAAAGCAATGTATTTATTATTTATTTTAAAATAAGACATGGAAGCAAGCAGCCTGACATTTATTACATTTAAAATACAGCAATGCACTTGTGACCTGTTCAGCTGCCTCCACGTGGGTGTCTAGTGAGAACACCAACTTGTCAACTATCAGGAGTTCAGGATGAACTCGGTACTTGTTTTTGTATGTACAAGAAAATTATCCCATATAGTGTTAGGCACTTGCATTCCCACTCATACAATTCCTTTCATAATAGCTTTATCAAAAGGTGGTGATACATTTATAAACCTGCACCAAAACAAGTTCTGCATTTCACTTGCAGTTTGTACAGAAGCATATATTTCTCTGTCTCATTGCTTGGTGCCAATACAGTGCAAGTTGCTCCTTCAAGGACTTGGGGTGATGACAGTCTAGGTATGAGCCCCATTAATAACCATCCCCTGATCCTGTGAGGATATGAGAAAGTTCTAACCAGCTCCTGAACTACCAGCATCTGGGGTTTCACTGTTTTCCCATGGGTGAAGCAATTTGATCCACAACTTACACAGATTATCCAGGAAAACATTTTTTATATCATAATAAGGAAAAAAGCAAAGCAAACCAAAACCCAGCATAATTCTGAAAGTTCCTCAGGTTACCTTTGGTAACCAAATTGTCCCAGAGGATCAGACCTTAAATCTGCTAGAAAGATCAAGTGACAAGAAGACAGTACTTTACCTGCTGGTCATATCAACTCTACCTGGTGAGCTATTTAAAATAAAGCATCTCTACTTAGGTACTCTGGCTCCTGAAGAACTATGGACACTACTATTAGAAAACAGCTGAGCTCCCTATATCACAATTTCAAGTGTAAGAGTTTATCATGATCATTAACAGACATCTGTTAGGCTTCTGTGTCATTTATTAAGATGATTTTTTAATTTAATGTGTCTATTATCAGTAGAAGAACCTCTTTTACCATGAAGTTGTACAAGTATTTAGACTTATGAGCAGATACCTTAACTACCATGATACTCTTTTGCTCCCTTAAGTTCAGCTAGAAATTAATTTAGTCAGTACCGTCCTTAATTGCATTAGACCCATGAAGTCATTCAGTATCTTCATCAATTTAATTATAAAGTACTTCTCTAAACTCTAGTTTAAGAGCATTTCTCAATGAAAGTGATGGGTGGAACAGTTTCTTTTGTACAAAGTCAAATTTTTATCTTGCGGTCAAACCTTCAAATAGATCACTGATTCCATCTCTTGCGAGAGATGAAATGAAGGGCTGCCTTTTAGTAACCATGGATGGTACAGAAGAGATGCTCCCTAATGATATGGATGTTGGCTGCAGCAGACTGATGCTAGTGCCGGCAGAAGCAGTGATATTCACAATATAGCTCTCAACACATATGCAAGGTATTGATATCCGTATTTACATATCAGCAAAGGCAAACAGAATTGTTTCCTCTTAGTAACTCGTGAGATGTAGCTTGGGCTCAGTAATAGGAAAATCACGGAAAGACTGGAAATAAAGGATGTGGTAACAGAAGTCGTAGAACCCCCATCCAATTCAGTGGTATTTGGCTTTTCTGCTGCTAAGTCAGAAACAGAAATACTACGAATTTTTGCAAGCTCACTATGTTCTCATCCACAGGCAAAACATGCTACTCTGGGAAAGTAACTTCAGGGTGCAGTTGCCCTAAGGGAAAAGTTAATTTTCCTCAGGTAGCTTGGAAGAGAATCCCAGTAAAGCCTGCAGTGATTTGCAGCATGACATTTTCTATGATGGCAGAAATGCAGTTTCACCTCATGGCCTTGTGTTTGCATGTTATACTTTATCTGGCTATGATATAAACCATGTTTGTGCTTACATAGTTTCAGCAATGCCCACAGTGCTCTGATTTATCTTTTTATCCTAAAAAGGTGGAATGTCAGTACAGTTTGACTAGCTGTGGTGATAACCTTCTGTAATACTATGCATGACTGAAGCACCAATCCCTCTCTGAGGATGGAAGAAATTGTTTTGAGTTCTGATACCTAATAATTTGTTCAGCTTTACTTTCAAGCTTACATATGACAACCGATTTTTTTTTAAAGCAGTTACCTATTCTTTTGTTAATTTGCAAGTTTTGTAGTCTTAACCTGTTTTGCTATATAGACAAAACTGTTAACATTCAGCTACATTTTTCTTAGCCCCTCCTCAAATTTCTGAGCTGGGAATAAGGCTGTGCCTTGCACATCAGTGTGGAGAATGATATCAAACTAGTGTTCAGTTGTAGAGTCTTTTCTTCTCTTATAAAACTCATAAATTGAGGGCATATATTAAAAAAAAAAATCACAAAGTTATATAAAACACCTTAGGGCTACTCAAGGTTTAGAAAAAATATGCAGAGAAGTCCAGGCTTAGAAGAATAGCACTCATTACCAGTGAAGTGCACACAGATAGGAAGCAAGCACTCAGAGCATTTAATGACAGAGGAGCAGGAAGGGCAGAGCATGGCAGCAGCTACAGGTGCAGCAATAACAATTCCAAGATCAGGATTTCTGATTCTCTCTTACAGAGCATCCAAGCAGCACTTTCAGTTATCCAGAGCCAGTAACAGACTCTACTGCATATTGTTTTTAAGCAACTGGAGTTTGCAGTTCTAAGGGTTAGGCAAAAACTAAAGTCATGACTGAATTTCAGGAAAGAAAACTTCCAGCTCTTCAAGGAGTTAGACAGTAGGATCCCCTGGGAAGAATTCTTCAGGGACTGTGGAGCAGAACAGAGCTAGCAAAACTTTAAGGTATTTTTCATATGCAAGAGCTCTTAATCCCCTGGTGTAAGAAATCAGGAAAGGAGGAGACTGGCATAGATGAGTCAAAACCTGCTGGTCAAACTAAAGGGCAGAAAGGAAGTGCACAGGCAGTGGGAGCAGGAACACCATAGGAAGAGTGTAGGGCACAGCCCAGTGGTGTAAGCATGGGATCAGGAAAGGCAAAGTCTGGATGGAGCTGAATTTGGCAAAAAATGCAAAGAGTACTAAAAAAGGCTGCTAAAGGCACATCAGCCAGAAAGGGAAGGTCGGAGAAGGTGTAGTCCCTGGATGAAGAAGGTGGGGACACTTGTAACTCTACTGCATATTGAAGGCTGAATTACTGAAAAGGCTGAGTTACTCAACTACTTTTGTCCCATCAATCTTCACTGTCAACTTCTATTTTAAAAATACCATTCAGAGGAAGTCCCCATTGACTAGAAAAAGGAAAATGTTGCACCCATTCTGAAAAAGGGTTAAAAAGGAAGATCCTAGGAACTACTGCTTTTTTAGCCTCACTTCAATGCCCAGGAAGATAATGGAACGCATCCTATTAGAAGCTGTGCTGAGGTGATTCAAGACAGTTTCAGGACACTTTTTACTAAGGGCAAGTCCCACCTAACCAATCCAGTGGCCTTCTATGATGTCTACTTCAGTGGGCAAGGGAAGAACTATGAATGCCATTTTTCTGTACTTCTATAAAGCCTTTGACACAGTCCTCCACAACATTTCAATTGGGGGGGACGATGGATTATTTGTTTGGTGGATGAGGAATTGGTTGGATGATTGCATCCAGAGGGTAGTGGTCAATGGCTCAATGTCAGGATGGAGATCAGTAACAAGTGGTGACCCTCAGAGCTCCAAACTGGGACCAGTACTCTTTAATATGTTCATCAGGGACACGGACAGTGGGACGAAGCGCGCTCAGCGAGTCTGCAGGTGCCACGAAGCTGAGCAGTGCAGCTGACATCACAGGGATGAGATGGCATCCAGATGGACATGGAGAAGCTCTAGAAGCGGGCACCCATGGAACCTCACGAAGGCCAAGTGCAACGTGCTGCCCCTGGCACAGGGCAACCCCAAGCACAAACACAGTTTGGGCAGAGAATGGATTGAGAGAAGCCCTGAGGAAAAAGGCCTGGGGTGTTGGCCGACAAGAAGCTCAGCATTATTCAGGAATGTGAGCCTGCATCCCAGAAAACCAACCTGGGATCCATCCAAAGAAGGGTGTCCAGCATGTTGTGGGAGGTTGCAATAACAATAAGCCAGGATACTGGTAGGAAAAAAAGTCATAAAGGCTGCTTTTAAAGTTTTAATATTTCAACAAGATGAATTCATAATCAAAACCCCACAAAATAAGTATTTATGAAAAAAAAATGCAAAAATGAAGATTTTTGAAAGATCTGTGATCGAAGTTTGTTTTCATTTCATTTCTTGATTTTTATCTCTGTCTCAAATCACAGACACATGCACAGAGGAAAAGCTTTAGGAAGCCTCAGTTTTCTGTTGTCACCAAGTCTGTCCACCTATCTATGCACGGAAGCAAATCTTTAATAACTAACTATAGGCTTACCCTGGTAAATTTTTTAATTTAAGTGATCCATGGAATTCTCAGCAAGGACAAGAAAGATCTCATATGAGTGCACATTTTATATTCTTTCAGTCAGCATTTTGGTTTGCTTTCATGACCACATCAGTCTAAACTCTTGTGAAGCTTTGCTCCATCACTGGGGTTTATTGCACACAGTGTTTATGTAGGTATTACAGTGACAATAGCCAAACTTAAATGATCACTTACATGGTCATTCTAAGATACAGAAAATAAAATGGCTGGGTGGAGTTAAAAGGCCCAGACCCAAAATAAACAAAAACTATCCAGATTTTTGTACTCATTCTTCAGTAGTGTGCTCCTGAAATAATGCAAATAATCAAATGAGACCCCTGGTAATGCATACATCCATAAATATTATTCTCTGAGGTTTCTTTGCTTCATCATCAGGACACAGGGAACAGTCCAACAGCTCTTCCTCGGTAATTTTCTGAAAGATCTGAAGTACACAAATACTAATTTGAGGCAACTGAAGAAATGAACTTGGCTTTCATAGCCAAGATCTAGCTTCATGAACTGAGAGTGCTAACAAATCATGCTGTGGTTTTCATTTTTTGCCGGTATTTAAGGTAGGTATTATGGAAATCTTGACAGACATTGTAATTCCATTATCCACAGCCTCATGTGTGTGAGCCAGCTGCCTTGTTATTTAGGTTCAGCTTACATAACTGAGAAAGCAGCTATTCACCAATGATAATATTTATTTTCACTGGTCTTATTCCTTGTATTTATCATCATAATATTATTTTTCTTTCCTCCCTGCTCTTAACCTCAGTGGTTGAACTTGGGATTTGAAAGTAGGGGATGCATTAGGACAGAGATTGGGTTTATATGTAGTGAATTTGGGCAGTAATAAATCCTCCAGATAATTAATGCTGTGATGCAGTTTCAGGAGATCTTTTCTGTGGTTTTCCTGTATTAGCCAAGTCAAACTAAGATTAGACAATCTTAAGAAAAACAAGGGGTCTTCATCTCCACTGGCACCCTCACCTAAAGTAGTTCATAACTTAATGCTACTGTTAATTGGTGAACATTATAAAATATGTCAGGACAAGCTTAAATAGGAGGCATTAATTGGGATTTGTCCCATATGGGAGTCATCTAGGGCCTGCATAAACAGAGATGAATGAAAAGGCCTCGCTCCCGTTCGAAACGTGACCTCTCTGGGCTTATTTGGGCTCCTGATGTAACAGGCACTGAAACAGCTAATTAGCTTGGCACTGTTTCAGACAGCTGGATTAGAGTCAGTGATAAAATGCAGCAGAAGGCACCTCTTGGCACAGGTTCCTGTAACTCATCCCGCCAGCCTGGAAATCCAGTGGAGAAGAGGGCTCCTCCAGGCTGGGGTTGGAGGCTCCTTCTGAGTCCAGAGAAACCAAGCCATTTGTCAAAGCCACATTTAACTGTACATGCTTATACTGCAAGAACAGAGCAATATATCTACCATAAATCAGCCCCAGGACTGGGCCAAGCTACTGTAAGTTCCTCCCCTGTGAGCAAATACTCTGCCACTCTTTGGAGAAGAGAGAGTTTCACAAACTCAAAGCTGCCTGTCAATCCATGGGCATAGAACCACTCCTACCCTTTTAACAAGGAGTTCTCACCAGCTACACTTACTTTACACCAGGGAGTATGAATTTTGTACCAATGTGCTTTACTCTACTTGGGAAATACACTTAACATTTTATACTCCTGAAGCGGTATGGGTTGCCAGCATGACAGGGAAATGTTTCAAAACAAGGGGAATACAGCTCCTGGGGAATACAGTTCTTGGGTAACACACCAGGATGAGATGTCTCTACATCAGATAAGAATAAATAACGGCAATATTCAGAAAATTATTTGGGGATTAAAGGAATTGTTTTAATGACCATCATCTTTGTTGACTTGACTGTTGTGTGCTACCTCACAAGGACAAAATTCAAGAGAGTATTTTTTGTACAATAGTTTAAATATAACTACAGCAAGCCATTCAGCTAAGAAGTAGTTACATGCAGTATCCTTCTGTGTTTTACTAGATTTTTATTAATTTTAAACTTATAAATGTAATTGGAGAAATATGATACTGTACCAACACAGTAGGAGGGAGCTTATGCAGTTATTCCATATGACTGAGTCGGCTCTGACATTCTCATGTTCCCATATTCTAAAAAAACCTGACTAGCCTTCTATTACCGTTCTCTCTTTCATATCCTTCCCACTCTACATCCTTCTTAGAAAAATGATATTAGTATGAGATAATATATTTGCACATTTTATGCATACAATTAGCAAGAACATTGAAGAATGTATTCCTACAGCAAAGAACATGGGTTTTAAACTATCTTGGCTATTATATGGTCCCTGAAATATATGAAGAGATTTAAAACATTCATCTTGGAGTTTAGCTATGGCAGGCTCGCATCGTTTCCCATCCACATTACATTCCCTATGATGTGAAGGGATTCTTGGAGCCTTTTCTGCTTTCATTACAATCTTTGTCACTAGGAATGAAGTATCCAAATTTTAATGCCTCATATATTTTGTCAGCTGTAGTGGTATGCTATACTACTCTGACCTTTTTGATTAGCTTGCCATTTCAGTTCTCCCTATTTACAGCTTCATTAACCTGTGGGGGAGAGGTGGACTGGCTACCAATCAAGGGATGGTCTATTAAAAAGGTCAGTGTAGTCCAGCATATTTACAATCCCTCCACAAACCAAGTTTGTGCAAGTTGTAGATATATAGAACTCCTCATTTGGGACAGCAAAGCAGCAGGAGTAGGAATTAAGTAGCATGAATTCAGCCTGAATGGCAGACATTAGGAAAAAGAAAGCAAGCAGAAAAAAGTCTCCTACTCAATTTCAGAGAAATACCACATTTGTTAACCCGCAGTTCTTAAGAGAAAACATTTGATCTCAACTGGATTACACTACCCAGATAACTGAAATCTACAGTTATTACTATTTTGAATTAGTTTTGAAGTCTACTCTAAGAAACATACTGTCTGTTTAGTATAATCCTGGGAAGCAAGAATGAAAACTGAGCAAGCTCTTTTGCACTGAGAGCTTTTTAAACAGGAAATATCTGAAGTTTGCCAACATTCTTTGCTATAGACTTCATTAAACATCATCTTCCATATGAGAAAACATTAGTAATAGTTATGTAATTAGTGCCATTTTAAGATAATTCAAAACTGATTCATAAAATAAACTTGTATTTAGACCACAAAGAGATAGGACAAAACTTAGACTAAACATGGAGTTTGATAGCAGAGGGCACTGTGCTACAGGAGGCTCTGTCTTTCAGATAAGAAGAAAAACTAAACTAATGACCACTTATGATCAGTGAGGTTGTTTAGGCATGTTAATCTGACTGACCCAGCCAGACTCCAGCTTCTGTAATTACAGGTCTCTCAGAATACCTAATTTTCCCTAAATGTAACTGTTTTGTGGTAGCAGTGGGACAGAGGGAAAGAGCCTCCTTTCCTAAGTACCTGAGCATTCCTACATGAAGCAGAACAGAATTTCTGGGGTGAAAACACAAGAAAATAATATTACATGCAGAGGTTATTAAATTACCTGGGAAAGTAAGATACAGTGAAGAGATTTTAAAAAGCAAGATTTCTCCCTCAATCATCACAATTAATAAATAATGCAAGCTCCAACTAATATTTAATCTGTCTTTGGGGCAAGACACTACTTCTCTCCAGAATTAGAGACAGACTGATTCATTGAAGAAATGGATGAATTCGGCATTAATTCAACTGTTTTGGTCCATAAGGATGTCACTGTGTAAGACTTTATTTCTCCTATCCATTTTAAACCTTTCACCACACCTTCAGTTACATCATCTTCCCACAATCATTACTAGTACATGTCCAGAGGCTGTTGTAATTTGCTTCTTTATCATTTATTCTTTATTTAAAGTAGCACTTAGGAAACAACTAATTACTTGTGTCAATGCTTCAGTTTCTAAGCAAGAGAAAATTTTAAGCTCAAAAAAAACAAAAAGGTATAAACAAAATTGAGGTAGCTAAAAAGCATCAGAATGGAAAATTACAAATAAAGCATGAATTAAGTCAAACAATTGCATCATGAAAGGTTATACATGTACTACACTGCCCTTTGTAGCTGTACTTGGAGCATGGACATGTCATCTTATGCTCCTGAAGAAGCCAGTGAGAGAATTCAAATACTTTTATTTCTCTTCCTGTTTAACATATTGGGAATATTAAGGTCCCATTCATTTTGACACTATTTAATATCCTTCTACTATAGTGATTTCCTCTTTTTCTCAGGGACACCAATCCACCCTTTCATAAGGTATTTTCATATTTGTTGACTGTAAAAGACCATGCACGATGTGCAAGAAGCAGAGCACAAAGGACAGTGAAACTATCAATGCAAGCTATAAATAAACAAAATCATAGATTGTACTGACATATCCCTTGTATATACACACACAAAAACAGGGTTTGAACAAAAATCTTGTCATTGCATGACTTGTCTTTTATGTGTTAGTGACAGAAAATGGTTTTATGAAGTGTTATACTAAGTGGTCATTTTAACTTTATTTATCACAAATTAAAGCTGCAAAATTAATTAGATCCTATTGCTAATCAGAGGAATCTGCTCCAAAGAAATACTTGGACATATTGGTAACTTGGTAATGTGTTGAATTTCTGTAGGCCAGTAATTTTTCTTGGCTTGCTCTATATAAACATCTAATAGCAAAAGAAAAAAAAATCAAATCAACACAGTTTTATTGAAGTCTGTGTTGATTTAAGCCATCTGAAGTTCTGGCTCAGTACTAAGATTATTTGTTATTACAAGCAAAGCATACGTAAAATCTAGGATATTTTATCTTTACAGGCTTGGCTGGAAATGTTGTTCTTGGGTGCATGAAGAAAACTGAAGACAAACATTTTGAACATGAAAAAAAAAATGCTCAGATTTAGTGACCTCTGAAGAAAAAAACCTGACTGATTTAGTCAACTTAATTCTACACCCATGGTTTTGCTGCTTATCACACATGCTCTCTTGCATCACAAAAAGACAAATCCTCGCTTAATTAATTTCATAATGTATTAGCTGATAGTATAATAATTGTGATTTCTTTAATTCCCTTGATCATTATCTTCATTGAGTCCTAGAAATGTCTTGGATACATGAGAAACTTCTGAACCTACCCAGCTATCCAGACTCCAACTAAACGTCAGTGGACTCATAGGAAAGACCCAAAAAAAAAAAAAAAAAAGCAAACAATCCAATCCAACCCAAACCAACAGGATTTGCAATTGTTCCTAAAGACAAAGAGGCAGTATGTTTATTTTTATTTATATATTGCTATCCAGAGAAAAGGCAGATCACAGCCTACAGCCTGCTGGGCATAGACCTCCAACCTGAACTACAGAAGATGAGGTTCATATCCATACATAGATTGGGTACAGGCAAGGACCTCAACTTGCCTTTCCCAACACAGGTACCTGCAATTCTTTCCTTAACCATCATCTTCTCTGCCTGATCCCTTGGAGTTGCCAAGACACAAATAAAAGCTAAATAACTGCTGCCAAAACTTTCATGAAATGAACGGTAATGTAGACAAAAGCCATCTCCTGAGGGGAAGAGTGTTTGCTACAGCTTGTGGTGCTTCTGAGGACATCAGGGAACATAAGGGCAGGAGGTACTAAGGTACCTCAGAAAGGCAATTATTGGTTCTGCTTGTTCCTTCTGATGGAATACTGCTTCTACCTGAAGACAATTTCTGATCTTTCTGAAGAAATGGGAAGAGTCTATACATAAACCAGTTACTAGGGATAAAAAATTTCTTCCTGGCTAATGCAGGTACCTGAGTGAAGTTGTGAAGCACGAGTTTCATCAAACCAGTTTGCTGGTTTAAAATGAAGCTTCCTTCATGCTTTATGAGCATCCCAAAAGCAATGCACTCAGTGGTCCATGAATAAATGCAAATGAACACAAGCATTCAGGTTTCAAACTTGGGAGACCAGCATACAGAAACCATTTTAATGATTTTTTTCTCTAGGCATACATGGACATGAGAGGTTAATTAAAAATGCACTAATAAAGCTGACTTTGTAAGAAGCAGTCATTTAGCCCTTTGAATCAGGCCAGACCTTAGAAGCCATTTCACTTTCTTAATTGTAAAGTTTTCCATCACTAATACTTTTCCAAAATGATAAGCCTTCATTCTGTTTTCAAATGCCTAGATGGATTGCTAAGTCTTGAATATTTTTCCTGTTGAAATGAGTAAGTAAAGTAAGGTTTACTAAAGCTATCAACTGGATATCAGACAAAAATGAGCTTTCAAAGAGAAAAAACTACTTAAGTTTAGGCAATGCTCCCCCATCTCACTTATTAAAAGAACAGAGGTTTCCTTTAAGTACCTCAAAAAGGAGGGAAACCTAAACCCCTTAAAAATTAGATACAAAAGGTATACAGAGTGACTGGGGGGATGCAAGGTGGGGTAGATCTCAGATGACATGAGGTGCACCTACAAAAGCAAGCAGGGTTGTCAGCAGAATGAATTCGAGGAGCAAAAAGGTTGATGCCCCAAAGTGAGCACCATAAGAGCATTTATGAGTGATAAGCTATTCTCTGGCCCTGTGGACCTTCTGGGAGCCCTGAAAGGAACCCAGTCTGTGTGCTCGAAGACTGCTTTGCAAAATAAAGTTTTGAGGGAGTGGGGAGGGGTTTTGTTTTCAGGAGGAAGCCTCTACTGTGAGCTAAAATGCTTTTACACAGCACTGTATCCTGGATTGCAATTGGAAGAGAAATAGCAGATGTTCATCTCTCTTCCACAGCGATGACAGAGTTTGTTTACAGGTTTCTCAAAATGTCATTGCCACATTACTTCAATTGCCATTAAGTGTATTTAGTTGACATAATGCTTACAAAACGCAATTTAGACATATCTCACTGCAGAATACTAAACTACTGCTTTTTCCTTCTGTGAAGGGTTGCGTGTGACCTGAGCACAGCGGTTCAAGAGGTGAACTTTCGGAGAGGCAACAGAGGTGGAACGCATTAGTGTCACTTAGAGAAACATCAGACATTTTGGGGTCGTTTCCATACAACCCACAGCCAAATAAAATGCTGTGGGAATATTTCTTAACTGAAACATTTCACCAGCTCATTTCTTGGAAAAGGATTTTTTTTGAAAGAATGAAACATTGCCGCTGCTTAAACGGTTTGTCTCTAGGCCAAGGAATGATCTCTGTGCTGAGTGGGCACAGCACTTTGCAGACTTGATGATTAAATGATAATGGCAGCATTTCAACAAAAGCAATGTTAGCTGCTTATAGCAAAAGCAGAAGTGGAGATCATGCTAGAGATGCCTAAAAGATGAAAAGCATTTTGCTCATACTTCCTCTCCATCGCAGAAATGAGCTTAGAGATCACTTAGCCTCTGCATCTTCCCACTTTTATGTTCATTTTTGTCTGCATTTCTTACTGATTTTGCTGTTTCTCGATCTCTCTTTTTATACATATAGCCTGACAGGGGAAGATATTTTTGGGGATTTGCTAAAAGGTAGATTTCCCCAGCATTAATATCAGCATGCCTGAAGCAGCCAACACATTGTTAGAGAGAATTTTTGCATTGACATATTGTAAAAAGCACGTCTCTGAAGGAATTATAGTTGCAGTTCCTATTATATTTCTCTTTACATTTGTATGTCCACTTGAACCTGAATATCAAATCAAGTTTTAGAGAAACAGGATAATAAATATCTGCATGAAACAGCACAAATTTTACACATGAAAAGCAGCATAAATATGCATCCCTAGCATTTGCAAATAAATTTACACAAGCTCTGTGTCACACAAAAGATGGAATGGTGGTCATAAGACACAAAATCATAAGGAAAATAAAGGGTTATTAAGTTGATACAAAAAGCACATTTGATTTAATTTTAGAACTTTTTCAGGCTTAAAAAGCTGGATATTTTTAATGCTACCTATATAAATTTTCAAGCTGAGGCTACCCATGAAACAGTGGAGATTATCAAAGAAATTGGGAAGACAGAAGCCAAGAGAAAGAAAGGCAGAAGCCAAAAGAAGGGAAAAATCTCTCCACAGTTATGTCACTCTCCAAGAACATAAAAGTCTAATTGTGAGACATTTGCCACCACTCCCTTCAGTCAGCAAAACCCTCTTAAGTAAAGAAGCAAACACAGAAGTGAGCAGAAGAACTTACTTTCATACTCATATTAATAGTGTCTAGGAATAAATTAAACTGCAACAACAGATTTCTCTACTTTACTCCTGGTTAGCTGAGTAATAATATACTGAGATCTAGGCTTGATACAAAACTTTATGAATGGCAAAGAAATAAAGATAATCATGTAAGAATTAATAGATGCCCCCAGTGATTCCTTATAAAGGCAAATAATGACTGAACTATTTGTTTAAGTGCAGTTTGTGATTTTACAATGCAAACAAATGTGAACTTATAGAAAAAAAAGGATGTTGTGGAGCAATAAACTGACAAGGAGATTTTTTTTTTCAGCGTGCTCATGCTGTATACAACAGGGAGATATTATATGCCCAGATTACATAGTTATTTCTAGTGCCTCCTGCCCCACCAAGTGGACTAATAGTGTTATTTTTTTATCATAAATTTGTATATTTTCCTTTCAGGATTAAATGAAGTATATGTTCCCATAGCAACAAAACATAATTCTTTACAAATTTAAGTCTGAGCCCTTAGCACTAAATTCCATGGAAGCTTACTTTCATTTGGATCTTATTATACAGGCAGTTTTAATCTGCAAAGCTCAAAGATGGAGGGGTTGGGAAATCAGTAATCTATACATGGCATAATATTCACATCTCTAAATGCACCATAGAATTTCTTAATCCTTCACCCTGAAAATCCATCATACCCTGAAAAATCTGTTTAACATGTCTGCTCTGCTTTTCACAAAATTTGTTCCAAAACATGGCAATGGTCTTTAGACAGTTGACAGTTTCCTCACAGAGAGCCTTGGAAAATGTGATATTTAGTGAGTTCCAGCTTTCTAACAAGAGGGACAGCTATTAGGCATACTCAGTTTAAACAAGCAAATAAATACTCTTTACATTAATTTAATAGAACCAGAGAAGACTTCCAAGGACAACAGCAACAGGACTAAACCAAATGCCAACCCACGCTCTAAAACCTTAAGGAAAAACTTAGTACTTATCATGTGTAGGATGAAGTAAGTTCATTTAATCAAGAATCTTAACCATTAAATCATGTCTCCTTTTAAAAAAAACCATATTCCACATCACCCCTCCCAAAAGTGAGCTTGATTTCCTTCCCTTTTAGCTGAAGATGTCCCCTTACCCTTCTCATGGAAAGCCATCACATGGTTTCTCCTCTCCAACTCATGTTTTCATTTCATGTTGTGAAAGGGTTTTGGTTTTTTTACTAGAGGTAACCTCTCTAGTACAAACTGCTGAATGCTTAGCTGCATTTAAAATAGTTCAAAAAAGGGCTAAAGCATATGCTCAAAATTTCATCAACGACTACACAATTCAGAGAATAATTTCTCTTTGTAGAAGATGAAAGTCCCAAGTTTTTGGCTATGGGGGTCTCACTAAACTTCCATAACCAAGAAATTTTTACTAAATTCATAACAGTTCAAATCCTCCCATCTCCTCTTGTATTAGAGTTTTATCTACAACAGTGTAACACAGCATTTGTATTAAAATTTCATGATTTCTCAGAAAAAGCATCTCCTATCCACTATTTAGACTGTGATGCCTATCCACTCCAGGGACAACCCAAAATCACTACACTTTTAACCAATGACCTCTGTCCATGGATATTTGAAATATTATTGACACTAAAAAGAAATGAAATATTTGAAAAATTATATGCTCAGAAAGTATTCAAATAGAAGATGAAAATATTTATCAAATGCTCTGATAAGTGAGAGTGCAATTATAACTCAGAATAACTGGACATTGACACGACTATGACCAGCAACCTGGAAATTGCTTTATTTTACTTTTATTGAGACTTTTCTCAAGTTTTGCTTAGTTTAGCCCAACCAAGGAAGGAACAGATCTGGGAACAACACAAAAACTGCAGGATAGCAGTGGATATGCTGACAGTTGTACCTTCATGCAACCAAGAAAAGACAAAATATCCCAGTCTACAGGAGATGAACACTAACATGCTTCATGTAACGCTCTGAAATCAGGAAAATTCTTCTTTATTAGAAGGAAGAGCAGGAGCATAGCCTAGTCAGCACAAAATAAGGAACAGGATTCCCTTTGTGATGATTCTTTTCCTAAAAAGGTGGCAAAGCACAGTATCTAAGCAGATTGACTGAACTGCAGCCCAAGTGGCCACTGTCTATAAGGTGCTGAGACTTGCCACAGCTGCAGGAAGACAGTGGACCACAAACTGTGTTTATTGCAGTTTTACAGAAGCAAAACCTATCACTTCAAGGTATTTATATATTACATATCTCATCCCTTAAAACATAGTGACTAAAGGCTCATCCTTTGAAAAATTGTGACTGAGACATTTAGAAAAGCAACTTTAGATTACAAAAATACTGATTTAATTTTTTTTTATTATTTCCTCCTCTTTTGTAAGATATGAGTGTTTTCATCTTCACTATAAGAGTACTGCACTGAAGTGACAGCTGCTAAAAATGTACATCACTTGTGGCCTTGGTTTGAAACATTAGGAATGATGGGCACAGTTCTGGTCTCAAATATCTTGATAAATCCCACCATTAATCTCATAGCAAGGCTCTAATGTTTTTTTTATAAGGTATTACTTGATATATTCTTGCATTCCAAATACCAATATGGGTATATATGCAACATAAGCCTGGAAGACACCCAGGGTTATTTGACTTTTAAAATTCATCACTAAGTCAGGCTTACAGAATTATGCGATGACACCAGGAATGGCCATTTCAAAGCATCAGCTGCTTTACCTCATGCTACTATAATCTTTTTTGCATATCACAGGGCAGCAAATCCTGAAATAGGGGTTGTTATATACTGGAAGCTGTTCTGAAGAGTTGGTAATTTTTTAAGACCTTAAAATCGGTATAATCCAAACTATTTCCCTGGTTACATTTGAGCTCCCCTGTGCTGATTAAACTTTCCAGAAAAACCATATAGAATCACAGATCTACTCCTCTAAAGCCTTTTACATTTTTACCCCCTTTCCAACATTCACTCCTGAATTATGCATTTAAAGCGAACTCAAACTCTTTAAATATCTCATCATCTTTTATTTAGAGACAGCTTAACATGAAAAGTCCTGTTAGAAGGATTTGTTTTACATTTTTAAAGAGCAATATTTCCTTTACAGCCGAGCCTTAAGTGGTCTTACTTAAAAGCTGTATTAGCTTCTTTCAGGAGTTTTTATTGGATTTGCACTAGTGGTAGTAAAAGCTATTTCTAAATGTCTCAATCAGTAGCAATGCACTTTGTTCATCTCTGTTTGCCCCGATGTTAATATTTCTTCAAGCTAAAAAACAGAAAGTAACCCCCTCAAGCCCCCAACAAGGCACATAAACATTTATTTCTGTACCTGATGTTTCCCAGAGATGATCAATATGGCAATTTCCTGCCAACCCAGAAGGCTAATTACCACTCATTTTCAGAGACTGACAAGGCAGAAGTATTAAAGTGTTCTGAAAATAAGTCACAGAGACTCATTAAAGAGCCCTAGAATATGATTCCTTGCCTTTTCCTTGGGAAAATAGGCATCTCATTATGGTTTATGTGAAGAAGTTGGGTGGTAGCATCAGTGAAATTCAAGTGTCTGGGGTGAAAAAGCAGTGAATAAGTATCTGGCTGGAAGGAGATGTTAAACCACTGTGAATAAATTTTGGGTTGTGCATTGTAACTGATTTCTCTTAGGTTGGAATGAGTAGTTCCACAGTAGATTCCTGTGGCACATGTCCCTCCAAAACACATATTCAGGACACTCCTTCTCACACTACTTTTTAAGAGTTAAAGAGTTCCCATGAAGCTATTTCTTAGTGCCTCATAAGCATGAATAAAAAGAATATTGTTCGTTCCTTTTCCAGTAAAATCATACTGAATGCACATGTTCAACACATCCTCCTTCCAAATCAGATGGCCTGTGCTAATCTGCAGATATTTAAGAGATATCTCTGCCACCTGTGCCTGTATTTGCTAGAAATGCCCCATCATACAGCATGCTACAGTAAATTTTTCTGGCCCTCTTTGTTTCAGCGGACTTAATAGAAAAGGTTGTCCTTTGGCAGCAACTGCCTAGCACTTGGTTAAATGTCTGTTGGTTATCTCATTCTTAAAATAAAAAGGTGAGTGCTCTGATGAAAGAAAAAGGTGTTTTACAGAAGGAATTTGGTAAGGGACAGGTGAGGAAGAGGCTGGCAAGACAAAGAAAGGGAATAAAATCAGTCTGTGTTTGGGGAGGAAAGAAAGAAAATATTTTAATATGCCATTTAAACAATAAACATGAAAAATAACTAACCCAAAACCTGTATCATTGAATCCATGATTTTTTGGTTTTGTCCTGTGAATTCACAAGGAATAAGGTTTTTAGATTTTCCTTGGGGATCACAAAGAGATAAAAGGTGACTTAGCAGAGACATTCACCACTGGCAGCTGAGCACTTCAGTGCATCTTGGATTCCTGGAGAGCTGCTTCTGGCACACAGGTTTTCTTTGTGTCAGATGTTTAGTTATGCAGGCAAATGATCTCCTGGATTAAGTGTGCTGCCGGCTCTTAGCACCCACAGACGCTGATTGCCCTCTACAAGGAATATTTGCTGCAGTGCTGCTGGAGAGGTGTTGGCAGGTTTCAGAGAGTGCTCAGGCATGGCCCAAATCCACCAGGTCTGTTTTAGGAAGCAAACTAGAAAATGCATTTCCAGAAAAAGAATACGATGCCCAATGTTGGAAGTGCTGCACAGCCTTTCTATAACTCCCTTTTATTGCTCAGATGTGTAGCCCATTAGGGGAAACAAAAAAACCAAACCAAAACAAAAAACAAAACCAACAAAAAATGAAACAAAAGGCAAGGTTTGCCAAGAAAAGTAAGGTGATCTCTGGTTTGAGATTCGTACTCAGGGTCTTTCAGAGAAAGATCTGAAAAACTGGCAGGAGAAAGTTTGAAGGAGGAAGGAGAAAAGTTTGAAAGAAAGCTCATGGGAACTGCAGGAAAAGAACACTCTTAGGGATTTTTCTCACAAGAGTATTAAAATAAATTCTCCATATCCATCTTGATTTATTCCAGCATAGATCCTTGTACTATCTGGCATCTCAGAGGCTGCTCGATGTAGTGAGAACAACCCTGCCATCCCAAATAGGATGGAAGTTTCATGTAGCATTAACTATTTAAGACAGCATTACTGCTGTCAAAACATGTATTTATTAGAAACGGATAAGTGGAAAGGAAATCCTTCTATTTGACTCATTTTATCCATCTCATAACTTCTAATCAAATGGAGCCTGTATCTCAATTTCTCTGGCTTTTGGAATTAAAGAACTGCAACTCCTATGATAAGCTCTTCCCTCATCTCAAAATCCAGACAATTTAATTTGCTTAATATACTTAAGTTTGTAATAGCTAAATTGTAATTTAAAACAGTAATGTGGCTCACTTTATTTTTTTAATAGTGTGATCTGAAAATCAGCATATTGGTGATTTTTTAAAAACTGCTTGAAATCTTTAATGTCAGTTTTGTATATCATTTCAAGAGTCCACAAGCATGTAAAGTGGCTAGTTTTGTTATGTGGTATAGCTATTTTTAATCTCATAGGAGAGATTTTGCTAGAAAACAGAGCCTACTCTTTGAAATACATTGTATTTTAAATACACAGAGATAGCTGAAGGGAACAGTGTGAGACCAGCAGGTGTTACATTCTCCTGCCCTGCTATCAAAGCAATGCCACACTCTACATCTTCATGTCAAACAGGTTAAAAAGCAAGTATCTCAAAATAGCTCCATCCTCACCAAGTGACCCAAAATCACCTTCAAACTGAATTTTTTCCCTAAGATTACCATAAGTTAAACTTCCTGGAAAGCTTTTAAAAATGTACTCTCAGCAACTTCAACAACTTCCTTTGAAAGAGCAGCCTATGTAAGACACTTGATTTCAAAGGATTTGCATTTAAATATACATCTATTAGAGTTCAAAAAAATATGCCTACCCCAACATACAAGATTATTTTACTACTTTTTTTTTTTTAAGTGGAAAACCTTCATTAGTAAACCTGACTTGATATTGGTAGGAAATTGCCAATATCTTTGAAAGCAAAACTGGAAAGCATTCAGTCATAAGATTTTTTTTTTTAAATCACAGTATAAATGTGAAATGCATGGTCATGAGACAAACTACAGTCCTGACTATTCTGAGTGATTGTGTTCCTATTAATTCATGTGTGACTCCTCCAAAGTATCAAACTGAGGATCCAGTTTCATAAAATATCAAATTATCAAACTGAGTAACCAGCACCTAGAGGGAATTTAAGTGTTTCTGAAGAATACACTAGGTGGCAGTTTGCCTGAAAAAAAAGAAAAACAGGAAATATATGTAAATTTTCCTTATAACTGCTTTAGAATAGCATTCATCTGTTGAAGAATACACCCTATTTTAAGCAATAATTGTTGTTTTTTCTAGAAAAGGGCTGAACAGAATGAAAACTTCCAAAATTATTTAAAAACACAAACAAACCCATGCATTGTGATGCTTCCAGCACAAAAAAAAAAAACAAACCTACAGTGGGTTTATGCTTCTAATTAGAAGTGCACGAGTTTTTGGTTTTCCGGTGAGGCAGAATAAGAATGTTTTACAGCCAAGAGTGTACAGAGCTCCAAGCCCTGCATCCAGGTCTGTACAGCCTCACTGCCCTTAGAAGCTTTAGGGGCAGTTTACTAAGCATTTTGGAGCTATTCAGCATGTCCTTTTGTGCAGATAAATTTAAAAATTATAAAATTGCAAATTGTCGATCACCTCCACAAAGATGAATAGAAGACAACCAGCTAAATGACTCTTCTTTGAATGGAACCATTGGGCACATCCATTTGCAGCCAGACCTACAATCCCAACACAGCAGAACACAGCCTAAGGCACAAGGCTGACTGCAGGAGGGCCTTCCAAATCCTTACAGGAATATTCCTTTGGGGGCCAGGAGGTATTTTACAGTACAACGATGCACACCAGTGACACCAGTCAGTCTGACTTTGTGAACCACTTCTCAGTGGCACCAAACACCCAGGCAGCACTTTAAAACACCCTCCCTAAGCCACTGGTCTTCAGGCCAGAGGGAAATGGGGAATGAGGCCACAATGGACGTCTACTGAACACTGGGGAAGTTGTCCCAAGTTGTCCCATTGGACTTGCTGGAAAACAAGATATTCCAAAAAGTAAGCCAGGCTAGCTAAACTGACTTGAGGACTTGAGCTTTTGAGACTAATAGAAAAAGAAATCTCTTAAAGATAGTGCAATCCATGTGATAGCTTCCCAGTAATTTGAAAGAGAAAAAAAAAAGATAAATTCCTATGGGTAGATAGGTGATAAAAATCTAAGCCAATGATATCTATGGAAAGGTAAAGCTCAGCACCAGTACTGTCATAATTCCTGAGACTGAATTGTTGCTCAGAACAAGTTGTCTAGGCTAACCCAATCCCCATCTGGTCAGGATGACTGGATTTTAGCTTAAATTATTCCCACTTGGCATCCAGTCATGCACTGTGTCCAGAGAGAGAGCCTGCACATTGCTTCTTTTCAGCGCACCAGGCAAGGGTGTGACCACCAGCCCACAGAGCCCGGGCCACTCAAGCCCCACAGTTACCTTGGGTAAGCAGCAAGGCTTTCCCCATGCCCAGTTAATAAGGTTTATGCAATAAATGAAAAACAGCTGTGGATTAATTAATTCTCAGACTAAATTTAATAGCTTGAAATACTCTTCTGCACTTTCCTAGTCCTCTTTACTGCTGTGGTTTAACCCTAGCAGCCAAGCCCCATACAGCCGCTGGCTCACTCCCCCACCAGTGGGATGGGGGAGAGAATCAGAAGGGTAAAATAACTCAACGGTTGAGATCAAGACAGTTTAACAGGGAAAGTAAAAAATATGCCCACACAAGGAAAACAAAGCAAGGAGTTCACTCACTACTCCCCATGGGCAGTGTTCAGCCATCCCCAGGAGCTCAGCATGCATAACAGCAATTTGGGAACACAAACAGCATCACTGCAAATGTCCCTCCCTTCCTCCTTCTCTCCATAGACTTTATACATTGAGTCTGATGCCACGTGGTCTGGAATATCCATTTGATCAGTTTGGGTCACCTGTCCTGGCTGAGTCTCCTCCCAGCCTCCCATACAGCATGGCAGCACAGAAAGCAGAAAAGGCCTTGGCTCTGGGCAAGCCTGCTCAGCAATAACAGAAACATCAACCCTGTGTCCAGCACAAACCTAAAACACAGCCACATACAAGCAACTGGAAAGAAAATAAATCCTACTTCAGCCAAAACCAGCTGGGGAAGGAAAAAAAAACCCAAAACCAAACAAAGCAGAGGGAAAAAAAAAAAGAAAGAATGAAGAAACATTAGAAACGTTTTGCCACCTTGTCCACCTTTTGTGTGTAAAAAGATTCCCAAAAGCAACACTATAAAATATTAATTATTTCACAGTTGGGTTCACCATGTTGAATAGTTTGCATTCAAAATACAACAGCTACCAGTGAATTGATTCTTTTTTTGCACTCTGCAATAAAATTTGCCATAAATAACAATGAAAATACAGATCCTTTCCCTAAGCCTACAGTAGAAAGAAGAAAATATCAGTAAACTTTTTACTGTCAAGTAAAAGTCTGAACAATTAGTGGTATCTGTTTATTCCTGTTAATTTAGCAGGACAACAACAACAAAATCCCTTTATTAGCCATACTTTTTCCTAGTAAAAAAAAGGCATTGTTGCACACCATACATTTAAAGTGGGTTTTTTTTGGCAAGCATATGGGCTCTGATTGTCAAACATATGCCATAAATTCATAGGCAGAATCAGGGCAAATCATTTGACCTTCTTGTGGCTCAGACAATCCAGCTGTAAAATTAGATGAAAGCAGAACTGAAAAACAGATGCTGCTGCATCCAATTTGGGCTTTCTTGAGCAAACAACATCTTAAGAAAGCAGAATTAATGTCTTGTATGAACTGCAATATTTTATTTGATGCTTATCAGCACAATCTGTAAGTTAAAATAAAAATCTGAAAAACTTTGCAAGCCTGCTGCATGTATTAAATTCAATTTCCAAATTTACCAATTATTTATGTGTTTCCAAAGACAGGCAGTAACTACCTAGAGAACTGAGCCTACTGAGCCTTTGGCAAGGAAGTTTCGGCCTGGAATGAGTTGAGTACCACAGTCTAAACCATCTGTCACATCCGTTCTGGACCTGCAAGAGCCTAGAGAGGTATCTGGAGAGAAGACCAGGCCAGAGCACCTGACACATGCACAGGTTTAGCCCATTTTCCAGGCAGTCAACCCCCCCCAGAAGCTCCACCTGAAATTTGAAACTCTTTCCTCTTATGAGGTCATAGGGAAATCTACTTTTTGCTCATATCTGGGTTGCCAGCTTCTGCTGGGCTCCAGTGTGCTGGCAGCTGATAAGAGTGTGCTGCAATGTCCTATCCAGACAGGTCTGCCTTTCCCGCTAGGAGGAATCCATCACACCTGTGTACCACTGCAGCTGTGCAATCACTGCAGCTGTTCAATCACTGCAGCTGGTGGAATTCCTAAAAAACGTAAAACCACAGCTTGCTCCCAGGCTGCAAGGTAGAACTTCAGCAGGGGCAGTTGCAGACACCCTCAGGGGGAATACAAGTTGCCACCTTGCTGGTTTGAGATCTTCCAAGTGTATATTGGGAAAATATTTCAAAATCCCGAAGGAAATTTAATAAAAGGAAAAAATAAAACACCACCAGAATGCACATCTCACAAGTCAAGTTTGCTTACTTGTGTTTGAACTCAGAAATAAACACTACTCCTATTTCAAAGGCAAAAGAGAAAACGTGCCTGAATTTGCACCTTGTCTGCTTGACCTCACCTTTTGGAGGTGGGAAAACTGTATTTGGATTATTTTCAAGAACATCATCTGGAACAAGAAAATACAGAAAAAACTCTAAGTTTCACTTAAGAAAGAGTGAAATTAATGTGTGGCATGGTTGGTTTTTTTTTCTATCCTATTCCATCTCTTGACTACATAAAGTACGCAATGAATTCAGCCAGAACCTAAAACTGTGTTTGCTTCACCCTTTTCCAAACCAGAAATTACACCCTGCTTAGTAAATGCCTTCCCCTATTGCAAACCAAGCAACCACAAACCGGGTTCTGATGTTGCTGTGCCATTTCAAAGCCCTAAGTACCACAGGGTTCTCACTGATGACTCTCGGTCTAGGACAAAATAATGTAATTAAGCAGAACAGATCAGAACATTAAAACAAGTTTTAATTTTTTCTTTTAGTAATGCTGTCCAACTGTGCCAACAGGTGTAGTTTTCATTACAAATAATAAGGAAATGCTAATAATGACTGTACTTCAGTTTTGGTGACAGCAAAGAAAATAAATTCTTCCTAAATATAGTAACCCTGTTTTTGCCCTACAGCAATAAAGCTGATGGAAATACATTGCTCTTATAAACACTTCCTTATACCTTTGGAGCTGTTTATGAGGAAGGAGTTATTACATTAATTATCCTGTCATTCTGAAATTTAAATCATGTAGTAATATCTAGTATGATGTCCTAAGGGCACATTATATTTTCATATATAGATTTTTTTATTGCTTAAAAAAAAGACCCTTTATTTGTAAAAAATTTGCATAAGTTCTTTTCATTTTATCTAATTTGGTTCCTTCATGGAGCCAATCCATCACTTAGTTACTAAGATAGTTTTTGCAATTGAACGCTGATTTGTCATAGAATGTAGGCATATTTTATATCTTCTTGAAAACAGAGTTTAAAATAATAATGTGAATTCCTTGGAAAACAAGTTGTAGAGAGATGAAGCCAAAGTCTCTGTTAATAAATGTCACAATTTAATAGAAAAATAAAATGAAGGGAGAAAATGCCAAACTGTATATCTAAGAAATTCCACTTGAAGGGTAAAGAACACATCACGCTTCACCAAGGAGACAAAATTTTTGGTTTTGCGTGTTTAGATTACACAGACTCTCACCAACCTACTTTATCTACCTCAGTAGATAAAAAAATAATCAATTTTGATAAAATATGATCCAATGCTAGGTGTAAAAAGATACCTTCTGGTGAATGAACAAACAAAAAGATTGCATTACTTATTTTGCAAAGAAGACAGCAGAAGTTCACATAGGATTAAACCACACCTTAATTCCCCAACACCTTGAGCATTGTGGATACTTAATATTTGTATGTTTCTAGTTATCTGTGAATTGTAATTAAACAAATGTTTCTGTCAATTGGCAAAGAACTTCATTTGATATTCCAACCCAATCCTAAATTCTTAAGCATGAGGTTAAACACCTTAAATAGTTCAAGAGTAGAGGACAGCAGAATTTCATTTGTATGTAAAAATATTGTCTTAGTGAGGACAGCACACTCAAATGAGAGAGACACGAGCAATGACATTCTACTTCACATGATATGGAACTGCCTCTTTTTGGGGGCAGTCTTGGATTCTCTGCTCCAGCTCAGCCATTTCAGCCTCGCCATCTCAGTTCAAATATTTATCTGGACACAGCTTGTCTGTATAAGGGCAGTTTCTGAGGAACTATTCAAAGCCCCTCTCCAACAGCTTTACTCTTCCCATCAAAACAGTTTAAAGTCCATGATAAGTCCCACAGTTAATCATCTTTTTGGAGGGCCAAGGGAGAGCTGGTAGCTGAGAAGCTGAACAAAAGCAAACAAAACAGGGCTGAGCTTCACCGAGCATGTGTCCATAAGGAACCAGATGGAGAGTTTGCCTGCATGTTTTCCCCCATGGGACATTTCCAAAGAGCTTATGTACAAGGCAGGGAGTGCCACTTGCACTTATATTTTCTGGGGAAGGGGGGAAGGTTGGCTAAAAACAGATGAAGTGAATAAAGAGCAACATGCTCCTCAAAATTTTAAGGTTTTCCTTTTTCTCCTTATGGTTGCAATGTATTTTGTACTCAAAGCTTTATACCCAGTTGTAAGGCTGTACCTGAGAAATCGATGTGGAGCAGCTCAAGGGCCCTTGGCTTCAGTTACATCTTGGCTGCTGCTTGATCCAGAAGAACAGCAAAATTCACACTGCAAAAAACTACCTATTTAAAGACAGAATTTAAGACTCTAAGGCTGCCATGCTGAATGGCTCATTGGACAATCTATATTAGGAAGCAGTGGTCATCTACAGAGAGTGCATCCAGGCATCCCTTTCTGCCAGAGAAGGCTGAAATGGGTGACAGAGCACTTCCATACCGGCACTACTGAGGGTTTGCAGCATGATGGGCATGGGTATCCCACGTTGCATGGAAAAGACCCAGGAAAAATCTTTGCTGCCAGCACTATTTCAGTGGGAAACGAAGTGAATTAAACGGTTAAAGCATTTCTTATTCCTGAAAAAGTTAGCCAATGAGCACCAAAAATACCCAGAAACAGAAGTCACTTTCCCCAAATCAGGAATATGTCCAAGAACGTAGAGGGTTTAGGAGTGCAAGTAAATTACAAATTTCATAGTCAAGTCAGGGACCTTCAACAGCCCTTGGATATCCATATGGGAGGAGAATATACAGGAAAAGGTGAAGAGTAAAGAGAATCTCAGAGGAATATTTTCTGATGTTATGTACAATACTCCATTAGGAACCTCTGGAAAACTTTCAGCTGAGGAGCAGAGAACATTCAAACACTTTGCTTTCACATAACCAAGCTGTGGTTTAATCTTTCAGCTAACTTTTTAAGAAACTTGTAGATCACTTTTAATTCAGAAAATTAATCTCAGAATATGATGTTGAACAATATTAAAATCTTTTTTTTCCTATAATTTGGTAGTATACAATATTACAATAACTTTTTCAGCCACCAAATCAAAAGAAAAAAAGCAGACTGACATTAATGGCTAACAGTTCATATTGCTTTTTACATTTTACAATGAAGGTGTGACAAAAATAAAAACCAAGTCTAAAAATCTTTATTTCCAACTGATGGTTGAGTTCCAATTATATGAATAATTAATAAAATAATTTAAAGAAAAATCTGTAAGGTTCAGAAAGTAAATGCAGATCAAAGCTGTCCTATATTAATAAAATATTGAGCTACATAATATTCCTGAACTGAGTGGGGTTTTTGTCAGGAAGTTAATTGGTATTCTGACCTTTCACTTTTAGTGTTGATCTGAAGCTAGCAGGAAGGACAGTTTTTGTGGAAGGAAGTGTCTGACAAGATGTTTAAATTTTTTATTGTCTCAACCAGTCTTCTACATTCTTAGTCAAACAGCCTGCAACACAGCTAAGCCTGTCTGTGACTATCGAGTGCACTGTGGCAATGTCAAGGACTTCTTTCATTATTTATATTTTTTTTTTGTTCAATTTGGCTGATGTTTGTTTTCCTGAGACCCAGCTGATCTCACTGGAAACTGTTCCATTTATCCAGCTACGACAAAGTTCACAGACCGTGCACGCACGAGGGGTGGCAATCAGTCAGCAGAGGAGAGTTCTGTGCCCAATCGATAGCCCCGGTACGCACCGACAGGCAGCATCAGCGTCACCCCCACCTCCCCCACCCCCCGGTAAATGTGCTTGCAAAATGGGCACTCCAGAGATGGAAATGTTATCACAGCACAGGTCACTAAACTATTGATGGGACTAAGCTACGTCTACTGATGTACAGGGAATGATGTGTGGCAGTTTGATCTAGCAAGGGGACTATTTTGTATGCCAGATGCAGCTCTCTGCTCGGTGTTGTCTTTTTGGTTCACTTTACAATGCTTCAATGTCAAAGCTTCAGCAGACATGGGATCATATTGTGGGGATGTCTGCAGCACAGGTAAAAAAAAAAGAAAAAAGATGAATTTTTTGTAAATTGAAATGCTCTAAAAAATTAACTTCTAGTTTATCACGCCTTAAAGTGTCAAAGCCTTCATACAGCTCTAGCTTCATCTTGTACACAAATGATGACTTGGAATGACTAGATAGTCAGGTTTACTAATGTTCTAATTATGTCAGTGCAAATTAGATATACAGTAGTTTAAATTGCTTTGATAATGCCTGTAGGGTGACTACTAGCAATGAGAAAAATATCAGGTTAGACATTTGGGTCACAGCGTGTCAACCTTTCTCAACAAAGTTGGCTTTTTCTTTTGATTTTAGGTTTGCTATAAGTTTTTGATACCAAGTTCAATTTTCTTTTTGGAGAGGAAAAAAATCAAAACCATTGGGAGCAATTTTATGGTACGGCTTTATATAATGTACAATTTAATAATGTTTTCCCATGCATACATGTGTGTGGTTATCTTTTCTTGTGTTTTGTGTAGTGCTCAGCTGTGATAGAAATCACTTAAAGCTGCAGACTTCCAGAATCTACCCCACCACTGCATGCTTGCAAGAAGAGCCCTTCCTCTACTCATGGAGGGACCAAGGGCTGGTTAAAATGGAAGCTCATATTCTTGACAGAGAAAGAAAAAGTTATTCTGAAGTATTTCTGAGCAACTGGCCAACTCTGAATATTTCCTGCACACTAATAAATCATGCAACAGGGGCAGCCACAGGACAAACTGTATCATGGAGGTAGTATGAAGCACACCCACTCCATGCCACAAGAAATTCTGTTCCTTCCAAAACCCTCTCTTCTGGGCAAAGTGATTTCACCATCCTTGTCCTCAACTAACTTCCTGAAAGTGGTAGAGTCTGGAGTTCTAAAATATAGACCCACTCCAGTGTACTTTTCTTACATTTATGCACACGTGTTTGTAGGCATGTGTGCATGCATATGCATATACCTGTAGTCACACTGCATGCAGGCATCTTTTACTATATACTTGTGATAAATGCTAGAGAAAAAAAAAAATCACTTTATTACTTTATGACATCACATTCCCACTGATTAATGAAACTCTCTGTGACTCATTCACCTGTGTTGGCACAAAATTGAACCAGCACTCTAAAAAGAGGTTTCTGGGGTGAGGATTTCACTCTGTGTAAAACCACACACGATTATTGTTACTAGACCTGCTAATGACAAGGCACAGCAGATGGTATTCTCCAGGCAGATGCAACAGAGCTATGCCTCCTCAGCTAATAGAACATAAGCCAACTTGAAACCAGAAGTCCTGTGAAAGTATAAGTGCAATCCTGAGCCTGAAATAATAAGCCTTCTGGATATTCAGCATATATCTATTTTGGCTGTGCTGGGATTGTCACACAGCTTTTATAGTGTCCTGCCACTTCATCTGTGGCTAGAGAGGAGGCTGTGCCTGCTGCAGTCTCCCATATGGATATGGAAGATAAAATTGTTTAGCTACAGCCGTGATGACAAACCAGCACTAGGATGTCATGCTACACATTGCTGACACTCTCTTCACACACATTTGCCCTCTGCCAACCAGATGCACCCAGAAAACACCCAGGGAAAATCTGAGGGACTATCATGGATCAAGCACCACTCTCAGCAGGCAGAAGACACCAAGCCGCTCTGTCAGGGGAAAAAGGGGACAAGGGAGAAAAGGAGGGAAATTAACCACATGGAAAAACTGTGCTATGCCTTTTATCTGCAGGGACAGATGACAAAATTTTCTCCATCTATTTTCTATAGAAGACAGACCCTCTGAAGTCTACCTCCCAGACTCTGACAAAGAATTCAGAGAAATTATGAAGAATATAAAGACTCAGCAATACAGCTATTTCCTTCCCTATAAATACAATACTTGAAGCAGTTATTCAAGTGAACACTCATAATTATGCCACAGAAAATAAATAAGAAGCAGATATGTGAGAAAATTATAGGACCTAGCCATTATTCTGCTCCTGGATCCCAAATGTACCTTATTTTGGTGGACTGGGATATTCTTTATATACAGATGAAACCCTGAAAAAATGAAGTAAACAGAACTAGATGTAAAGAGATAAATGAGGCCATATAGCTGTTGTGATGTACATTCTTTATGCAAAACTGTCTATACTTTTGAGTTGTAGCCCCTGTTTTTTAGTGATGTTTCTGTTTATCCTGTATTTTTCTTCATCTGCCCACCTTCCTCACAGTATTTTTTTTTATTCTTAATTATTATAGGAAAATCAAAATAATCTTGTTCTTATTGTCTTATTGGAAGGTGGGACAGGTGGTCTTTAAAAATCCCTTCCAACCCAAACCCCTCTATGATTCTATGTCTCAGCTCCTCTCCTGTATAAGACAAGGTCTACAAAATGACCCATTGAAAAAGAAACCCTGGGTAGGTTTATTGGCTTTGAACAGATGGCTGAAAGGGACATCATGGAAAACAGTTAAAAGCTCAAAAAGGTATTGATTAAATGTAAACTAGATGGGCCTCAAGTGTTCACAGAGCCCAGACTCATATTTAGGGAACATGGAGAAAATAAATTCAACCAGAATAGATATATCTCATGGAAAAAGTGGGAAACATCAAACTCAATTCAAGTAGGCAAAAATAACTTATATATTATGGTAAATTTGCGGACTAAACTTAATAATACTAAATTTACTTATTGCCAGACACCACCCTCTGAAATTTATTGCTGTGATCCAGAGCATAAATTCTTCTCCATATACAGTCAAATGGCAACTGTATGAGCCTATACAGTGTAAAGAAAATTGTGCAGATGTACTTTTGCAAAAAAAAAAGCTGAGGATTATGGTGAAAGGCAGAGAAATGGCCTTACTGGGGTTCAAATGGGTTTTTACAAATACATTACTTCTGTTTTTAAACTTCCATCCCCAGATCCCTTCCTCCCTACTTCACTGGACTGTCTAAAGGTCTTCTTTTCTGTGAAAGCTTCATATATGTAGTAACTTCTATTTGGGAACAGATATGTGTCTTTTCCTCAGAGTAGATGAAAATTCTCTCAATTTTTGCTATTTACTTTAATTTTAAAAAACAAACAAACAAACCCAAAACAACAACAACAACAAAAAACAACTAAGAAGGAGCATATTATCAAAACAATTCTGAGAAGCTCACAGAGTTTTGTTCAGATATCCTGATAGGCTGTATAGAACAAGTTTTGATGGAGAAGGAGTTAAATGTGAACTAAAAAGGCAAAAAAATAACCAGGAGAAAAGAAAACAAACAAACAAGCTAGAAAACAAACAAAAATCCTCTGCACATATTGCAAAATTTATTTAGGGGAAAACAAAAAAAGAACGGAAAGTTTCACTCTCTGTATTTGCCCTTGGATCTCAAATAATCTTAAGACTGCTTAAAAATGAATTATGCTGGATCTGCGTCCTGGATACGTCTACTACAAAATGAATCTATTCTGTTAAATACATAAGGGAATGCCTGTGATAAACAAAGTACTTTATCAATTGATCATCTATGTCTTGATATGTTTCTTTAAATAACTGCAAAGTAGACCTAGACAGTGAATTTACCTCCACAGTTAAATTCCTTGAGGGATTGCAGGAAAGGGCTGTGGAGGAGAGAGGGAAGCAACCACAACAATGAACAGTCAGAGCTCCACAATCAATGCGCTAAAACGAGTTCTGAATTTGATGTGATTGCCCACTGCCCAGTGCAATGAAGATTTCACTGGCGTTTTTTGGGGTCTAAGTGGTGCAAATTCCCACCTTACACAGGAATCATCTCAAAATAATTTCAGTGACCATGTGGTACCACACTACTCTTTGCCTCCAGGTTCCAGCACATGGCTACAAAAACCAGGGTACAATTTACACACTTCCTGGTGTCTATTGCATTAGAGAGACATATTTAAATGCACGCTTTAATCTATATGGTTCTAATCCAGAACTGCTGGAAATCAGTCCAAGAAGAATTCCATATTTTGCAGGCCCTTGCATTTAGCTAAACATTTCCCAGCTGAGTGATTTTAGGATGCTATTCCCAGGCAGGCCATCTGACTACTTAGTCCCCACCTTTCTTTTGTAATTATCAGGGCAGTAATTAAAAAAATTAAAAAAAAAAAAAAGAAAAAGGAAGAAAGAAAAAGAAAACAGAATGAAAGCATTTCAAACCCCCTAAACACATCAGCATTGATTAAATGCATATTGAACATATTGCACTTCAAGGCAAAGGAAGAAGTCACTGTGCGGAGTACCCGGTCTTCTGTTTGCTTAGCACAGTGGAGAGGTAAACAGAAAACTAAAGAGAAAATAAATTAAAAGGACACAAACTTCCTGAAATTTTCAATACCTCACAGGCTGAGGATTTGTAATTTTTGTAGTGAATGTGATGTGGGGAGGCATAGCTTGCACAAGCTCCCAGGAACCAACTCTACTCCAAGGGATTTACTGCCCAGGCAGAGCGCTGCTGTCTGTACATGGACTGCTCCTGTGTCAGGAAGTGGAGTGCCTTCTATAATTAACAGATAACTCTTCTTTGTGAGCATGCCAAGAAAATAATAACTTTGCTACAGCAAAATGTAAAACTCTGTCAAAAGGAGGCATCTATCTGTTTCCATGAGTCCCATGGTGATTAGTTTGGCTCTAATTAACAGCAGCTTTCTAAAGTGAGAGATAATTGCTGGCACACATAATGTAGATTTCAATAGCTAAAATGAGCAATAACGAATATTCACTTTGAAGCTTGCCTGACAGAATGCTTAGACTACAAAAAGTTAAAGTAGTACCTTGACTACAGCTGATAAATGAGATTCCTTTACTGTCCTCCACTTTCCATCAGTATTTCAGCACTATCACTTTTAATGCTTCAGGTCTGCAGCTTTGTCTCTTAAAAGTCAGAGATTTATGGCAAGTAAGAAATGTCCATATTAAAAAGGTAAAAGGAGATTGAGATTATATCCTTTTCTGACCATTATAATTAATAGCTGGATGTTCAGTTGTAACTAATTGAAGGGAGGTCAGTGTGTTACCATGGTAATGTCCTAGCCAAGCAATTTTACCCATTTTCCAGTCTACTGCCCCTTTGCATAACCACAAGTTATAAAATCTTTTAATTGCAAGATTTGCAAATGATGCAACATCTGGGCTGCAGATTTCCATATAAAGGAAGAAGATTAATGGGATTATTAACATATCTGTGAAAACCCTTGAAGTGCTGAATATAATTACTGAACACCAGCATTTTCACTGATCATCTGTGTGACATGTTGGAAATCCATATAACTAAGGAAGAAAATTGCAGATGTGTATTTTCCTTCCTCGATGCCACTAGTAATTAGAAGAAATGTCATTCTATTGCTGCCCTGGAATAATAGAGAAATATCTTTAGTCACTTCATCAGAACAACAATGTAACTTCTTTACTTGTACCGTTGTTTCATTTGATTAGATTTGAAAACAAGTCATGTTAGCGAACCTCAAATTCTGATTAGCGATTTTGACCTCCTTATTCCAAAAACACACCAACAAATAGAAAGCAACCAGCTTTTCACTCTCTGTATATCTAAACATATTTTTTAAAAAGCATAAGTTCCTTCTAACTAATCAAAATAAAATTATTCCCCTAAATAAAACCCCAACATATACACAGGGGATTCTAACATCACTCAAGAGTTGTACAGTAGTTGCATGAGAATAAGATTATTTTAAGAAAGTAAAAAAAAAAAAAGGGAATATTTGCATACACAGGCAAAAAAAAATTGAATACACGTTTTGAAATATCAATTATGAAATTAGTGTATTTACATCCTGATGGGCTGAAGTAAGTACAAACTTGCAGTCTGGTCATTCTTCAGAATGGCAGAAGAGTCAAGAGCTCTCTTGCCAAGACAGCTACAGATTCTGTTCCTGCACAAAAGCAGCAGAAAACGGTTTCTTCTTCTCTCAGGATGCAACAGAGTGGTCATTTAAAAGGCACGAGTGGCTTCCAAAACCATGTCAAACACACTGGCAATTAGAAAGCTCATCTAACTTTCCCCACTTTTCTTCAGGTATTGGAGAATTCAGCAAAATTTTCAAGAGAAATTTAGGATAATAATTTCCACTATTAGAAAAGGATTAGATAATGAAACAATTCCAGTTTAGTTTCCTGAATAATTATAATGCCTAATTTATTCAATAGTCAATTTTAAAAAGTATAAAATTCAAGGCTCAGTGCTGCAACCAGTTTCAATCCCTGGATACTATGAACTCAGCACTTTAAAAAAAGTATAGCTTGGCAATCTATGTTGAAATGCAAAATTTATTGTCTGTACATTGTGATGGGATCTACCATGTGCAATGGAAATATTATTCCATGTTTTTTTACACTGAAACCCTGGGACTAAGAGCAATATTTCTACACAACTTAAAGATTAGGGCTTTTAAAATATTTTTTTGCTCATATGACTTTGCATAAATGTCTTCTAATAGCACCTCAATATAATACAATTTACATACTGATGTAAATTTAGAATTACTTCTGAAAACTTTGAGGTGGCCTCAGATCTGCTAAGCTAACATGAACTCCTCTTGTCCTGGTGCAATGTCTTTGGTAGGGACATAGAATCACTCTGTTCCACACATCTGCAGAGCAGCCTCCTTTCCTGACTAGAGCAATCTTCTCCCTTTGAAATACTTCCTTGACAAAAATTACAGGATATTGTAAATCACGTTTTGCCTGAATTTTCAAAAGGAATAACTCAACAACTTCTGGCCTCTGCAGAATAATGAAACAATTTTAAGATTGCTGACATGCCCACTGATGTAGATCTTAGTGATGCCTTTTGAAGATTTGCCTGATTTCAAAATGTGGTGGATTGACTCTGCCTGGATGCCAGGTGTCCACCAAGTCCTGTCTCTCCCCCCTGGATAGGGGACAGAAAATATTACCAAAGGTTTGAGGACTGGGACAATGGCAGGGGGACAATGCATCAGTCTTGGTAACACAGTCAAAATATAATCTTCAAAATCAGCTGATGTTTATGTGACTAGGTACAAAGTTCAGGAAGAGAAATTAGATGAAAATAATGAGAGAAAAAAAAAGTAATATCAATTTAACAAAAAGGAATGAAAATTAAAAATCCAATATCAATTAAACTAAGAAAGAGGAATGAAAAATATAAAAGTAACTGTAAAAATAGCACTAAAATAATTGTCAAAATATTTAGAAGACAGATAATGTGATGCAAAGAATCCAGTACGTGTGTCATTGTGTCCACATCATGATGGACTGTGCAGTCATGGAAAGATCCAAGATGGAAGAAACTTGTGCCTCTGAGCAGCCTCTGCATAATCAGCACATTTTTTTGAGCTTCAGTCTTTTATTTCACTAATGAGTTGTGCAATTCAACACAAAGCCTAAATGCTGCTGCTCTAAGTACATTATATTAGTCTTATCTATAAGGTATTTCTAGAGACACAAATGTTTCTAATTCTCTGTTAAAAAAACCCCCAAACAATAAAACAATAAAGATGTGGTTGTGTATGTCCCACAAACCACAAACCCCACTTCGAAAATGACCAGATAAGACACACCCTCTTCCACCTCAAAGAGCCAGCAAGGATATGTCCCAGCAGATGGGACAAATGTGGCAGATGAAAAAAAACTCTGAGGCATGTTTTTTACACTTTACATCTCTGTGGGTGGCACAGGAATATATTGCTTCTTACACAGAATGCAAAAATATAGGCCATCATTATCTCAATGATTTATTATTTCACTAGACTTTTGAATCATAAACTCAAAGCCTACTCAGGAGGCAAGAGTCCAGATCTCATCCTGATGTGCCCACAGTAAAAACAGAATTTCACTGAAAACATGATAGGCTTAGGATTTTCTACCGACCTGCACCTCAATGTGAGGATTTTGGCAAGTTCCCCATCCTATCAATTATCAAGTAAGAAATCATTATGGGATTTAATAAACTGTTTATGACCAAAAGGGTTCCAGAATTAAATTAAAAGTATAAGGAAGGCAGGAAAACCAGAGAAACAGTACAACCTTCTGTGATATACCCTGTATTTTATATTTCTAACACTTGTGAAGACATCTGGAAATCATGCTTCTCTACCTGAAGCTTGACATCTAATTGCTGAAGTACCAAAAGAAGGAGAGGGTCTGGAAAAGGAGTGGCTTAAACAGCACTCTTCAATAGTTTTCTCTTACAAAACTTTCTCTGCTCACCAAAAATGAATGTATTTTCAGTAAAATAAAAGAACTAATATGGGACTATAGGGTGGGAAAGTGGTGTGCATGACACTGATGATCTATAAATGGTATTTTAGTACTTCAGCTTTTTGGTTTCTCAAAATGCTTGTGAAAATGTTTTAAAACTATACATCATAAAGGAATCCTAATTTTATGCTCTACATATTTTCTGGGTAAGATTATCTTTCATAGATGATTTTTTCATGTTCTCTTACAAATTTTTATTAGAGGAATAATTACAAGAAAAGGAGAATGATTAATAAAGTATCACTATTCTCCCACTGGCATTTCTGGCCTCATCAAAAGTGTCATTTTTTTTGCATAATAGATTGACTCACACTTCAAGTGTGAAGCAACACTTGAAATTATCCATGCACATACTGATACATGTCCATATGTTTTTCCATCACTTCTCAAACAATAAGCCAAGGGCAAAATTCTGGTCTAGGAAACCTTCTAGAGTAATTCTTACAAGTGTATTTTCCAACAAATGTTCCACATCATTGAATACCACTAGATAATAAGCAGCATACAAAGAATATCCCCAAACCACACTTACCAGCATACTGTAAGATTTTAAAAAATGCATGAGGTGTAGCAAAAACTTGAAGAAAGTTCATAATTTTGCCTCTTGTGCAATTCATATTACAGATTTTTTAGGATGCATTAAGAAGTGGTGGTTATGCACTTCACACTAGCTAGCATCAATTCAAAGTGACAGGATAAAGAAATCACTAGAAAGGCTAAAATTATCTACCCCATCACCTACTACAGCAACTTCAGTGAAGCAGTAGATGTTTTAGACTCTAATGGGAATGGAAAATAATTTTGTCTATTTATATTTATAATAGGCAGGGAGTGATATTTAATGATGTAGCAATAAACGTATCAACAAGTCAATTCTAACATTCATTTACCAAAGGAACAGCAAATAGTAGAATATAATGAAAAATATACTCTAAACATATTTTACTTTAAGCAGGCTTTTTCAAGAAAACAGAAACAAACCAAGATTAAAATTAAATATTAAATTAAAATTTCAGAACCTGGCACATACATCAGCGTCTTGTGGATTAATTGGGAAAATTAATTTAATTTTAGGAGTCCCCACAATAGATTATAATGCTTCCTTAGCCCCATTTCTCATCCTGTTGGGTTTTTTTTTGAGAGAGTGTTTGCTAATTGCAGTTCACTGTTCACCAGCCTGGCTGATGAGCACTGGTTTTCCCAGGAACTGCAAGGCAATCAGTGAGGGGCTTGCAGCACATGCTTCCACCCAAGGTGGGCTGCAAGAACCCCATGCCCCAGGCACAGAAGGGTTTGAAGGCAGCAGAACTAACCCATCCCCATGCCCTCTGCCTTCCCTTTGTCCCTCCCAACACCTGCAGCAGGCCCAGCATCTCCTCAGAGCAGCAGCAACAAGACAGGCCACAGGGGAAGTTTGAAAACATTCTGAAGAGTCACCTTCTCCCTTTCTAAACTGCCTTAATTAAGGTTCTGTCCTGCCATGCTTCCTCTGATGACTTCATTCTCTAGGGCACTGATCCCAGAAAATCCAAATTTCACCTGTGCTGGCATATAAATCTCATAAAGTAGCATTTGCTTCATATTCTGCACAGTTGTATATTGTGCAGGAGAAAAGTGGCTGCAGATGCCAGTTATCCTTTAATTAAAAAAGGAGTCACTGCAACATTAGAGAAAAATACCTGGCAGTGTTTTGAGGGGAGTGTACACTAGGTCAGAAGTTAGAGGAACACGAAGTGAGAAGGAATCACAGTGTTTAAAAACTACAAAAGGAAATAGGTAAAGAAAAAAAATCTGTATCTGAAATGACTGTCTAAAGCAAAAGTGATAGTTCAGAAGAATTTTTTATTTCTTTCAGCTATTTGTTTATTCCTGATCAATTATTTCTCAAGGAAAGAACCAGCTGTCACCAAAGATATAGAATTACAAACTGGTTTGGGTTCGAAGAACATTAAAGATCACCCAGTTCCAATTCCCCTGCCATGGACAGGACCACCTTGCACTATCCCAGGTTGCTCAGAGCCCCATCCAACACAGCCATGAACATTTCCAGAGATGGGGCATCCACAACTTCTCTGGGCAACCTATGCCTACACTCACAAAATACTTTTTTTTTTTCCTAAAACCTAATATAAACCTAGGCAAAAAGTTAATATCTAGCAGCTGAAAAATTCCCTCACATATGGGAATCTGCTCTGGTTGTGAATGTTAATGGATTAAAAAGAAACAACAAAAATTAGAGAGATATAATAAAATACTCATAAGGTTTCTGCAGTCACACCAGGATGGGCAGCAGCAATACCTTCCGAATTGCTGAATGAAGAGAATTGTGAAATCTTTCTGGAAAATGTTAGCTTCTTACATTTAAGGCTGGCTATATGTCATCTGAATAGTCATTTACTGGAAAACTGTCAGCCTTGATTCAAGATTTTCTAGAAGCTTACTAAGAACAGATCATGTAAAATATAAGCATTCAAGTGTTAAAAAAACAACCAACCAAAGAACAACAAAAAAACCCCACAAAATAAACTGGAAAACACATGTCACGCTTCTCAACAAAGCCACTTATTATTTTGCTGAGGACCACTTTAAAAGCAAAGTACATATTGGAAATTTCAGAATATTCAGGTTTCTGTGCATCACTAGATAGCAATGAGTATCAGCCTTATACACTGAAACTACCCTATATATATTAGTCACTTTCTTATAGGAAACAACAGAACACTCAGCAAAATAGCTAAGAAAGAAGATGATACAGATCTCACTGTTACAGGTAAGAAATGCCTAATGAGCTCCTAATTTTGACAAAATACTGGCCTTTCCATGACCTAAGTCATTCACAATGGTGCAAAAATAATGTTTTTGATTCAATGATCTTACAGGTATTTTGCAACATTAATGATTATATGAAAATATATACCTTTACAAAAGCACACTATTCCTATTCTGGGTACAATTGCTCTTTTTAGAATCCTTTTGGGAGAATCATGCAACTCATGAACAATCTGTCCTGGATTTTCAGAAAAAAAAAACCCAAACAACACAACAAACTCACCTGACATTTACACTTTTACTAGCAATGGCCTATATTTAAAGTTTGTGGAACAAAAATCATCATTTTGCAAAGACTTTTTTACTAAATTGATGCGAGACAGGCTATATACTTGCCTGGATTATCCTGTCTGCTTCAGTCTTGGATTCTAATACTGGATTTATTTTGGCTAAGATGGCAGACCTACAACAAAACAGAGCACATGTATTTGGTCTAGAACAACTACTTACTATTCTAGCCTTTATTTAAAATCAATGGAGGCACTTTAGAAGGGGCAAGTGGATTGATTTTTTGCCCCTGAAGATGCCTATTTATCCTTCTTGAGTAAAAAGGAATTTTAAGTAACTATTTCAGACAGACAGGTTGTAAACTAGTAAAATTAGGAGGCATCCCACCCAAGGCACTTAGAAGTAGTCAGTTTTACCATAGATGTTTTCTACTCCACAGTGTATATTAAAGTTTGGTCATGCTCCTTTCCCTAAAGGTAGAGTGCAAAATTAGTTTGTTTTAAATCCCTAGTGAGACTCCTATTACAAGTAATTAAACTTCAAGTCACAATCTCATAAATGATAATGAACTTTGAAGGCAGAAGAAAATTAAGTAATATTGGGAATGCAATAATCAGGCTGCTTATAAAATTTATGACAGGGAAAAGAAAAAAGTCACACCATAGTGTGGCATCAGGGGGTTAAAAATTTCAATCATCCCTGTTTTTTGTAGATGGGAAGCTGTGTTTTTATTTGTCACATCATCCAGCACCAAACTAGCAGCACAAGGAAATTTGACCTCACCACATTGGCTACACCTTGACAATGCAATGCAGTACTCCATCACAACAAATAACTTTTTTATTATTACAAAATGACTAGGGTTGAAATTCTCATTAAAAAAAAATCTGGATTGGGAGCTTCTTTTTTTTTTCTGGTTTGGTTGTTGTCTTGTTATTTTTCTAATATTTACTTGAAGCGCTACTGCCAAATGGGAGATCACCAGGGCTACCCTTAGTTGAAGATAATTCTGTACTTCAGTGCACTAATGTATTATACTTTGTACTGCAAAGAACATATTCTAAAAACATTATCTTCAGTTAAAGGTTGTTTAGTCCTTTTTTGAACAAGAATTTGTTCCTGAAATGGGTCGCAGTGCCTTTCACTGGATGCACTTATAGGTGATAATGTGAAAGGTGAACTTCTACCTCTTTCTCAAACATAATTTCTAGTTGCTGTTACTTGACAGTTTATCTATATTCTTCTCTTCCAGTGCAGATTAAAACATTTCAAATTTAATATACTGTAAATTCCATTAAGAGGTCCATTTGAGATAGTGGTGAACATGTTTGGTTTTTTTTCCTCTTCACCTTGTATTGAAAATTTACTGAGAGAGAAAACATTATTCTCAAGTTCTTTTCTTACTCCATGGTTACAGACTGAGAATTTAGTCACAAAGAGACTTCAAATAAATATTTATCTCCACAACAGGAACCCAGATTTGACTCTAGCCATTGTATTACAGCTCAGCAGACATGCTCATTTCACACCTGGAGGCAACTGATGGAACAACTCCATGTCAAAATGCTCCATTATTTCTTACAATTTAAGTTTATTGAACAGACTTAGGATCACCAAGAATCAGCTTTCAAAATGTTGAGATAGTGGTGAACATGTTTTGCTTACTATCTATTTCCTAACCTTGGTAAAAGGAAGCTGCAACTTCTACGGTAAGGTTAAAGAACAGCTATTGTTGAACTTATTGGAAGAGAACAGAGGAATTGTGTTGTTAGCTAAAGGAAAAGTGAACTGTGTCATATGTAGGTTTTAATATTTAATGAATCTATATGGCTGCAATCCATTATGTGACAATTTAATTATATGACAAAAAAAAGTTTGATAAATAATATTGTGGTAGGACATCTAATTCATTATTTAACAAAAAATCAATACTTCCATAAATCATATTCCTACACACATACATAGTCACACACACCAGCTTTATCAAGTAGGCAAAAATCCAGACACCGTAGACCATTCATTTTCTGGCCAGGACAAGTTCAAATTGAAGTTTAATCAGGCCTAGATAGGAATGAATTTCATTTTTTTTTTAACTGGTAGATCAGAAATGGTTGCTGCTAGATGTTTTTCCACTGACAGCTTCCCAAAAGTGCCGTATAACTAGAAGGACTATCATTTGCATTTAACAGATAAAGATGAAATGCCAGATCCCACTATTCTTAATCACACAAAACTGCTGTTGGAGTCAATGGGATCACTGGGACAAGTAGCCAGGCAGGCAGGATGTACTCAGGATTAGTGCTCAGGTTTAGACACAACATCACACTCAATAACAGGCAACAAAGGAAGTCCTCCTGAAGGGAGAACCATGGTAATGATTTACAGTAAAGGAGTCCTCTTCTCCTCCACAAACCACTCAGATGAAAGCAGCGCCAGGGGAGTCACCCCTGTGGAAGAGCAAAATTTCACCAGGAGAAAACAAAGAGAACGAGGATGTCAGGCAGGCAGAGCTGAAGGGGGACACCAGGCATGAGGAAAGGGACAAGTAGATGTGCACTCCCAAAGTCCTGCATTCAGGAATAAGAGTAGAGGGAAATGACTGCAGGGAGCGTGTGAAAGGAAACTGGGGATGAGGCACTTGAAGAGGGATTGGTTATCAGCAGCTCTCTGAGGTTGCTCTCTGTGGTTCAGATAATTAATTTGTTAGGAATAGATGCTTCCTCTCCCACTACCCAAAGTCTCACAACTCTTCTATATGACTTGTGTTTGTATTTATTAGTTTGTCAGAGAATTCCTGACATTTTGCAACTCCAGCTGAAGCAGTACAACTCAAAGTCTCAGCATTTTCAAGTTATGGAAAGTAATCCTAATTTAGTTAATCAAAATGAGAGATTTAATATTTTGGCCCAATTCTGCTCTACTTTCAGGACATCTTTGAACTTGAATATTGATCATTCATATGCTGATATTTTCAGGAAATATGTTTCTTAATTTTTTTTTCAAATGACCACTTTCTTATAGCTGTCCAGATTATTATTTATGTCAAGTATACTTATCACACAATTTAGGGCTGACTAGCTTGATGCTAATGCACTGAAATTTTTGTTTCATTCTGCCACCATTATCACCTTAACAATGATTTGTCAAGTGCTTTTGTTGCCTTCTAATTTTTTAGCAAATGTAGTTATTATCTCGTACTTGATCTAGGGAGTTCATTCTCTCCTCCTGAATTTACGCAATTATTGTTTTACTATGTTGCATCTTGGCTTTTGCTGCCTGGGATGCTGCTCTCTGTCAAGGTTTTATTTTTTAGTAGAGGTTTGAGGAATTTTTGTGGGTCCATGTAAAACTCTCATCTCCTTGGGTATTCTGAGGAAACTATTTACGCTACAAATATATTTGTATATATACACAGACATGCATCTAAACAAGCCAAGCTCCAAATACCAGAATAGAAAAATACAGCATTCATCATTCCTTGATGCATGGATTCTAAATGTGAAATTTGCTTTCTGAAAACAGAAAACTTTGGAAATACCTAAACATTTCAGTTTACATAATTTTATTTCCCAAATATTTATAATTATTCACATTCTATACCTAGGCTTTCGGTTTATTTTTTTTTCCCTATTTTTAATTAGGTACTACATGTTTTCAGTTTTCTCTTGAATTCTGTGTTACAGCTTAGAATGTTGTAAATAACAGAACAGAGAAATCATTGGACATTCACTGCAGTGAAACATTAACTTCATTAAGCATACATCTGACTTTTCAAAATCAGTGTTTGCAAACAGTTTGCTTTGATTCTTTCTTTATCCATTACCTAATCTTGATCAGCCAACTAGAATGGTTCCTAGCATGTGCGTTCTCCACAGTTTAATTAGAAAGCCCAAAATTATCCAGAGACAAAAGTATGAAAGTTTGCCATTGAAACTGTATCCTATACCAGTAATCAAAAAGTTTTAATCTCTTTTCCATTGAGAAAAGGGAAGCTGTGTTTACTTGTAAACAAATAATTTTATGTGTATGGTATGCCAATATGAGTAGAGTTCTGCTTCTTCTCCAGTCTCATGAACAATAAAAACCGTTTACATTCTTGAAAAGTTTAAGTTCACTGAAGCACAAAATTTACAAAATTCAAGTAAGGTTTTGCAGTGTTTATATAGCTTTGGAAAGGATTATTTTGAAATTCATATTAAGGGACATATTGTATGAAGTCACACACCCCATTTGTAATATCCCTACAAATACATTGCATCATGTATGCAACTGGATCTGCTTCCAGAACTTATTTCACACTGGTAGAAGCCACTTCATTTTGCACCTCATCTTGCTCAAAGTAATTATCAACCATCACCTGAACACTCCTCTGTATATGTAGTAGGACATTAAAAATTGAATTAATTAGCACTTGGATAACAAGGATGAATTCTCACCCTAGACCAATGGCACAGCTGCACTGCATTCCTTAAGAGGGACAGCAGCAGTGTTCCTGTGATCCGAGTGTTAGCAGCTGATAAAGTCAGAGGAATGATAATTGTCACTAAGACTGCTTGACTGCCTAGTGAATGGCATTACTAAAGGCACCAGAATTTCTTGTTAGTACAGGAGTGAAAGCATTTTCAACCACAGAATACCTGAAAGGAAAAAAACAAGACCAAAACCTGTGCTTTCCCATGTGCTTCCAATACTAATTGTAGAAATTGTATTTCAGAGATAATAAATAAGAAAGTGACTCTGAACACGTATTTGTTGTAAAAGAACAAAACCTGCAAAATATTAAATGCACTGTCAGACCTTTCAGGAAGCAAAAAGGCAAATTCAAATTCTCAAGTCTCTTTCCCAGAGAAGAAATTGATCTGACCACATAAGCTTCACTAGTAAATCAATATTCTCAGTACCAAAAATGTTTACTGAATTGAGCACAGTGAGCTAGTAGAGTTTTGTACTTACTTACTGCTGGAGGGGAGTTCAGCCTGGCCTGAGTTCTGATCCCACTGACATACATAAAGACCCAAGGCACAAAGGCTTAAATAAGATTCCTGTGAAAATCACAGGTGATGTTAACCCAGAGGGTGTGCTCAGAGCTCCATTAGGTTAAGGGTAACTCTCCTGTAAGTGGTACAAAACCCATCCTAATAATATGGGTGATCTGCGAAAAAAAATAAAAAATTTCCTCTTTAAGAAACCTTCCATGAATATTTTCCGCTGCTTCTAACTGGAATGTATTTCCAGGTTTGGATATTAGACCTGCTGATCTCCCTTGAGTTCATGTCAAGCATTTTAGCTGGGTTTGTTTACCTTCCCTTTCTCTTCAGGGATATGATTGGGGTCCAGCTGCTATCTCAGATACGAATAAACTGAGATAATAATGCATTATACTCAATACAGAAAGATCCAGAAGTTATTTGTTTCTGATAAAGATTGTTATTAAAAGCACATTAGGCAAAATATTAAAAGCACATTAGGCAAAATGTCAGCTAGAAATAAAATATCAAAGTCCCTCCAACACATTTGAAGGGTGCTCCACTAATTGAGAAAAACTTCAGAAATAAGTGTGTGTCTGTGGGGTATCCCTTAAATGCTGATCTCTGTCAAAAGAGACTTAATTCTCTGAGAGAGAGAATCTGGATGAGCAGCACGAGAGGAATCAGTGTGTCCTTGCACTGGAAGGCAAGCCCCCAAGCTTATTCCAATGTAGTGTTGATGTCTTTCTCCACCTGATGCCACAGATGATTGGAATGTATGACAAACAATTTTAACTGCTGTTTCTGGATGTTGCATTTCTAGATGACTTAGTTCCATTGCCACATATTTGACTAATTTCTACAGAAATATAAAAAAGAAGCCTGATTTTTGTATTGCAACCGCTTGCTTCCTATTGATAACTTTTGAAAAATTTCCCCTTGCTAGTTAAAAGTTATTACCAAATCCCTTGGCTGCCAGATAATGAAGGACAGAGAGATAAAGCAGGACTTTCTAAGAAGCTGATCCATAAGAAACCATATTTCAGGTACCCTGTCAGATCTATAACCGGCTAAGGAAAGAGTTTTGTGGAAAACATTCCATTTGTATGCTTGGCATGTAACCATTTATATTCTGAAAGGACAGTGGGTGCATTTAATTATTTCCTAGAGTAAATTTTTATTGTGCTTAATTTGAATAAGAGACCTAGTCAGAAAACTTTGTTTCTATTCATCAACTTTTGAAAACAACCTCTGGTTCTAAATACACTGCAAATTTAGCACGTTGTTTGGTTTTTTTTAATTTTGCTCGGTTCTGTGTCAGTGAGATGGCACCAATGTGCAATGTAGTGGTGTCTCCATCTTCAGACACTGTGGAGGTGAGGAACACATCAGTACCCAACACAAAAGCATCATAATAATGAAATATTAATGCTGTTCAAAGGCAGTAACTCAAAACCATAGCTCATGTTTGATACTCCATTTAGGTTGGTCCTCAGCAATTCTGTATCATAGAAGTAGTAATAAAATGATATTAGACTTGTTTCTGTTTCTTTTCAGACTGGGGATTTAGAGCTACTTTCCAACAGCTGATGCTTTATTATCTCTTCTATTACTTGTCCTTTAGTGCCTTGCTCTTAATTCTTCAACATGCTTTGCCATAAGGCAGGGAAGTAGCACATGGAAATATTATTTGTGTCACAAAAATGTAACAATGATGAAATAAAATAAAAATCTAATTAAAATTTTTGCTTATGAAGATACGACATCTTATTTAGTAATTTCATTTAGACTCTTGCAGCAGGATTAGCAATGAAGGAAGCAACAGTGTTTCAATTAACTTCCCTGAAACTGCAAAGGACACTGGTTATTTAATTTGGGCTTTAAGTCTTCCATGTGTGTCTGACAAGCTGACCAATATGAAGGCCTTTCACGAATATTACTGTATGTATCAAAGTTTTAAATTATTCATATGATGAAATGAAATGATCAACAAAACCACTGGAAAATTAATGAAGTTGTCATCTTGACAAGACTAATAATAAGCTTCTCCTTGGTAAATAATCAGCGATTCCTCTGCTATAATCACAAAAGCAATTCTGTGGTATGTATATAAGCTCATGGAATAGAAATATCAAACTTTAAAAGCAGTTGGTTGAGTTTTGCCAATAGTTCAATGATTTTATGTGATTTCATATAATTGGTTACTAAGTCAGTAGGAAGTTGCTATGCATGTGAATTTACCAAGGAAAATCAGACATGGTGCAACAGACATGGAAAATAATTATTCTCCTGATAATATTTTTAGGAGATATATTAAGAAGAAGGAACAGCAGTAATAAGATGTGTATACCTACTAAATCTAGTACCAATGTACTATGTGGAATGATCTGTGGATTTCTTATTCTTTAATTAAAGATTCTGCTGGTTCAATCATACAGCACTGCAGTAATAATGCTGTACTGAATAGATGATGGCAAAGGGCATTAGCATAAGGCTGCAGCAAGTCAGATGCTGCAACACAGCTCCATCAAGCCCCATCTGTATTGCTGTATCTCAGGCTCCTTCAAACCCCATCTCTACTTCTGACAGCAATGTCCTAAATTTTCTTCACATCTTTTCTAGAACAGGCCATGAAAAGCAGTTTGCATCTGTGGGAAGAGTCCTGACAGTCTTTGTGTAAAGACTCCGTCTTCTTATCAGCACCTGGCTGGAAAATGTCTGTTGAAGGTCCAAGGACATACAACGCCCTATCTTTCAGACTTTGCCTTTTTTAGTGGCTTTTTTTTCCCTTGCTCATACTCGTAAGGTAATACCATGGTATCATTTGTGCTTCTGCTTTTCCAATCTATGCAGCATGTACACCTGGGCAAGTTTACCTGTTTACATCGCAGAAAGGACCTGAAAGTAACTACCTGAAGTAATCTCCCTGAAAAACCTAGGCTCTTGTTCTATTTTGTCAAAACACAGAATCTCAACACTGCTTATTACACCACTCCAGCCTGCAAATTCTAAGTTGGACTGGGCCATATGTACAGAGTGCAGTGTATATTTCTCTTCGTCTTTGAAAATTAAAATAAATTCAAAATGGTCCCACTGCTCTATTAGTTGGCTGTGGGCACATATTTTCACACAAAATCTGGGTACCATAAACCCTCTGGGCATTGGCATTTCCATTTTGGTAATGAAGGCATTTGGTTGTAAAAGGCAAAAAGGATCAGAGAGGAAAAGCAGCATATTCCAAATGCTTCCTAACACAAACCCCAAAAACTGCAACCTTTTTTCTTTTTTGAAGATACATAATTAAAAATGCAGCTTTATGTTTTTCTCATTGATGAAAGTAATGTCAAGATTTTAACTCCTTATACAATACCATCTAAGATAAGCTAAAACTGCAGAATCTGCAGTGCAATCACTACAGGCATTCCAGACGCTCTCTGTGCTGTCCCAGGAACATCTGCTACTTTCTTCTGGGTAAAAATATGTTGTTTGTAACTTCTCTTCTGTCTACCCAGAGGCAGTGAAGGTTTTCCATTCCTTTTTAACTCTTATGTGGCAAGTTTTGTGTTCCTTTCTAGTCCCCACCAAGAGCTGCCCCATGCTGCTCTCACAAATTGTGTGAACATTTTCAAACCCCACTGCTCTCAATGTGGTTTATTGATGCTCTGCACAGCAGAATAAAAAGCAGACTTTTTCAATATTCACACAGAAAATTCATAGCTTATTACAACAAGGGAAATCCCAAACCTTTACTGAAGGAAAATAATTTTTTCAACCAAGAGTGGTTCTAACAAGGGAGACAAGGGACAGGGAAACAGCTGCACACACGCACCAGGATTTTGGTGCCAAGTTACGGTGCTTTGGGAATAGGGGTGAGAGCAGAGATGCATTTAACTTCCTACCTGGGAAGCTGCCATGTGCGGATTAACAGCTATGATCCTAATGCACTGGGAACAAGTATTGCAGGAATTTTGTCTCTGCTTGGTGGAGAGGATCCTGCTCCTCAGATCGTCAGCTCAATTTCTATTCTCACTAGCATATTCTAAAGCAACAAAGATTTTATTTTTGTAAGTATACTAGAAATACTGTTGGGTACAAGCATCCAAGATTCTCATTCTTCTGAAATCTAAATATGCAAACACAGTATAATGCATTTTGAGGGAGGTAAAGCCTCGATGGCAACATCACTGTGTCAGATTTTCTTTGGGGATGTCAGGCCATCTAGGTGTAGTGGAGAAACAGTTAAAGCAACTTTTGCTAGGGCATTTCTTTAAGTTTATTTGTGAAAACATACTCCAAGCATGTACGTTAAACATGGTGACTTGGCGTTGCATTGGCAAATCTGGTTCCATGTCATTTGGATCCCAGATTTCACAACATCTTACACTCCACTCTCACAAAAAGCCAAAGGCAGTGTTTTTGTCAAGTAAGGAGGAGTGATATTCTGAGTGACAGGCAGCAGAGAATGCATAGCTGCCTGATTTTATTTGGAAGTAGATTGCAGGGATTAGGATGTGGGGTTTGATTTTTTACAAAGTGCTGAGGGCCAACAAAACCCACCGTTTCAAGTTTGCCTTATTTCTTACACAAAATAATAGTTTCCTGATTGCCATGAGACAGCACACTAGAGTGTGAAAATACTGTAGCAGCTGTGATGGTGGCAACACATGTCATTTCTGTGCATAGGCTGAGATTTTTCTCATGAGACTCTTAAATAGATGCAATGAAGCATTCAATACACACAGTTAATATCTAACAGTAATTCCTGCATGTGTTTGTGTGCTATACTGGCAATATCTGGAATGACTGCCAGCTTTTACAAATAAAAGATAGGTACGACAATATCCTGCTAGGATTGAAATATATCCCAATCAAAACAAGGATTAATTTTGTTTCTATGGTCTTTGTTTGGCATTCCTTATGGAGAAAGTAATTAATACAACGAGGCAGGAGGAGGACTGTCTCATGGGATACACAATCCCTTTGTAACTTGATTCAATTATTTTTTTCCTAGCTATAATTCTTCAGCGAATGCTTCACCTTCTCTTCCTTGTGTTTTTATTGACTTAAAAAAATAAAGAAAAAGAAAAGAAGCAAGAAAGAATGAAGTAAAATGACAATGACACTGGCAGTGTGATTGTAAACTTCATGCTGAAAATTCATCCTTCTGTGCATTAAGTGAATTCCTGCTGGAAAAGGGCAGCTGATCCTAGACATTATTCAGCAAGCTCCATTTGTACGTTCTTTCACTGGAACACATGCTAGTGAGATGGATGATTAAAATCTTACAAACCCTAGAGCTCTCCCCAGACACAAACTCTGCTTTTGTTCTGCAGCTTTCAGAGCATTTCAGAACTAAATCAAAACAGTTGTGGCAGAAAAAAATGGAAGCTAAACCGTGTGCTAAATGCCAGCCTCTCTTAAAAGAAGTGAAAGAGAGGATGCAGGGTGAACACAGGGCTCAGAGCTCACCTAAAATCTTGAGGAGTAACCATGTCACTGACCTCAGGATGTGGCTCTAGCATCACATTTTTTTATCTCTCTTTAGGAATCTAAAGTAACTTCTTCTCTGTGCCAAATCAATCTCTGATTTCAAAAAATCATGTACAGCATCTAAGCTGATAAATAATTGTAATCTCTATCCTTTAAATTTCTATACTCAGAGAATTTGCTGTCTACTGCCATATTCTCATGCTGCAACTTCACTGGTCCCACTCGAGCCAATTATCTATTCGACTTCAGCTGATTTTAAAACAGATAGAAAATTACTGTTGGCTTGACTTCATATGTGGCATCATATATTTCAATCTACTTTGCAGCTAATATGAAATACTTTATTTAATTGTCTTAAATAATTCAGTAGTAGTACTCTCTTGTGATCTTTTTGTCATGCCTTTCTGGGTGTTCTGGGGTTTTTTTTCTTTTTTTGAGAAAGAAGAAGTATTCAAACTTATTCAATTTTAAAAAAAAACAGCAAACCTTTAAAGTACTTTTCCTGTACCAAAGGGAACACAAGAAACTGCTAAATCTAAAAATAATGTTCTGTAATGGGAGTGTACTGTCATTTTTCTGATTAAATTTATAAAAATCCACATAATAGGAATGTTTATAATGTTAAATTTGCACCAGTCCATTCACCACAAAGGCTACACACACCTTGATCACACTTTTATTATCTTCTGTAGCTTTGTGTATATCATAGGAGTGGAAAAAATCAGATTTTGATATCAAACAACCAGGTGTGGGTGGTCATACTCCAGAAAACAGTAGCTAAGTGTTTTAATAAGCTGCTTTAATATTCAGCATTAATCTTCGAAACTGGGCCCACACAACGAAATCTTGTGTGTCTGCTCTGTGAACCTCCAAAATCAGGAAGGCTCTGAGCAGTGACACGCAAGGCTGGTTTGGGCTGCAAGTCTTAAGCATTCCTTGGTAATATATCAATAAATACTGTTTTTGTAGCCACACTTATTTAATAAAAATGCACTTTTATTATCTAGCACGTCTGCAAACCATCTGTGAATTGATGGAGTCTATTGAAAAAAAAAGAAAAAAAAAGAGAGAGGGAAAACTGAGCTGTCTATGAAAGCCCATTTTGAAAAGCCATAAAAATAATAGGCCAAATTTTGGTTCTCTCTGATTTTTTGATCTTGAAAAGCTTCAGTGGTTTCAGTGGAGCTACACTGATTTTCATCTGCTACGTATCTATTTCTTAGCATATGCAAAACTTCTGTTATTTGTCTGCATTTCTCTCTCTTAAAACTGAAACAGATTAAAAAAAAAAAAAAATCCAAACCAAAGGCATCCTCCCAAAGCCACTGAATTTGCAATTACTGCTTTACCTTAAATCTTTTTATCTTTAAAATATAAATTCTACTTTTAAGTTTAAAATTATGCTTGAATTTGTATAATCACATATCTGCCTAGAATGTTGTTTTCATATTTTACTGTTATTTGCAGATGAATGCCAGTTAGGAAAGGGAACTCACTAAAGTCTGGAATTTTACCTGTTCAGTTTTGGGGGTTTAATGGGCAGCTGCAAAATAAAATAACGTTCTTTCTTGGCACTTCAGTCTTGGAAGAAAATAAAACATTTCAACATAATGATGCCAAAGCATACATCACAACCAAAACCAATAGTGATTTTGTAATCATTCTGTCCCTTTTATTGGCATGCTACATTTCTGAGGGGTTTGTGAGGAATGCAACTCAATGACAGACTGAGCTCTGTCCATGAAAAATCAATTCTTTTGATTGGATTTTTAAAAGGCATTTCAATACAGTACCAATTGCACGTCACTTACAAGGCTTGAAATGCACCGGAGCACAGCATTTCCTGTTTAGCAAGCCAAGAAAATATCTTAGGCACTGCAGAAAAGTTTTCAGGTGGAAGTAAAAGGATCCTTGATCTGGTTCACAGCCATCCTTCCTGAAGGGTCCTTCCCTGAGCACCCACATCACCCAGAGCTCACAAGAGCTCCCAAATCAGGGTCACAATTCTGCACACAAATGCATAGGTGTTAATTTCCCTGTCAGCTGCCCTCTTGAAATAACTGATCATCCACAGACATTTTTCACAGACATTTTTCACCAGACACGACCCATCTAAGTTTTTGCAAAAACAAGATCAAGGTGTAAATAGTTTGCAGAGCGATACATTTCAGGTTTTGACAGGTATTTTAAGATTAAAGGTAAGCAGAGTCCATGTGAAAAAATAGGAGAGGGCAAATGAAGGTCAGGTTCTGAGATACCCAGTCTAAAGTACATATAGGAATTGAAACAAGATGTCATAGATAGTATTTGATAGTAAATAAAGGATTGACATTCAAGTTCTTCAACTCACAGTCTCCAGCTCCCAGGTAGTGCAATAAATCTTGCAAGTGTTAAAATATATGTAAATGAGGCCTTCTTTTTTCTTAGGTATTGAACCCTTGAAGTTCACATTTTCAAGTTCACTGTAATCATTTCAAGAACGCAGTAACTGAAAGAATAGATTTTCACACTGCTATAAGCCCTTAGAGACTTAAAAAATGCCAAAGCACTGGAAGACTCATGACAGAACTGCTGGAACCAGGCTTGTGCAGGGAACTTGCAGAACAAAGTCCAATCCCCTGTTATTGCAGGTGGCCATCTCGCGGACTCTGTTTAAAAATAGGATTAATATCCATCTTAAAGCTAATTAACTTTTTGCCCCCGCGACTCCCAGTGGGAGACTATTTTCCAGCATCTCATGACTCTGCCACTTAAAAACTTCTTTATTTTCAACATACATTCATCTGTGACCATTTTCTACTTAACAGCTTCTCTAGTGATATTTTCCCTGGGCTCTTTTCCTATTTTTTTCCATTTTCTTTTTCCTGTTGAGGCAGTTATAGAGAGCAATTGTAAAGACTCCTTTTCTAATTTTTCACATTTTGTCAAAGACGATATCTTTGATCTTCCCCTCTTACACTATATGTGATCCCTAGTTACTGTAATAGGTTTACTTTGCATCTCTCCTTGTCTAAGTTTTCTGAACCTGGTTTAAGAGGACTGCACACCATGTTCCAGTGAGAGCCCACCAGTGTCCTGCATGATGTCAGGAATTCCTGTCTCTATTAGTAATATGATAAACAGTCACATCCTAGGGTCTCATTCTCAGGCCTACATCATTTTGATAGTTCAAATATCCTGATGCTGCTCAGAGGAACCAAAAACTTCCATTTCTCAGATATTTTCTTTTTATCACAGATCATGAAGGTCTTTCTATGTAATAACTTTGTCAACAGCAAAACTTGTTACAATACATTCTTATTTTTAACACTGGAAATATTAAATAATGCTGATCCTAACTTCTGAAGAAGCCTGCTAATGAATGTATGATTTTTCTAATTTACTCATTATTATTTGGATTTCATTCAGTGTCTAACTGCTTTACAGTCGCTCTGCTAAACCCGTCTTCTCATGCTTCACTAATTACTTCATATCAAATGCTTTAGTGAATCCAAATAAAACATGCACTAGAACTCCATTTAGAAAATTTTTATAACACATTTATACAATTTTTACAATCTTTTCCCCTTAATGTTTTGTATATCATATATTTTAATCTCTATTTGTTCCAGAACCTTAACTACACTGATATGCAAACAGCAGGTCTGTTTGCTTTCATGTCTCTCCTGTTGAGGCCTTGGTTCTTCATGGTTCGTCTGCTTGCAGAAGTTAATTCCCTTCATTTTTTAAACTTTGTCTCACGGAAAATATTTATCCTTCCATTTAATTTTGGCTGAATGAAATAATGACTGTTCAATTAGATACCACTGTGGCAACAGTTATAGAAATTAAAATATTTTTAAAATAAAACCTATAGAATTGATTGCTAATTGAAGTGAAGAAATATGTTGGCTGCCACTTGCGAGCTTAACTGTGTTACCATTTCTTGTAATATTAACAGGATACAATGTATTCCAGGAAAGCCAAGATATTTTGCCACTGTATTGGAACTAAATGTTTTCCAATATTTATCTGATTAATAAAGCTACAGATGATTCATACCTATATTCAGTTCTGTCCTGAGAAACACCAAAAACTTTCCTGCCACTGTGCTTCCCCAAAGCAGTCTTGATCTTAAAGTACTTCTATTTTATTCATCCTTCACACTACTGCAAAGTCAATAATGATGTAGGTTATTTTACTCAAACACATTTCTTCATTTCTGTCTTCCCTAACAGCACTGAACTTTATTTTCCCTAAAGACAACGCTATTATGCCACATGATGGAGCAAACCTGACTTTCTGATCATCAGAGCTGAAATCCTTTCTTGGAAAAAACACAACCCAGCTAAGGTCCATTACTAGAGGATTTTTGTCTTTTACTCTGCCCCTATTCCTTTGCTGCCTACCAAGTGAGAACCAGATACCAACTAAAAAAGTGCAAAGACAAATGAGAAAGACAAGCCCCCATTCTCAGCAGATCCCAGCCACAAGTGCACTCACAACACAGACATAGCAGTTCTTCAACACAAAGTTGACCTCAGTCTTCTGATTCCACCTGAAATCCTGTATCCTAGGTTCAAGTTTTGGCCTTTTGTTTTTAGGCTTTGATCAGAATGTAATGATAATTTTTTCTGATTCATTTTTCTAGAGGAAAATCAGCAGAGCATTACAGCTCTCTGTTTAATTTATCCAGTTATTGATCTAGTGAATTTAGTAATTTATACACTCATTTTCTCTTCCTGCATCCTAAACTAGATGCAGAGATCATGCAGTCACTGCTGAATTCCTCCTCGCATTGCTTAAATTAATGATGCTCTTATCAACATCAAAGAATTTGGCAGTAATGCTGTCTTTAGACATCCATCAGAAATTATCAGTTTAATCAGAGATTAAGAGAACTACCTTGTAAAAGAATATAGTGCCATTGGGATTTACCAGTGAGAATTAATTATATTACAAATTGTTTTGAATGACATTGGAAGTCCTAAACTTTATATTTCTATGTTGAAAAAAACCCTACAGTAACACCAAAATATTATGTTCTCAAAAACTCTCAAGTGAATAAAAGGAAATATCGAGCTCAGAAATATGTTAAAAGCAAGTCTTCAGGAGAAAACACATTAGGAGTGACCGTGTCTGAAAGTTACATTCTGAATGACCTCTGGAGAGTGTTTGCTGCTCAGAACAGAGTTAAGTACATGTCATCCAGCAAATGGAACCATTACAGAGAGACATTACACATACAGTGACACAGAAACATATTGGTTGCTAATTCCACACCCCTATTTATAGCTCCAGAGGTGAGAAGATCTCCCATGCAGAGTAAATGTGCCTCGTCTTTGCTGAGAGCAGCAAGGACCTCTCATTTTCCATATGGATGTGGGAATGGCTTCCACACAGGCATCCCCACTGCTTGTACCCAGCTTTCCTCTGATCTTCTCAGGGGTGCCTTAGCAGCACTAACGTGGGTGGCAGAAATGCATTCTGCCAAGCATCTCCCAAGGAAGGAAAAGTGAGCTGCTCCAGGATGGTGTCATTTTACTTTTCCTACATTTCCATGCCCCAGGATTTGTTCAATGGGTGCCTAGTGACACACTTTGCTGTGCAGTTAATATGACCTTACCTTAATCTGCTGTGGAAGGGGAATGCACTCCTATTTTTGAAGTGTCTTGAAAAACACAAATACAAGTATTAAAATTTCCTTAAAAATTATGCAAATGTGATGTAAAATGGAAAGAAAGCCTGCACTTTGTTGATGAAACTGGTTTGCTTGATATATTTAGAAAATAAACAGTGGCTCCACAGACCAGAGTGCTCCCAAGAGGTCAAACTATAGTAAAGAATAAATAATTGCACATTTGTGGAGATTTTCCCTCAGCAGGCTTGCCTTCACATCTCCTCTGGTCACTGCAGTATTTTGGGTTGGTGTGAAGATCACATATCTAATCTGTTATCCGAGACTCTTGCTCATCCCAGCACACCTACCACATCCTAATTGTGAACTGGTTCTCAATTTTGACACTCTAAATGGGAGCAGAAATATCACATTATCTGTAAGGATGACTGAGACATTTGTGGTTGAACCTGCATTCCAGGGATCCTTGTTAAAGGAGGAAGGCATTTATTCAGTCCCATCCACTATTCATACACACAGCAAAGTCACTAAAGTAATGATGTTACAAATATTATGGTCATGTATTCAGGCCATGTTATAAAGGGAAGCCATTTTAAGCCACTGGATGCAAAAATGAAGAAAAGAATAAGAGAAAATACTTCAACTGGTGTTGTATTATTGTACAATTAAGATGGAATGATTAAAAAGAGATAGCTTGATCATTTATGGATAGATTTTGTTCTGCTTTCCTGCATGTTAATTCTAAAGTAATGCATTTGTTACAGACTATTTCTATTCTAATATACTTAATTAGAGCACCAATTCAAGTCTGCTGTGGAAAACACTGTGGAAAATGCACCCTCTACTGGCTCCTAAAAACATGTTATAGAACAGAAGTTTGGAACTTTTCTGAACTATCTTCCCAGAAGATATGCCTAGAAGCAGAAAATTAATGACTTCACTTACAAAAACATGGTTCCTTGTAAAAGAGTAGCTAAAGATGTTTTACATACTAGAATTTATGAAAAGACACAAGCCAGAATAATGCATTTTAGGAATGTTTTCATGAGGAACAGCACATTGGTGCAAAATAATACCTTGCACATATCTTATTGCAAATGAGAATGGCCACGAAAACAGATTGGTAAGAGAAAATTTTCCTGTATCTATGATGAACAACACACTTTGATTCAGTAACCCTGCAGAGAGGAGGACAGGATTATACAGCCAAAAGACAAAACTGAGTGCATTTGGAGCAAATCATACAATCACTGATTTTGACTCCTAAAATATAGAGGTGTGACATCCCTACACTTTCCTATTTGAGCAGGAAAACACAATTTCTGCAGGTAGTATGGACCCAGTTTTCTCCCCAGCCTATTGTAAGATGGGATAACTGAGCTAATTCCATTCCCTGACCACATAAACAGGAGAGCCAGGTGTATCCACTGCACGGTGTAACAGATTTTTTCTGTAGCAGTAGGTTCATATGTTCACTGCCTGCCTATTTTCTACCACAGTGCTGGCTCCTTTTGAAATCCACAGGCAATGTGCAGCCACCTGAGCTATTTCCCTTCCTAGCTGGTCACCTTGGCACAGAGAGGACAGGTCTGAACGCTTTGCACCCAAGCAGCGATTCTGCTTAAAGGAGCACTCCAACTCCAGTGGGAATTTTGTTTTTCAAAGAGCCCTGGGGCTTATCCCGAAGCAACTCCTTCTGTTTAACAACTTGTGGCTAAGAAAGGATGACAAGAGGAATCCCTGAGACATGAGTAACTCCTGCTGAAGCACTCTGGCAGACTGACTGATGTCACTCTGGAGAGCTGTCACATTACAAGTGTCCCCTCCTCAATGGGCTGTGCAGCTGAAGATGCTGTCTAATGAGGTGTTACCACGTAATGATAATGGTCTTCATGGAGCTTCTCTTTAATGATGTGTGTTACTTTATAATGATAATGGTCTTCTTGGAGACAGACTATAACTTTAATCTCACAACCCCACTGAGGAGGTTACACTCAAAGCATTACTACGCTTGTCCATGACCTCTGTGAGCAGCCTGCTCATCTGTGGTTAGTCATCCGAAAGAGTCTTCAAATAGAAAAGAGAAAATCCAAGTGAGATGGCACAAGCCTTCCTCGATTATGAGGAAAAATATTCCACAGAAGAAAGATTAATATTTATATACTCATATAATTTTTATATATTATTTATATGCTACTTATATATATAGATACAAAGTAATCTAGTTTTCCTCCATTAGACTTGCTTCTTCTGCCTCAAAAAGTACTTAAGGAATCTTAAATTTCTTTTTACAGCACCAACATGTTATGTTTTTCAGCTGGGAGATGACAGCAAATTGATATGAGCATCACTGGAAACCTGATATTTTGTTTGTTGGAAAATCATGGAGTAACACAAGGGACTTTTTGTGTTGATTCCTCTCCTCCATTGCTCAGTGAATGTTTTGGCCAGATGTGGAGGGAGGCTCAATAGTTCCCAGTACTTTTTGTAGATTCCTAATCTTAAAAGGAACAACATAATTGTAATTAGCAGAACTTTTGGGCAGTATGACAGCAAGAGAGATTTCATAGTCCACAAAGACTTCTAAGTGTGTTTAATTTGACATAATGCATGTCCTATCATTATCTTTTAAATAAAAAAAAAACCCCAAAACAGCTCAACCCCTCCCTCCTAAGCCTACAAATAAAAAACCCCAACATTCAAGTCAAAGAAGTTAATTAGATGGAAGAAGAAGCCTTGCCATTGAGCTTTTTCTAAAATCCAGTGCCAGGACTGAGACTAACATCTACCCATTTACCCTACACTCAAATTTTTATCTTCTAGTGTTTGTAGGTGTCTTCCCTCCAACATAAAACTGAAAAAATTATGGTAGTATCTGAAAGATTGTTTCACAGAATTTCTGTACCAACCACATACAGGGAAAAAAACCCTGGACAATGTACTTGAAATAAATGACCTGAGGTAAATAAGAAGTGACCTTAATTCCTGTGTCTGACACATTTCTGAAATAGTGTGTTCATCCTATCATGCATTATTTTAGTTCCATGATAATATTTCTCTGACAAGAATATTCTGATGACTCCTTCAATATGCATAAGTGTCAATGGAAATTATACAGGTAATCTAATAGATTCCACAGTTCACCCAAGACAGTATTACAATGTGGACACACTTTTCATTTTTAAATACCTTAACTGCTTATTCAAAGTAGGCAGCATATCCAATTATTAGAAAACATGTAGTTTTCCCTTTTGCTCTATAGGAAATAGACTACAATATATTTTCATATGAGAAAATAAAATATGTGTCTCCCTTGAAAATAGATACTGTAGTAGGTTTTCATAAGAAATTAAAAAGACACACACTGGAAACCAATTAAATGGGCAAAGATTCAATCAGCAGCCTAGGTACTGTAAGAATTTTTCAAGCTAAACCAAAATAAATTGGACATCAGTGAACATCTTTTTCATATTCAGTTTAAGTCCTTATCTTAGTTTACTTGAATAAGATTAATTTCACTTAAATTTAGACTCACATACCAAAGACAACTGCATCTGAGTTAGTCATCAATGCCAACTCCATCCTTTTCTTTCTTTCTTTCTCTTTCTTTCTTTTTTTCTTTCTTTCTTTCTTTCTTTCTTTCTTTCTTTCTTTCTTTCTTTCTTTCTTTCTTTCTTTCTTTCTTTCTTTCTTTCTTTCTTTCTTTCTTTCTTTCTTTCTTTCTTTTTCTTTCTTTCTTTTCTTTCTTTCTTTTCTTTCTCTCTTTCTTTCTTTCTTTTTGTCTGCTTAAACTTTATGCATCTAAAACACAGTCTTTAGCATACACTAACAACTTTAATACAGTAACTGTGTCAGAAAAAAAAACAAACCCACAACTAACTCCATCCATGGAAAAACCCAGAAATCCTCACTCTTTTTAAAATTCATCTGTTTTACTCATGAGAAATTCACTTGAAACTTCAATTTCTTTTCTGTTGATACATAAGATCAAGTGAGAGGCTAAAATGTTCTGTGTACAGGGTAGATAAAAGCAGATATAGCTTTAAGACTGCCTCAAGACTGTAGATTTGGCTGTCAAAAAAGCAATAGTAATATCTGCAAACTGATCAAATTCAATCAAGAACTACTGATAAAAAACTGCATATAATTTAATTTTTCTTTATTCAGTCTTTAGGGTTTAATAACACGATTTCAATGATGATGCCAAGAATGAAACTTGATCAATTTGCATAGTTGATACCAATGAAATACCAGCAGAGTTTAACAAACCCAGCATTATTCATTCCAAAACTTCAGGATTTCTACAAGACTGAAACTTCAATTTAGACAACCTCTACAAATAAAATCTGTCTTAATTATATGTTTTCCCTGCTTTTCTGTATAATCACATCACTCTCTAAGAGATATTCTCCGGTATTCACTGAAATGTATTCAGGAAATCCTCTAAAGAGGATTTTATTATTTAGATCGCTTATTGTCTAAAATTTTAAAAAGATGCCATAAGAAGAGGATAAGATATCCGGTTTCTTAACTGCATCCTAGTTTTGAAGAACTAACTCTGCTGTGATCAAATGCCAACTAATTTTGACAGATTTTGGAGATTTTAAGAGACAGTATAAGCAATTCCGCAAAAAATATATCAAACTTCTTGCACATCAAAATGAGCCTTTGCTGGTGTAAGCAAATAGCTTTTAAAATTGGAATTGGTAGAGTAAGAGTTTTATGTCTTCTGCTGTTGCCTCCTAGTACTTATTTTATGGCACATCACCAGAGGGAGCTACATTTTGCAAAATTTTAGTACTATTTTGACGCTCTGAAACATAACTGGTGTCCCAAAATACTTCCAGTGTTTCTTGAGCAGAATGCAAGTTCAGCCTCATTCCCCACTGGGTCAGAGTCAATACATGCTTTAGGATATAAACGGTGTAAAGGTTCCTCCCAGTTTTTAGCAGATATCCCTACATCAGTGCTGACAGTTATTAAAATGAGTGTAAAAAAAACCTGCTTAAAGGATGCCTTTTTCCAGGGAGGTGGGAAATAGCTTTTCCAGTGTGCAGGCTGAGTCAGTGAGAGCTGCCTGCTTTTGATGCCCATGGGAGGTGGAGGGGAGCATGTGGCCACTCACTCTTATTGCTTGCCCGCTTCTAGAGGAAGAGCTGCTGGCCAGGGCTGCTGCAGGAAGGCCAAGAAGCTTCATTTCCTTCTGCTTTCACAGGCCTGCTGCTCACATGAAGGTCAGCAGCTGATGCTCCCATCCCTGGGGAAGGACAGTCAATGAGGGAAGGCGACAGACAGCACTTCCATAAGTGCCCTGGAGGTAACGTAGACACAGCAAGGGCTTTGGTGAAGAGAAAAATCCTCTTCTCTTCAGGATTGATCTGCCTCCTCTTCCTACCCTGTGAATAACTCAGCCCTCACATTTCATACAGCTAGTCAGGAGTCCAAAAGGATTTTCCAGTAAATCACTGCTTTGGCCTCCTGACACTTGGGGACAATCTTCTGGTGCAAGGGAGGCAGAGGAACAGCACTGAGCTGGGGAAGCTAAGGCATATTAGACACAGTGGACCGGATAGGTAGGATAAAATTGGTTGTTTGCCAGCACATAAGCCTAGATGATATCTGTGAAGAACTTATTTTTACAGGCCACCAGGGCTGATGGAAATTCGTGTCTAATTGAGTTAGCATGCATACACTGGTTACATATAAGCTATTTCTGTTAAAACTAACTTAAATTTTTATAAAAGGTCTGTTGTGTATATTAATTCCTATACATTCAACCAAGTGTAATGCTGTATCCTTTTTTTTTAAGTAAGGAATGTCGTGACTCATTTTTCCTCTTTATTTTATATATTGGTTTATATTTTGGTGTAATAAATGCAACTCAAAATATCCCCACATAGTAAACTCTTTAAAATATCGCTGACTAGATCCTGAGGTCAATAAGCATCTACATAATACCGCCAAGGATTTGGTTTATGAATGTTCCCAACCTAAATAATTTTTTTCTCAGGTCTCAGATACCACCCCCTCCCTGCTTTTTTACACTCACATATCCCCTCCTGTGTTAGTGCAAGCCCACTTACACTATTAGTCCCCACCTTAGAGTGACTAAGAATTATTTATTTCTACATAGGTTTGTGATTTGTTTGTTTACCTTCAAGTTTGATTAGATCCCATTAAAAGCTGAGAGGAAACAATAACTTTTATCACATAACTCTCCACTGAGATTGTCCCTATGCAAACATGGAGAGAGAAGTTACTCCCAAATACAAGAATTGACCCCTGCCTCACAGTGACTGAAAACTGCTTTTCCTCTTTTTTTCCTCTATATGTGCAATGAAATTATTCTTGATATTTGTATTTCACATCATATGACTGGGAGGAATAAAACATATGCAACTTGCCAGAAGTCAGCACAAATACACTAAAATTGGCACAGACCACTGGAAAATCAAATCCCATGAACAGGCATGATTTGTCATATGAATAGACAAGAAACAGGTTCCAAACTGTATCAACAGCTTCAACAGTAGAACCACAGAATCATGTAGGTTTGAAAAGACCTTTAAGATCATCAAGTCTAACAGTTAATCCTGCACTACCAAATCCACCACTAAACCATGTACATCAGTTCCATGTCTACATGTCCAAGTATTGCAGCCTTTTGGGGTTAAGAAAAGGCCAAGTTGTTCCAGCTCCTTTGCACTATATGTATAACTGTTTAGATCCTCCACCAAAGAGTAACACACATCTTAAAACTCTGGCCACCATAACAGTTCTGAAGAGGCATCAAAATTCACTTTCTCTCTTCCAGTGTCCTCTCAATAAAGACCGTAGAAGACAAGGCAAAAAAGAAGATACTGCATCTGCACATGTTCTCATTAAAAAAAAATTATATATATAAAAGTTACTGAAGGAACTGTATGTTATGGTGAATACAGTGTAGTCTCCACAAACCTCCACTTTTTAAGAAATATGAACTCTACAGCAGGTAATACTTAGGCATCACATTCAGTATGTCCAAGTCAGATTTGTCCATGGAGTAGGAGTAATGTTCAAAATCTTATATTGATGGTTACATAATTACCAACAGCTCTGCCCTATCCTGAGATCCTCACTGAGCCATGAGCTATTCTGGACTGACAAACACATGCTAAAATAGAACAGGACAGAAACTCCTNGTGCTGACAGTTATTAAAATGAGTGTAAAAAAAACCTGCTTAAAGGATGCCTTTTTCCAGGGAGGTGGGAAATAGCTTTTCCAGTGTGCAGGCTGAGTCAGTGAGAGCTGCCTGCTTTTGATGCCCATGGGAGGTGGAGGGGAGCATGTGGCCACTCACTCTTGTTGCTTGCCCACTTCTAGAGGAAGAGCTGCTGGCCAGGGCTGCTGCAGGAAGGCCAAGAAGCTTCATTTCCTTCTGCTTTCACAGGCCTGCTGCTCACATGAAGGTCAGCAGCTGATGCTCCCATCCCTGGGGAAGGACAGTCAATGAGGGAAGGCGACAGACAGCACTTCCATAAGTGCCCTGGAGGTAACGTAGACACAGCAAGGGCTTTGGTGAAGAGAAAAATCCTCTTCTCTTCAGGATTGATCTGCCTCCTCTTCCTACCCTGTGAATAACTCAGCCCTCACATTTCATATAGCTAGTCAGGAGTCCAAAAGGATTTTCCAGTAAATCACTGCTTTGGCCTCCTGACACTTTGGGACAAACAATCTTCTGGTGCAAGGGAGGCAGAGGAACAGCACTGAGCTGGGGAAGCTAAGGCATATTAGACACAGTGGACCAGATAGGTAGGATAAAATTGGTTGTTTGCGAGCACATAAGCCTAGACGATATCTGTGAAGAACTTATTTTTACAGGCCGCCAGGGCTGATGGAAATTCGTGTCTGAGTTAGCATGCATACACTGGTTACATATAAGCTATTTCTGTTAAAACTAACTTAATTTTTTATAAAAGGTCTGTTGTGTGTATTAATTTCTATACATTCAACCAAGTGTAATGCTGTATCCTTTTTTTTTAAGTAAGGAATGTCGTGACTCATTTTTCCTCTTTATTTTATATATTGGTTTATATTTTGGTGTAATAAATGCAACTCAAAATATCCCCACATAGTAAACTCTTTAAAATATCGCTGACTAGATCCTGAGGTCAATAAGCATCTACATAATACCGCCAAGGATTTGGTTTATGAATGTTCCCAACCTAAATAATTGTTTTCTCAGGTGTCAGATACCACCCCCCTCCCTGCTTGTTTACACTCACATATCCCCTCCTGTGTTAGTGCAAGCCCACTTACACTATTAGTCCCCACCTTAGAGTGACTAAGAATTATTTATTTCTTGTGATTTGTTTGTTTACCTTCAAGTTTGATTAGATCCCATTAAAAGCTGAGAGGAAACAATAACTTTTATCACATAACTCTCCACTGAGATTGTCCCTATGCAAACATGGAGAGAGAAGTTACTCCCAAATACAAGAATTGACCCCTGCCTCACAGTGACTGAAAACTGCTTTTCCTCTTTTTTTCCTCTATATGTGCAATGAAATTATTCTTGATATTTGTATTTCACATCATATGACTGGGAGGAATAAAACATATGCAACTTGCCAGAAGTCAGCACAAATACACTAAAATTGGCACAGACCACTGGAAAATCAAATCCCATGAACAGGCATGATTTGTCATATGAATAGACAAGAAACAGGTTCCAAACTGTATCAACAGCTTCAACAGTAGAACCACAGAATCATGTGGGTTTGAAAAGACCTTTAAGATCATCAAGTCTAACAGTTAATCCTGCACTACCAAATCCACCACTAAACCATGTACATCAGTTCCATGTCTACATGTCCAAGTATTGCAGCCTTTTGGGGTTAAGAAAAGGCCAAGTTGTTCCAGCTCCTTTGCACTATATGTATAACTGTTTAGATCCTCCACCAAAGAGTAACACACATCTTAAAACTCTGGCCACCATAACAGTTCTGAAGAGGCATCAAAATTCACTTTCTCTCTTCCAGTGTCCTCTCAATAAAGACCGTAGAAGACAAGGCAAAAAAGAAGATACTGCATCTGCACATGTTCTCATTAAAAAAAAATTATATATATAAAAGTTACTGAAGGAACTGTATGTTATGGTGAATACAGTGTAGTCTCCACAAACCTCCACTTTTTAAGAAATATGAACTCTACAGCAGGTAATACTTAGGCATCACATTCAGTATGTCCAAGTCAGATTTGTCCATGGAGTAGGAGTAATGTTCAAAATCTTATATTGATGGTTACATAATTACCAACAGCTCTGCCCTATCCTGAGATCCTCACTGAGCCATGAGCTATTCTGGACTGACAAACACATGCTAAAATAGAACAGGACAGAAACTCCTAACTAAGAAAATTAGCAATAATTTTCGTAAAAGCCCTCTGAGAAAACTTCCAAATTTTAATCTAGAATTTCCAGTTCCACAAATGCAAAGACCTTTTTCCTCACAGATGGAAAGAATTAAACCAAGGAAATCAAACTAAGTCAATAATTAAAGCAGCATTAGCAGTAAATTGACAGTTTGTTCAGTAATGAAAACCATCAATTGCCAACCGTAATGAAATGCATTATTAAAATCATAATGAGGGTGTAAATACATAACGCTGCATAAAGACACAATCTGAAGGAGTTACCCAGGATAGGAAATAATTAACCTAGAATAACAGCAGCAACACAAAACAACTGGGACCTACCACGTGTTGTGGATCAGAGGCAAAGGGAACACCTGTTGACCTTTTCTCTGTATACTGTTCCTGTGGATGGGTGCCATTTTGGGATAGCCTGAAGGGAAGTGGGCACTGCAGGCATACAGTAAAGACTAAAGCTTTCCACTCATAGCTCAAATTGTGGAACTGAAGCCAAGAAGCAAACTTTTTTCTCCCAGCTGTTCTCTGTGCTGTAAGCCACGATGCCTTCCACCCTATCAGGTTCCCAAATTTAGGAATTCCTTTTGGTTCAAGGGACCAACACTTTCCCAATTGAGAAAGTATCAGGCATAGGACAGATGTGCTCCTCTTCTATTAATCAGAGCTCTTTAAAATACACATTCCCCTTCCTTTCCCCCTCCCCCCCCACCAGATTCCAACAAATTAATTGCAACAAAAATTTATCAAAGCAAAGTGGATCATTGAGCAAAGCTGCAGAAAATGCCATAACCATGATTATGCTAAAGGTCTGTATCCTTTGCACTTCTCTGTACAGGAATGGTTGTGGAACGAGATGCTGGGAAAGAAGTGCTGTAGGAGGCAGCATGACAGTCTCATTTGGACAGACCAACTCAATCAGGTATCAGTGTTTTATCAGCTAACATAAAGAGTCAGCTTGAAGTTAAAATAAAGCTGAGAAAAAAGGAAGACAGAATTCTGAGATGAACTTCTAAAGTGGATGAGAAATGGTTTGTAGAGGAATGAAAGGAGAACAAAAGCAACAATCTAAAAGAGGAAATAATAGAATCACAGAATGGCCTGGGTTGGAAGGGACTTTAAAGATCATCTTGTTCCAACCCCCTGCTATGAGCAGGGACCCCTTCCACTAGACTAGGTTGCTCAGATGCTGAATTTAATGTCATAAAGGTGGTAAGATTTTTAAGAACCTTTTGCTGGAATCTCTGTTTATGCAAATTGAGACTTACATAAAGGGTAAAAAAGACATAATCAAGAACACGGCTCTGTTAAGAAGCACATCTTTTCACTAGTGAGATAAGTCACAGCCTAGTTATACTGATGAACTAGTAAACCAAGTTTTGGAGGAAAACACTGAAAAATGAATAAAAGGAAGAGTCACATCCAATCTAGGTAAGCAACTTCCCATGGAACAACCAAGGGTAATTGAGCTCCTACAGCTAGGTGCAGCCTGAAGCCAGCTCAGAAATGAGAGATGGGGTGGATTGAGAAGGGTGAAAATATTTAAAATATATGCTACTTGAAAGAGGAACAGGTGGACAGTTTTATGAATGGACTGTGTTGGGAAGAAAATGAACTTACAGGTGGCTCACAGCTACCAGCATCCCAAGCAGACACTCTTTATTAAACACAGAATCACAGAATCACTAGATTGGAAGAGACCTTCAACATTATAGAGTCCAACACATGCCCAACTCCTCAACTAAACCATGGCAACAAGTGCTACATCCAGGCTTTTTTTAAACACATCCAGGGATGATGACTCCATCATCTCCCCAGGCAGCTATTCCAGAACTTTATCACCCTTTCCATGGAGAACTTCCTAATATCCAACCTATACTTCCCTTGGTGCAACTTGAGACTGTGTCTCCTCGTTCTGTCAGCTGCTGCCTGGAGAAAGAGCCCAACCCCAGCTGAGCACAGCCACCCTTCAGGGAGTTGTAGAGAGAGATAAGGTCACCCCTGAGTCTCCTTTTCTCCAGGCTGGACAGCCCCAGCTCCCTCAGTGGTTCCTCACAGGGTTTGTGTTCCCAGCCCCTCTCCAGCCTCGTTGCCTCCTCTGGATGCACTCAAGGGTCTCAATGTCCTTCCCAAGCTGAGGGGCCAGAACTGGACACAGCACTCGAGGTGTGGCCTCACCAGTGCCATTACAGGGGAAGAATGAGCTCCCTGCTCCTGCTGGCCACACATCTTATTAACGGCACATTTCTGTCCACATAACCAGTGCAGTGCCCTGGTAACCCTTGGTAGAGCAAGGTATGAGCTTCCGGTCACAGAGGGAACAGTAGGGCAGGGACTGACTGTCATTTAAGCCTGCTGGTGCAATCCTGACCAACACCAGCCTCAGAAATTGCATGGGACAGCAGCTCCTATGATCCCCTGCCTCTGCAGTGTGAGGGAGGCAGCCCAGAGACACAGCACAACCATCGCTACCTGGATAATCCTGACAGAGACTGTGCCTCCTACATAAATTCAGATCCACATCTTCAAGAAATGTGCTGGCCTACTAATTTCCTTACTATAACCACCTCTGCCTCAGTAATTTTCATCTCAAGAGACACGGCAAAGGTTCAGTATATGAAGATATGCTCGAATACATGTTGCTGCACTGGCAACTTGCCCACCGCAGAGAAGATATGAATAATCTGTGACAATAAAGGGGTAATATTATGTCCTTTGAAAGGGGCATCTTTCAAAAATACTTCATGTTATTTATGACCAGATATAAAAAAGCCACTAGTTAATACGGTTAATAAACCATGACAAGTTTGCTTTAAATGAGTGAGATATCTACATCCAACATTATTTATTAGGCAATATGATTTTTTTCATGGTATTTATCCATCAAACATGGCACCCTTATTGCACATGCATTATGCAAAGTGTCAAATTAAAGTATTGCTTATAAAAATAAACATTAGTTACTGAAGTGATCCAAATGCTTGATTAGAATATTATTTAGGGAAGCTAATAAATATCCTTAATAGATCTTTTGAACAGAAATGGGAAAGCATGTAAGAAAAAATTTTTGGGTCTCACCTCCTTGCTATTCCTTTCTCCAAGAAAACAATGAGACAGAGAATTAAAGTGTAAAGAAAAACATGTCTCACGAGGGCTAATAAACCAATGACCATATTAGCTATTGTGGCATCTCTCTTACAATAACAACCAAAAGGACCTCTGCAGCAATTAGAGTGCAGGAAGTCATGAATGGAGAATGGAGTCCCTCTTTGGCTACATTCCACACCATTATTTGACCTGCATTTTTCAGCTGGAGCAGGCTCAGTCTCCATAGATGCCCACTCATTAGGCACTGAGACCTGAAAAATGCTGAGAATGATTCATTCCCACAGAATTCAGCCAGGAATAAAGACAGCCAGCGACCTCATCACTTTTCAGGGAGAAATCAGGATCGAGCCTTTGAGACAGATGTTGGAGAATGAGGCAAATTACTGTGTATTCATAGCCTAAATTTATCTTCCAAAGTTTGGCACTATGGTTGGTACATGTGTAATTTGACTTTTGCAGCCAGAGAAGATACTACATACACAAAGTTAAGTATTCTTTAAACACTTCAGGCTGACTTGATCACCTTGGACAGGGTGAAAAAGTAAGGGAGGAAGGAAACAAAAAGAAAAAAATACCCTGTTATTAAAATTTTGGGTGCAATTTCTCTTCACACTGGCACAAAGAGAAGGAATTTCTCCTGTGGCATTAAGCTTTCAGAGGATATTGAATTGAAATATAAATAATGAACAGAAATGAAATGGGTAACCGCAGGCATAAGCTGAGGGATGTACCCAGTGAACTTACTGCATGGAGACCATTTGATACCATGATATTAAATATATTTAGCTCTATTGGAAAACAACAAAAGTACTTAGACATGGAAATTGTACAGTCCTTGAGCCAGGATAAAATGCTTTTCTTTGAAGTTATATCAGTTATAGAAATAGTAAATAGTTACCTCACTCAATAAAAAAATTACAAAATTTTACAGCAGTGGGAAGATTTTTGCTCACTAAGTTCAACTTTTTATTTGGAAAAATAAAATGCTATCAATGAACAAGCAAAAAGTTTCCCAACAGAAGAAAAGGGCAATATTCCATTGCCAGAAAGATTACAAATATGATCCTTTAAAACAACCAAGTAACAGACCAAGCACAGTCTGGGGTATCACCCCAGTGCAGCCAGTTAAACATGCAAAGCTTCAAAAGTAGGAAGCAGTTTGGGGACTGTTTCTGAGGCAGCTGTCAAACTGCTGACTAGCAGAATGTGATCCAATATTGCAGCAGGCAAATATGTGCTAGCTTAAATTTTTAGAAGTACTTGCACAACTGTATTTTAAATATCTATGCTTTTATGTGGTTTCTGTGCAACCACATAAACTGAAAAAGCAAATAAAATAGCCATTCTTCACATGCAGGGCTTCTGTAAGCCTTTGAAATCACTTGAAAGACATAGTAGGAGAGTACAAACACACTTGGAGACATGGTAAGCAATAGGTATAATAAGTATTTCTGGCCCAATATCTCAAATTCCAGAACATCTGGTCTATATAAGATTATTTATTGTGTCCTTAGATTAAGTAGTTGGTTCTTAGCCTGAAAATATAAATAACCTCTGATTTCTTGGCATTTATCCTGCTTTAAACATGATCAGGGAGTGGTTAATGGAGACACACATTTCATATTAATAAAAAGCCATATCAAAAAAATCCAGAACACATTGAATGACTCAATGGATATGGTTGTTTTAAACAGAGCACACTGATTTAGCCACAGTTCTCTTTAAAATAAGCTGTAGGCAGACCCCTAAAAATCACTTCATATTATAGGAAAATCACTGTAAATCACTCAGGCACAGCAAGGTCAAATAGGTATTTCCAAGAGCTCTAACTAAAGAAAAACTAAACATTCTTTTGAAAATTCGAAAAAAGGGTAGGTACACTACAGTGTAACTCAACTGGTTTTAGTGAAGCTCTTTGAACTTATAACATTTGAAGCCCTGTTCCACAATGATGAGTTTCCCTTGCAGAAAGACACGAGCAAGTGCGCAAGGTTATGAAAATATTATTAAAATGCAAGTCAAATGAAATTTGATGAAGGTTACTGAAAGCAATATTCTTTACAGAAACCAAATGACAGAAAGCCCTGCTTTACTATCAGTATTCCAGCAATGAAAACCTGATTCTGTGTTAAATATTTCTCAGGGATTATCTCAAATCCCTGTTTTCTTGCATAAACCTGCCAGGAAATCTCTGCTCCTCCATTTTGCCATAATTTATTAAATCTCATGCAATGGATAACACTACTATATAGTCAGACTTCGTACCTTAGAAAGCTATAGGCAGTGCAGGAGACTTCATTGAGAATGCAAACATTACAAAGAGCAGAAAGGAGCAGAAATTACTTCCATTCTCCCCCATAGATTTATTACTTTGTCAAAATGTTCTGCTTAGAAAATCATCCAAAATTTTCACCAATCACACCGTGATCTTATAAGTAATTTTTGTTTCACTTTCTATGAAAGAAAGTGAAAAGGTATTTTCTAATATCAGAATATACCAGGAATACAGTTAATAATTCAGAAGTTGCATTTTACACTTTTACTGATGATTGCCTCAACTCAAATTTGGTAAAATTAACCGAGGTAAAATTAACTGATTCTATCTGAAGATAGATTTTCTACAGATAATACCACAGATTTTGTATTTGTTTCTTATAGTTTAAAGCCAAGCTTAAAAAGGAAAAAAAAAAGGCAAAACAAAGGTCAATGATATTTATTAAGAGTAAATAATTTGCAAATAACATCAAATATTTAATAGTAGCAAATTGTTGAAAAAAGAAATATTTATATCCTGGTAATAGCCATACATAACCTATCTCTTAACTGCTGTTATTGCCCTACAATTCACTCCTTTTCTAATTTTAGAGTACTTTTCAGAATTTCTCTGAACAAACTAAAATGCAATTATAATATTTTCCCAACTAAAGACTGCCCATGAAACCACTGGTCCAAAATGACACTTGGCTGTTTAGGGTAGAGACAGCACAAGGCTGTCTGGGAGGACATTTCTAAACTACACATGGCTTCATTTCATATATGATTTTAAATACTTCCTTTATGGACAGAAAACTGAGGCCTGGCAATTCCCTATGCTGAAGTGATGTGGAAAGGAGTGAAAAGCTCTCACATCCTCAAAAATATTTTCAATGTGGGAGAAAAATCTTGGCTCTACTACTTCGGTGTTCAGCATGAGGGCTGCCTGAGAAGTTCCGTGTGCACGAACTGAACTCTGGCAAGACCGTGGGTGCTCCAAGCTTAGTTTCCTCGCAGAAAAAGAAATTATTCCTCCCTCCTTTATCAAACCATTGACCTAAGTGGCATCTGTTCAATCTTCTACAAGGCAGTGCTTGACAAGAATCTGATTCTTTGGACCTGTTCCTTCTTGGCACCAAAATGGTTTTATGATATCCTGGCAGCACTCACTGGCTCTTAATCCCTTTTGACTCACTGGGCAAACTTCCTCTTCAGAGAATCCTCAGATGACTTTTGAATTAGTCCCTTAGTCAAATCCAGTATAGCAACACCATGGTCATTCTGTGATTTCTGAATTATAATAATTTATGTATTTCCAAATCCTACCAAAAACAACCTATAGAATATTAGCACTACAATTGCCATTGTCTTACAGTATTGCTGTACTCATTTCTGTCATCAGATTTATATTTTATTAAGCACATCATTCCCAGAGATTCTATCCAATTTCTTTTGTTCATATAACCAGGGTCATATTCTAGACTATATCCACAGTTTAAGAGTGAAAATGTATTCCTAGAAAATGTAGGTTTATCTTTTCAGCAGGTGATCTGAACTTTTTGAACTGAAATACCAAAAGAACTGTATTTCACTGGATTATTTAGAATAAGCTCTTCCAATACATAATACATTACAGAAGTGTACGAAAATCTTCCAAGCCTACCTATTTAACATTATTAATATATGAAAAGTCTAGCAGTTAAAATTTCAGGGTCTCATATATTTTTTTTACTTCAATGCTACCCTCTAGGTGTCTTACTAATCTATTTACACTTTTACTCCTGGCATTTGCTCATTGGTAAACCTAATGCTGGATTTTTAAAGACTGAAATTGATAGAGATTTAAAACTGCAGATCTGTGCAGTAAGTAAAAAACAAACACTGGGGTAGCATCTATGGAAAATATCACTTGGGTATTTTCTATTATCTTTTCTAAAAAAAAAACAAAACAAAAACCAAACCCTAAATGTTCCTTAAGGTTATAAACTTTGAACTACATCATATTTTAAACATTACTGAATTTGTGCACTTTTTTTGTATTGTAATTCCTCATTCTGATTGTAAATCTGGTGAGACTACACCGTTACTCTATACAGCGCTGCTTCAGGGTGTTCAGACTTCACGTTTAATTGCTGCCTAGGACCGAAAATACCTTTACAAAGATAACTGAAAAGACCTCCCAGGCTCTATAGGGAGCTGCATTCCATCTCACCTTCGACCTTTAGAGGGCAGTGCTCCCTTTGGATACCCTCAGATATTCCAGAAGGGCGTGAGGCTTCCATTACCTGAGAGAGGTAAAACTTGGAAGCAACAAAAAAAATTTCAAAGGACAAGACAATTTCTTGCTTTGTTGATATGGGGAAAGGAACCCAGTCATCATGTGCCACACACTGGGTGAACCCTTCACATTTTGAAGGCGGCAGGGACTTGACATCTTGTCAGTTTGGCTTTGACAATGACACTCCTGTGGCTGCTGGGAGGAGAATACCTACAGTGGAATGAATAGAGGGAAGCAGTCATAAAAATGAAATGCATCATAGTCCTACCCCAGTTCAGTCTCATTTTCATGCAGACATTCAAATGTGATCAAGGCCAGCATGGCTCCTATCTGAGCTACCAGCATATCTTGAGGAATCTACACTGTTTAAAGAGTTACAGCTGTTTTTCCACAGCATTCGGGAAACTTCCTAGTGCTTCCATTTATGAAACTCTCTGGCAGCCACACTGCCNCCTCACCTGGCTCTGCCACAGGTCCCTGTGCCCTTTGCTGTGCAAGGGGTGGCAGCTCACAGCTCTCGTCTCAGGCTCCCACCCAGGGCTCAACCTGCAGCTCCATTCACAGCTCCACTGAGTAAGAATATACAGAAAGTGGAATGCACTTCACTTTCTCAAGAGTAAGAATTTACAGATTTCCTAAAGCCTCCCTCAGAGTGCTATGAAGGCAACAGTGTGTGGTGAGAATCTGAAAAAGGCCAAGAATTCACCTAGTGGAAGACCTGCGTTCTCCTTTCGTACGTAGTTTACTCGCCAATACTGAGTAAACTTTTCAGATTTATCTTTTAAAAGGAAAAAAAACAAACACAAGGAGAAGGCTCAGGGCTCTGATCCATGTGTCCAAACACCTGGTGGGAGGAGTAAAGAAGAGGAGCCAGGCTCATTGTCAGTGGAGCCCAGTGACAGGACAACAGGCAATGGGCACAAATGGGAACACAGCAAACTCCATGCCCAGCATCTTACCCTGCACTGAGTCCTAATAAGCCAGAAATCACCCTGATGAGGCTCCTTCTTCTCCATCCCATGCCCAGAGCCTGCAGCTGTGCCTGGACATGTTCAGGCTGTGGCCAGTGCTGGTCATCACCCATGTCCCATCCTGACTGACCTCACTGGGGCCTACTGGACAGGGATGGTCAGGGAGGGAGGGAACTGCCCTGCACTCCAAGAACATCTTTCTTGAAGTTGCTGCCTGATCACAGTCTTCATCATTTTAGCATGTTTGAACAGGGTTTTATTAATTGTTCAAGTTATGCTTAAAAAAGGTTTAAGTGCATCTCTAGACACAACACATGAATGTCACAAAGCTTCTGCTTTGTCCTTGTGCTTTTTTGTGACACCAGAAACACACAAAATCCTGGTTTTGAAGAGTTCAGATAAAAGGTCTTCACATGTAGTATCTGGTTGACATCTTGGATTTGACATCATGGCCTGCATTGCAGAGCTTGACTTATAAACGATATTTCTGGACACTGTAGTAACTTTATATACAATTTTCAACAGGAATCAGATAAAACTATGGCCTTTATTTCACTAGTAGCTAATTAACACACAAATCTGTCCCTTCTCCTGTCACTCACACAAACTATATGAAATCATTTAGAGGCATAACGAGGTCACAAACCTTGCTGCTAAAATGCTTTTCTGACAGCACGGCTATTTTTGCCCAGAGACAGGGTTGTGTGCATGAAATTTTGTGCCTGGTAGTCCAGGCTTAGGAAGGCCCACAGGGTCTGTATTGTGGGTGTCAATATCTGAGAAGGTCATTCAAACTCCCTTCATATTCACTGGGACAGACAGAGTCTATTCTGGCAGAGGAGGAGCCATCCAGCAAGCAGCCAGCTACTTCATGAAATAAAAGGGACTGATCCCTTCTTCTGGATCTAAAAAAGCAGAGAATAGTTTCAACGAAAGTATATAAGGTTCTATGCTTTTTATACTATTTTCATACTATTTTTAAAATATCTGATATGGCCCAGTAAATTAAATTTCACCAGTAAGAATGGCAAGATGTAAGAAACTTAGACCTATGAAACTTCTGAAAAATGTTATGAAGTACTAGTCATTTATCATCACTTATAGCCCATAAACTGCATTATACTTTTCAAGGTTAGGATCACAGGATAACTAGGAGAGGAAGGGATTTCAGGAATTCCTGTCCAAACTCCTGTTCAGAGCAGGATGCTGGCACTGCCACAAAATGTAATGTTTTATCCAGATTGTTTAGTAGGTAAGCATTATCCTCACCCTACTTGCTTGAAGTGGCATCATGACCTAAATGCATTTGTCCCATGATTGCTTTCACATTTGGCTGAAGTCCTTACTTTTTACTTATCCTTTGAATGTTCTTCCTTGGGTTAATAGCCATTCTGTGATCTCTCAACGGTTTAAATCAACAGTCACCAAAGGAAAGCTATTTTGCTGCCACAGCTTGAGGCCAAAGAAGTGTTTTGAAGTCATGAAAAAGCTGTACTAACATTTAATTTGATAAGTAGCCCCTAGTCATGACCTAGTGTTCAGTCACAGAAATTCACATATAAAATCAAAATATATTTTAAATGAAAATCTGTTTAAATTATTAAATGCAGATAATTTGCTTTTATGAGAAGCATGAATTTTAAATCTATGAGAATATGAGCATCAAATCTTTTTCTTTTTATTTTTAATTCTTAGATTTAGGTTGTTGGTTCAAAACAAGTTAAAGTGAGGCAGGATATTTCAATTCACAGTGCACATTCACTTGCACTCATTGACAGACACTGAAAACAATCAATTTATTCATTAGAGAGTGCCAAAAATAACTCAGCAGCTTCTGTTTTGCTTCTATTCATGGATTTCCTCATTTCATGTTAATCACTTCTTTCAGCACATGGCACCTTGCAAGAAAATTCAGAACATCTTGAATTATTAGTTGTTTACTGCATTCAGAAAACAAAAATGAAAACAATAGTAATAGCACATTGTAGCAAGTCCCACGTAATGAGATTGGGGCATTTGAATCTTCTGTAATGTACCCTGCCATTTTGATTAATATCATGAATGGCAAAGTAATTTCAAGCACAGAGATGCATATTCAGATGTGTGAAGACAATGGTTATTTTAAGCATTTCTTCTTTAAATGTAGAATTGGAAAGTCTTAATAATTATTCTAAATTATCATAATAATAATTGAATTTGGTTTGCCTACTGTACCCCTTGATTAAGCCTCAAAGGTGTATGCATTTGTACACTTTTAAGGTTCCATTCCATTATTAAATGACTGACATTTCAGTAAGAGGCTTAAATTAAACCATAGCAAAAATTGAAGCAGAAATGGCAACACTGACTTCCTCAATAAATCCTGTCCCTAGGGCCTTTTTGAAGAGTGATGTAGTTGTTGTCTCCTAAATTGTTTATTGAAGAGATTTTACAGTAATGAAACAAATGAAATCCCATAGATAGCATTCTACTTCCCACAAATACTGAAAAACTGATATGAAAACTTCCAGTGTCATAGTTTATGGTGATCCTGTCCTGAATAAACTCATAAACACTTTATTCTGCCATTCAGTTTATATGTTGCTGCCTCACATTTGGATTGATGGTTGACAGCAGGGATGTATAAATTATGCATGCCAATTTACGGAACACCATTAAACCCAAAGAGTATGGGTAATTTCAATAATTATACATATAAATAGTATTATTAGCTCTGTCAAACTCAGTACCTGGATAGCATGTCAGTATATAATATCTACTAGGGATTCAAAAGGTTCAGGATTTTACAAGAGGCTGGTAACTGGAGAGGTTCCAGCTACCATTTCCTCACAGTTCATACCTATAATGTGCAACTAGACACCCTTAAGATGCAGAAAAGCTTTGATGTTGGCTGATCTGTCCACATCTGTGCTGGATTATTAGAAAGAAGAGAAGAAGGTAAGAACTGAAAAATAATTACTCTTAGTAAATACTGCACCAGGTGAGTTTAAATTACTGTCACCACAGAACTGGAGAGCCTTTTCCTCCATACTGCTGAAACTTTCAGGTACCTGCTAAATCTCAAAGCTCCTCTCAAGTGAAGTGCCTGGAAATTTTAGCTTTCCACCCAGAGAGGAAAACTTCCACTCTATTACTGTTTAGCAGCTTCCTTTCAGTGCTGTCTACAGGCCCCACTATGGTAGCTGTTATCCAAACACATAATGAGCAGCAGCCACAGAAAATTACTTTAAATGGACAAGGAAGACAAAGGATTGGACAAACATGTACCACATTTCCATTTTCATCAATTATATTTCAGTGTCTGGTATGCTTTAGATGCACTGCACAGACAAGGCAGCGTCAGCCTGTGCACATGGAATTCTAAATTTGTCAGGATTTCCAAGAGAAAGTCTTACAGAGAATGCAACTAAAAAATCTGACATCTACTTTCAAAATCAGGAGTCTCAATAGAAGTGGTGGAAACAGCAGGTGTGCCCAATTATTGTTTTAATTTTAAAACTTATCCCAGCCACAAGGAGATTAAGTGATTTTTTTGATCAGTGCGTGTATCAGCCTGACCACTGGAAATAATGGTGCAAAATAAATTTAATGTGAGCAACATTATGATTATTAATCTGAGAGTTAAAAAATGTATACCCTTTGCAGTCATAATGTTTGAGCAGTGTTCTACACATCCTGATTGCATATTTACATAAAATGCTTGTACCCACACAGAATCCTGCTTTGGCCTTACAATAACCTTTAGAATTCCATTAAAACATTTTCTTTACATTACTCACTACAGAAAAAAAACCCACATGCTTTTGACCTTTATTTTTTTTTTCTGCCATTGCTACCAATGCCTCAGTTTCATCTTGAGTCATTTTAAGACAATTTCTAGGTAACAAAAATAAATTAAATTAGGTAGTATAGATTGTTAAGCATGGAAAAGGAAGGAAAATGTGTAGTATGGAAAGCAACATAAAACACAGCCTGTAAAGGGAAGGTAAATATAATGGCCATGTATGATGTGTTACAAAACAGCAACCAAGGGGGAAGAAACTCTTCAGAATTTACAGACCGTCAGCAGCTCTTCCTCCAGCAGGAAAGTACTGGGGAAGCACAGGAAACTTTCTTTTTTGGTCCTCTCAGTTTATAAAACACCCTTTTAGAAAAGCAGAGAGGATTCCTTATGTTGTGTGACCCTGAGGGGTAAGGATGGTACTTGATGAAACAGGTTAACTTCTTTTTCCTTCTTGACTGCAGCCCTCTGAAGTGTCCGTGCAGAACTGCCTGAATTGTTTGGTTATCCCATGCACTGGGAAGCTCTGGAAAGCAGCAAGTTCCCAAAAAAGCCCATTGTAATCCCTCTCTGCTGCTTTAGCAGACAGTAAAATGTCTCACCCACACTTTCTAGTCCTGCCCCCCAACCCTTGGGGGTTTTTTGTGTGTGTGATTATGTTACTAACTCCCAGGCTAGGTTATGCTGTCAGAGAGGATCTGTTTTTTTGTTAAAACAACCCAAATGTTGCCACATGCTGTCATTTGATAGCAATCACTCATAAGTACTACCACCAAATGCCTTCAGCACTCACACCAGCTAAGATCAGCTGAGCCCTGATTAGATCAGCTAAGCCCTGCATCCACCATAACTGCATTGAATTAGACCAGCTCCAGATTTGGCCCCGCTTTTTGGAGTTTGGCCTGTGTGTCATGTTGCTTCTTCTGACAAGCACAATTGTAGAGCCATCTGCAAGGGCTCCTTCAGCAGGACAGAAATAATTCAAAGCTCCTGCATTTTAAGGATCTCTTTGCAATGTGCTGAAGGCCCAGTTCCTCAGAGCCATTCTCCCAAAGCTGTGCCCTCTCTCCTGCCCACGGATACATACAAACACTGCACTAACAAATAACAAGCTTAAAAGGTAGTGATACAACCAAAAATCACTTCTATCTATAGTTTTATTGTATGGAGACTATTATTTCAACCTGCCAAACTGAAAGCACCACCTGAAAGGGCCCTTAGCTTGTGATGAGATGGTTGTGCTCATCAACCACAGAGACACAAACCACTCTGTAGCATCCAAAGAAGTGCAGAATCATGCCATGCTTTGTGTAAATCATGGGACAGATTCAAGCTACCAGTCAGACTGTAGCTTGTCCATTGAAAGTCATGAAAGAGTGATTGTTTTATTTCCCTGCAGTTTTCTGGCTGTATAAATTTTTTATTCCAGTACTCCTATAGTCCAGATCACAGCAGCAGTCTTACCTCTCACTGATAGTATAACAGGAATATATTTTCAGCCTGTTTTTATGCCTTCCCTTTAAACCTTTCTTCTGGGAAGGAAAAATAATTGTACTTCTTCCCTCCATGCCCAATTTATTTCACAGGAAGATCACCACCAGGAACAGTCAGAAGCAAAAGCTGAATCCATAGAGCTGACAGACTGCTCCCCAGCCCCTAGGACATGATTACTGGCATGGCTGTGGGTCACTGCCTATGCTGTCCCTTCACAGCAGGAAGATTTCTAAGTGCTATTTCCTGTAGAAAAGATTGTCCAATAACTCCACGTGCAAGTGTCTGCCTGCAAACTCTCCTGCTCGACAGCATAACAACTTTAACCACGGCCCACCAAGGCTGCAGGCAACAAAATAGGGGAGATTATTCAGGGACTTGCAAAGTATTCACTCTATTATTTACCAGTTTTTCACCAGTTTTCAATTTTTGAGTTTTATTTTACTTTTTTTTTTTTTTTGTGAAAATATCATACTTTAGAAAAGTCCTTTTCGAAAACTTGGAAGAAAAAAATTCAAGCATGCATGCACACAATATTCAGCATTCCAATTTTTCACTTTGTTCTACAACTCACACAAATGTTTGTAACCATGTGGAAGCACTAGAAGATGAAAAATCCCTGGACTATTTTTCTGAAATGCTCTGACTTCAGTGACTTTCACTACTGTTCGTGCTTCCTCTTGTGTGATGGGCATTTTGGAATGAAGCTCCACTGACTAGTGAAATCTTCTGCATTTCAGCTCCTGGAGATGAAAGCTGCAAGTGGCACAAGTCTAAAGTGGCATTTTTGGGAGGGCAGGGAATAATTCTATCTCTGAATACCTAGTTTTGCAGGGAGCTTTAGCTAAGTAAGTGATATTTCTTCGGATAACTGGAAATCAGTGTAGCAGGACCAGGTAAACTCAAATCCTACCCAGCATAAAAAGAATGTTTACATGAATTCTTTTTAGCTTCTATTACTTTATGCATGCAACAGGTAGAATCTGGGATGGAAAGAGCACTATTAGTCCCAGTTTTCACTTGCGAAGGTATGTGGACAAAAAAGAACAGGCAGCAAACATCACATTTAGAAAGACAGAGGAAACTGAAAAGTCAGACTCAGTAAACAGGAAGGTGGAAATAATAGGGAATAAAATATTTGCAAACTTAAAGGGCATAAAAATCAAATTTTAAAGCTATAAAATATTGTTTGGTGTTGTGATGTTAACAAACATTCTGGAATATTGCAGGTCACTTCAGACATGTACTGAACACATCGAATTTCCATAAGAAGTGAAGAGACACAACCAGATTCTAATCCCAAATATGCAGTCAGAAGTTACTCTGGGTAAGCAATGGACAGAGATTAGACCCCATTATTAGAAAACACAGATACTCCACTTGGCTTGAAGGAGTTTCCCTTGCCTGTTAGCTCTCAGGAACACAAAGTCCTAAGAAAATTTATTATTTGAGTTCCATTTCATTTGTGAAAGTAAATTGGAATTTACATTATTGATGAAAATCACTTCTTCATTTATGTACTAAATTAAAATCCAGTAGAGTAAAACTGGTATTTTCCTTCCTGTGGCAATTTTTCACTATTCCTTATGAATTTTTAGTCTGAGCCTAGTCTGAACAAAGTCAGCTTTGCCCCACTGGCACAAGAGCCATTCTGAACTAAACCTAGTTGTTTGTTTTTTTTCTTGTTTTACTGGCAATTAATCAACAATTATTTTTATGTAGATCCACAGGACACTGAGAGGATAGAGAGAAGCTAGGCCAAAGGGAAACCAAAAAACACTGCCTAAGTAATCTGTCTAATGAAATTGTCACTACCTCAGAAGGGATTAAAAGGAGTTTCTCTCACTGAAAATCCAAGATGCTTTTCTAGCAAAAAAAAGATTAACTAATTAAAAACATCTGGATGATAAGAGAGTTCTTAAATGTTCTGAGTTTGACTCTGGATCTACGTCTGTACCCAAGGTAGTCCTGAAACATCCATTTGGATGAACCTGACCCTAAATAAATTGGAAAGTTCTTCAGGGTAAGCACCATCTTTGGGTCTGAATAGGAGTTACTCTGACTTTAGGGCTGCAGCTGAATTGGAGTTATTTTAGCATACTGTCTAATCCAAGAGATTTATTGAGGATCCATTTGAATTATGCCTTATCTAAAATCAAAGGAGTGACCAGAATCTAAACAGTAAACACACAGGAAAGCTTCTCACAAACTAATTCCACAAGTAGCTAAAAAAAGCAGTATATTTAAGGCATCATACATGACCAGGAATGAGGCACCACAATTAAAAAGCTAAGAACAAAGACCTGAATTATGCCTAACTGATTATCTCATTATCTCATTACACAGTAAGTTATCCTCTTATCTTTTGTTTGCTCTATTCCATTAACTTTTCTTTGCTGTTACCAGTGCTGGCCTTCCTAGGGTCTATCAACCTGTTAACACCTTGCATAATCTTGCTATGCCTCCTTTTATGATCCACCTTTCAAACATATTTTGAAATATGTTTTAAAATATATTCAAATGTGCCTGAGTTTATTTCCCCTTCATCAAGAAGACATTTCTCAAAAATTGTCAATTTCTTGTAGCCCTATACTTAGCCTTCCTTTGTTCTTGGAGAAGCAGGTGGCATCTTCCTGAATGTCTGGAAGTACCTAGAACTGCATGAACATGTCATAAAAAAGGAGAGTGAATCATCACAGCAGCCATCATGATGTTAAGGTGCTCTTCTTCCTGTTCCACTGTTTACTCACTGTGTTGACACAACAGATTAAAACCTGATTGACATGAATTCTGACTACACATCAGTGGTTATCTTTCCTTCGTCCCCTGTTCATAACCCCTACAAGCTGTAGTCTCCTGTTTGTCTCTACATTAACAATTAGGACCCTGTTTTGACCTTTCTGTTTAAGAGATGATTAAAAAAAAACAAAAACAAAGCAAGTTAAATCTCATTTAAAATATAAGCAGTGACTGCAGTGGAAGAGGAAGCCAAACAGGGATGAAACCCTGGAGGTGCACGAAAAGACAAAACTGTGTAACTACACACCAAAACCAGCTCCATGTGCAACAACCTCATGGAATAAAACCTGACCCACATCTTTGAAGAAAGCTGAATGGGAGTTTACATGGACTCATTCTTCATGCATCCAGGAAAGAATGCTCGTGGGGAAAACAAGAGGTCAATTCAAGCAGCCTTAAACAAAGCGGACGAGCCCTGTGCAACTGCAGGTAAGTCAGGGGTTAAAGCTGCTTCTGACAGCCAGAGGCTCCACAGCTTCGAGTATCTAATTGTCAGCATCTTCTCTCACATCCAGATTTATTGAGGAAAGCAGGGAGAATGCACCTTTTTCCTCTGTGAAAAAAACCCATGCACATCTTGTGCTTGTGTGTGTGCACACCCACACAGACATACACAGATGCATGCAGGAAGTGGCCTTGCGTGTAACGCAGACAGACAGTTTTACCCTCCTAATGGATCTGGGCCTGACTGGTGTTTCTTTTACAACGAGGATAATATTTGGCAGCCAGCATATCTCAAAAGACTGTTATGTTGACAGTTACTCTCTGCACAGAAATGTGAAAGACTAGGATGTGAAAGACTAGCTACACTTGTCAATAGATGGATTTAGCTTTTAAAAATTTTATTTATTTTATTGAAATTTTTTCCCAAAAGCATTTTTAAACACCTTTGACTGGGATATTTTCATAGTCAATTTACTTTATTGAAGTACAATATGTTTTCTGGTACACACTCATGAGAAAGCAGCTAAACAAAATACATTAGAAGCAATTTAACACCACCAATGACCTCAGTCTTGGGAAAAGCAATAAAGAAAACTCCCTTTGCAGCTGCAAGGTGCATTTAAGAAAGTGGCAGGGCCATGTAAAGGTCCTACTACATATTCCTCAGGTGCCCTCTGAAGATTTAAACGTTGGAGCTTTTTTCTCTGTGCCCTCCGCTATCCTTTGCATGGCACTTGTGAAAAGGAGGTAAGAAAATGCACCCTTTAAAAAAACCTGGTTTCAGAGTAGGTCCATTTTCTCCTTGATTTTAGATGTAAGCCACTACTCAAATAATATTTGCACTTCAAGATCAGCAGAGGGAAAATGAAAAGCTCACAAAAGGATAGTGAGAAAATATCCTCAGAAAGAGGAAAGACAAATATAAACACTTGTTGGGGCCAAAATTGACCTGAGAGAATAGTTTTAAACTGCCTCTGAACTGCTGTAGCACAGTTCACTTGGTTTAGAAAAGAAATTGAATCCCAGATGACCCAAAACCTGCTACAGATATTTATATCTTGAAAAAGGGAAAACTTTTTCCTGCAGGGCTTGAATCAGTGTTGCTAATTCCTTTCCTCCTATACATCCAGCAACCATAGCAAGCAACATGTAGCAGCTTTTTGTTTCCCCCCAAAAAGCACTCTCAATAAGAACTGCAGTTGAGATTTGCTCTGTGCAAGAAAGACCCTTTCACCTTCAGGAAAGTAAGGTTTGCTGCTGTTTCTTTTAGGAAACCAAGGCTTTCATCTTAGCTGGAAAAGGAAGGGAAAGTTTGGAAACTTTACTTAATATGCAAGAAATTACAGATGGAAAATACTTATTAGATGATTTAGCTCACTCATTTTCCAGTGCAGGATATTCTCTGTGGTAATGTGACAGTGATTTCATTTAAGTTACCCACTTAGTCTCACTAGCCAGGGCTTATCATTCCAGGGAGTACTGCACTGTCAGGAAAAATTGTTCCCTCAGTCATCTTTATCAAGTGCTATCCAGAACAGACACAGATAAGGGTTGAACCACTGTGGCACTACACGACAGTGCTAAAAAAACAAGGAAGATGTTTTTGCCTTTTGAACTGAGCTTTTAACTTGACATAAAAAAACCTCCCCAAAGAGAGGTACAAGATGTTTGGATTAACACACAGCCTGCTGTAGTCAGTAGTCAGGTTGGATAATCGCAATTTAACTGAAACTGCAAAATGAAAAGGAAGGAAAAATGAACAAAAGAGGGATCAAGGAAATAATTCTTGCTGTTCACTTTCAAGGTCTCTTTTGTGGTCTGTGGGAGGAGCTTTCCATAAACCTCTTGATTGCTTCATTAAAATTCTCCCTTATAACTGTCTCTGAAAACAGCATATCATAATGACAAATATTATGCCATTTTCCCCCTTCATTTCCTCTTTAATTACTTCCTTTATTTATTGAGATTCCTCTTCTGTCAACCCTACTAAGGCCACCCTTTGATTCTGTTTTTTGCAAATCCCTAAAAATCAATGTTCAGGTTACTGACTAGAGTGTCTAACATGCACAGTGGTACAATATTTCTCTTCAATAATACATAATTCTCCCCTAAAAGCACTACTACTAATTTCTGAGTTTCCCCCAGCATAATGAACAAATTCAGGTACATTTCAAAACCACAAGCACAGTGGAATTTGAGTGCTTTTAAAAATCTTTGCATCACAAAAAGGGACTTTCAGTTGTGCACACCAAGCACAATGTAGCTTTTCTAGGATTAGATCTTCATCCTCATCAAGACCTGATCTCACATTTCCATCAAGTTTCAAAGGTTACTACGAAGCCTTCAAATTGAGCCGGCTACCTAAGTCCACTCCACTACAAGCATTTTTTCCACAAATAAAGAATTTTTCCTTACACATGTAAGTTAAGTGTCAAAACAAATTTATCACTCTAAGTAGTTGTGCTATTACACAGAAAAAATACCTAACCAGCCAAAAAATGGGTGGATCTTGGCATCTCAGCGACTTTCCTTGCAGAAGTCCAGCAAGCAAAAACTGGCATTGAATACAGTTACAGTGGCCATGTTGTTACTGAAAATCTAGTAATCAGGACAGTGCTGAAGAATTTTCAGCCAACGAAGGAAGTGTGACTTTAGCCCCCAGAAAACAGCCTTTAGTTTGTTGCAGGTCAGGCACGGCTGGAGCCGGCACTGGCAGATCTTTCTTTACAGAAAGATTTAGTGATACATGCAGCAATTTGAGTTTAGAGAGGACTCTTTGCCCTCCCCAAAATAGACAAAAAGAGTTTTCCTCTTACGTGCAAGAAAGTTGGATATTTCTCAGGCAAAACAGTGTTTGGAACACTATGTTTCATGACGGCATACAGATGTAATCTCCCAGTAAATTTACAATAGGTTAGGAACTCTGTTATGAATTTTGTGGCTTATCTCTAACTTAAGGTATTAATTGCTTTTCTTGCTTCTGGTTGCATATTGTTATGAGATTTAAATTAATCCATGTATTTTTTTTCCACTTAGATGGAATGGACGTAATTAATTTTGAAGATCAGATAGAAAAACTGAGTTACATAAGGGGAGAAGCCTGTACAACATCAATCTCAATAAAAGAAACAAACAAAACCGAGAAGCATCTCATCACTGTGCTGATAAATCCTCCTCTCTGCTTCTAATCTTCTGCAGAAACCTGAGCAGCATAAAAACTGCTTTAGTGTTTCACAAGGCTCACAGTAGAGCATCACATGGCACCATGGTAAAACTGATGCATCCTGACCTCTCCTTTCACAGCCACACATGAAGGAAGATACAACAAACCTCCAGTACACACCCATGTTTATACTGCATGCTTTCAGAAGCAAGTGGAAGAGATGCTAAAATTAGATTAAAACTGATTTTTCAATTACATTTCAAGATTATATGGGATCACATTCTTGAATCTTTCAGCTTTTATCTTGCATTAACAGATTTATAGCACCAATAAATTATTCTTTCAATCAAATACCATTCTGTGTACATTAAATCTGATGCATGATCACTGTACCTTTTGTAAGAGAAGATCAAGTTGTATAGTATCAGTATGAGTACAAAGTAACAAATGAATATGGTTATCCATACCTTTCACAAGCAACTAGATATGTATGTCTCCTGATAATAGAAATTTTATTTGGTTCTGCTTTTGTGTTCATTCTCAAGGTGAAATGGCAGGCATCAGTTCTGCAGCCTGGGACATCCCTGGTCCTTGTCTTGGCCTCAGGAGTCCAGCACCTCAACACAATATGCCCTGCACCTCTGCTCCAGTTAAAAAAAAATAGCAAATCATTCATACAGAACTAAATAAACTGTGAGTGCAGACATTTACCACCACTCTCAGCAAAAGCCCAAAACATTCAGCATGACCCTGTGCTTTTTCCTCACACTTTCAGACCTCTGAGGCCTTTGGTTGCCATATACACTGCCTGCAGGCATTGAGCAGATTTTCAACAGACCCAGAAGCTTCATCCCTCCTCCTGCAGAGTCCTGAAGGAATATTATGAACTCCCTCTTGCTCAAGAAAAGAGTGACATGAAAAGCATCCATAGGGAAGCGGGGGCAGGAGGGGCTACAAGCATCGAATTACTCCCTCCACAGAACAGAAAGTGTATGAACCTCAGGGAAACAAAATACAATAACCCTCTGCCAAAATGTCAGAGGAGTAAGCGGGGCTGAGATGATTTTGTATCAGTTTATGGAGGCAACTTGGCAACCTAGAAATACCCAGAAAGCACAAAGAGAACGGGAGCGCTATAAATGCTGCAAATTGGCACATAGTCTCAAGATATACTCACGGTAACTTTTAGACTCTATCTAAGCTCTCCCTAAGATAATTTCAGGCACCATATTGCCTGCTTGCTTCTTGCTCTGTGTTAGAGTTAAAAAAGAATTTCAGAGCAGTGTAAGTGCTCATATGAACTATTGCAAATGCCTTCTTCAAAGTCCTTGAAACTCCTGCACTTAGAGCAAAAGAGACCTGAGCTTTTATCCATTGAACCATGTTTTCTACAGTGATTGGCTCATGGTTACTCCTTTTTTTTTCTAAATATATCTGCATACTTTAGGAAAAATAGCACATACACTCATTCCCTAACATCAGGACCATAGCTAGGCTGCTATCATCCAATGATCTCCATTTACAAGCTTTTCATGGATTCAGGAAAGCATGTAAATGAAACCTTTTAAGCATACAACAGGTTCTGTTTTAGTTTTGTCAATGCATCATTAGCTTGCAATCACATTGGTGACCTAGGAAAGACCCTGTAAGAAAATCACAGAAGAAACAAAATACAGCTGGTTTGGAGATTTAAAAAAGAGCTTACAATCTTTAATAAAGGGAAGTTCTTGAAAGCAGGTCTGCTTTCTTGTCTTTGGAAGTTCAAGGTAGAAGCCCTACATGAAAAACAATTCCCTAAACAAATTTGTTAAACAATAGCAAAAAGAGACAGAATGGAGGTTTTCAGGTCAGATTTAAATTCCACTTTCTCCCCAGCATTTTTCTCCTAGTAACACATATGCATGCATTTAAGTTTGCTCAGAGAACACTGATTTTGGAAGTATTTGTAGAACCAGGTTCTCACCACATCCCACTTTTAAATCACTTCCAAGAACTTTCTGGCATGTAAGAGGCAATTATTACAATCCAGAATTGCTCTAGTTTGAAAAAACAATACAAGATGAAGACCACTAAATTAATAAGTATTTTGTGCAATAGTATGAATAGCTCTTCCATCATCACTGCAAATAATCTACCATGTTCCCCAGAGTAGGGGAACAACACCAATCCTTATGTCAAAGTCACGCCTAACAGAGAGAGCCTTGAGAAGGGAAACAGGACAGATTCTTCCTCTTCTCCTGCCAGGAGATGCTTCCTGAAGACTTTAATAACATCTACACAATGGGAAAGAAGGAATAGGCCTGCTTTCCACATCCTTAAACCCAAAACTCACTGGTTGTCCACAGCATTACTTTAACATCACTCACCATGGATGATTGGCCTCACGTGAAGTCAGCCCTGTGAGACCTGTTTAAATTTTTATCCCTTCTAGCAGCAGAACATTAATGGGTGGCAGGTTTTGGGGAGCAGAATTCTGTTTGCACACATTAAGGATGACATGGGGCAGGATGCTGTAATTGTCCCAGCACAATGCATTTCATAAATTCCACCCACTAAGAATTGCATTATGGAGCAGCTCCATTAGAGACACAGACTGTTTGTTATGCAGTCAAGCTTTGCAAGCTCATAGCCTATAAAGATATATAAATGTTATTAGAAAAGTAGATTATATGTAGGACTATGACACTACTTTTTAAGCTATGCTATTTAGACCTGAAGTGATAAAATATATCAATGTCATGTATTGCATTTCCATTTTGTAGTATTTTTTTTGTTTCTCTCCCCCTTATATCCTTACTCTCTAATGTGCACAAATCCTATTGAATTCTACCAATGACATTTGAATTGCTTGATTTTAAATTCATTTTATGACATAAGAAAATTTATATTCTGCTTTTCATCCCATCTTATGAGTCACTTGTAAGAAATTATTGCAGCCCTAAAACTACCCCTTGAAGTTCAACCATTAGTGTTTTCTCTTATTTAAGGATATTTTCATTAATTTTTGCCAATTTTTGCCAACGTTTTCTTTCTTTCCTTTTTTTCATTTTATTCATAAAATGGCTTCCCTGCATCTTCCTTTTAAGCACCACTAATTATTCATTGGGAAAACACAAATATTTTCACCTGCCAACTCTGAAATACAATGGGAATTAAAAATAGTTTTTTCATGTGGTCCAGTTGACAGTCTTATCTTTTACAACTTTTCCACCTCAAATAATTTTAAGTGCATCAAAAATCTTACAGCCAATTGTTGCAAAGCTGACAGCTAATGCAAAATTGCTTATCAAGGTAAAATAGAAATTCAGCCATCTTTAAAAAAAATCTCAGTTTAGGCAGAATTTATCTGGAACAGCATGGATTTCATACAGTTTTATCATTGCACCTCCCCTTTGCAGTCTTTAAGTTTTATTATCAGCTCCCTCTTTTTGAGCTTAACAGCCAATGAACATTTGTAACTTCAGTATTTTATATGATATAGAGCTCTCACCTAAATTTTCTGCTGACACTTAGTGAACCTTTCTTTGCTGGCCACAAAAATTCCTTAAACAGGAAGTTTTATGTGTTCAACTGATGGCAATGAAAGCAGTATTTGAACACTCATGAAGGCAACGGGAGATTGGAAAACTGGACCGGTTCCCATGCTGGGTTCTAGGACAGAGGGAAAGTTAACAAAAATGGAAAGAATATGCATTGACAGGAGAAAAGGGAATTGATTCAAACTGAGAGTAGGTTTAGACTGGATATTAGGAAGAAATTCTTCACTTTAAGGATGGTGAGGCCCTGGCACAGGTTCCCAGAGAAGCTGTGGCTGCCCCACCCCTGGAAGTGTTCAAGGCCAGGCTGGGTGGGGCTCTGAGCAGCCTGGTCTAGTGGGAGGTGTCCTTTCCCATGGCAGGGGCTTAGAACAAAATGATCTTTAAGGTCCCTTCCAGCCCAAACTATCCTGTGATTCTATAAAAGTCAGAGTATTTGTAACTCTCCAGAGGTACTTGGATGACATGAGACTGATTGGTTATTCCACAGTTTTAAGTACCACCACAAGGAAACCCCCAACCTCTCTTCCCTGGACACAGGAATGCTCACCCAATCATATTTTGCTTTGGTGGCTGACTTAATTGTTTCACCCTATATGGCCAAAATAATGAAAAAAGAAAGGGTTTCTTAGGGAAGCTTCCATCCAGGCTTGTTCCTCTCAATTCCCCCAGACTTTCAGTTTAGTTTTCTTCCTCCCCAGGCTAGTCTAAATGTGCTACCCATGGTGTACATCCTATGCAGATGCTCTCTCTTCACCAGTGTCAGCACCATTCTATTGGTAGGGTCCTGCGCCACCTGTGTCCCTGTGGAACAGGAATATGTGCCTCCCTGGTACGTGTGCACACACATTGTCCATGCTACACTTTTAATGTTACATTAAACTGGCACAGCTGATGACTATTTAGTGAGAATTGCTTTAATGAAGTTAGTACAGCAGAAAACACATGCTTCTAGGCACAACAGAGACACCTAAATTAAATGGAAATGGAGGAGATTAGTATGTTTGCAGGAAAAAAAAATAGTGAAATACACATTTAAGATTTTTATATCCTATTTAGTCCAGTCAAAGATCTCAGCCACCAGACGCAACATACACAACATTTTAAAGACCATTCTGTTAATAGTTGTGCTTATCTGGCATTCCTTTTCTTTCTTATCTCTCAAAGAGAAAGATTTTTCCAGAAACAAGAAGCTGATGGGCTGTTCTTTGTATAGAGCACTATTCTGTGTTGAATGGACACTGCTCTGCCAGACCCTTTGGGAATGCTCGAACTGAAACTGAGAGGCTCAAACTAGCAGCACAGCAAGGCAGATCCCTTTCTGAAAACAGCTGGGATATTACCCAAAGAGAGACAGTAACAGCCTCAGAGCCCCGGAGGACAGTGTTTCCAATACAGGTGTATTTTCCCTGTCTTACAGCTCCATGGAAGTCAACAGTGTTACACTGAGCATGACTAAGCTACCTTGGTGGGATGCCTTTTAGCTTCTTTTAATGCACAGAGAGAGAAATTCTGTAAGGCAATGCAAATAATAAGATGCAATTGTCATGTCTGAGTGAACATCAGCATGTAGTTACAAAGGTGCACCTATTTTGACCTCAGCTGTCATGTTGCACATGGTACTCTTTATGACAAATTGCCTTCAATCTTAATATTTTTTTCTCCTTCTGCTTCTTTTCCTTCCTGCTGTGGAGTGTTTTTTATTCATTACTGGTGGCAGCCTTGTCCTCATTTTATATTTTTCCTCCTGCTGAGGTGCAGTAAAATAAATTAGTTTAATACATTTTATAAAGGTAGTTGGTTTAATTTTCCCTTTGGTACATCTGATGATACAACTGCTTTAATAAATTGGCATTAAGATAGTTTGGTTTAAATGTTTTGTGATTTTCTACCTGCTGTGGAAGATTCCAAGTACTTTAGTCAAACATTTTTAGAAGTGCTGGAATCAATTTCTTTTCCACTCATATTGCTGCCCTGAAGATACACATTTGGCACACTAAGGATTTATTTCTTGAAAATATGAAGCAGCAGTGTAGCCTGGTTGGTTTGATTGCCTTGATTCCGAACTGTTCAGAGCTTAGAATAAATTTCAGCTGGGAAATACAGTCATTCTCTCAGAAACAGAGCTTTTCATTTCAGAATAGCTATATCTAGGTCTAGTTACGATTTTTGTAAGGGTTTTGCTGTTTTTACCTGCTGGAGTGTTATGTACATTGAGAGCAGTAAAAGCCTGACACAAAGAGGTACACGAAGTCCAAGTCCTGTTTCAATGGGGATTTACATGCTTAGAGCAGAAAAGCAAGGAATTCAGGTCTGAAAGCTTTCCAGGTGTTCAGGCCAAATCTCTTAGTCAAGCAGCTGCACGTGGCACATGCTCTGTCACCACTCAGAAATACCCAGAGCAAGCAAGGCTTTCAGTAACAGGACAATTCACAAAACAGGTAGAAGTCAGATACCAGTCTAGGATAAATAGTGGCAGCTTCTTGACTCTAATGTGGCTATGAACAATTAACATCCATGAGAATTTGTCCTGCAGAGAGAAGCAAGGGAACAAGTATCCCACACAGAAAGTAATGACCTTTGTAAGGTAACACAGGAGACGTATTTTTAAAATACTGCAAGAAGAGCAGAGAAAGCTATGTTCTTCTTGAAAATTTGTACCTCCAGTCTTTAGATTTGTGTACATTCGGAATAAGATGCATGAAGGCAGCACAGAGCTGTGTGCTTCCTTCTGACTAAACAGGAGCGTGCTCTGTGTCACTTAATGGCCTCATTACGGTTCCTTCTGTGGTGGAAATAAAGCCATTCATGTGGAAACACAGGTAGTATGGGAGCTGAGTTATATAATATTTATGCTCAGTCTGATCTACAGACAAGATACCCTAGTCATAAGTTAACAGATGTTGGCAGTCTGCACCCATGCTCCACCAGCATTTAAAAATTAAAATCTGTGACAAAGGAATACAGGAAGAGCTGTAACCAAGCAGAGAAAAAGGAGACCCAGAAGAAGAAGAAAAAAAAAAAGGGGGGGTGGGGAAAATATCCGTTTCAGTTCTGTCACATTTTTGCAACATTGTAGGACAATGTAAAGAATCAGATGAGACTATGAAATAAAAGTCTAATAGACAAACCCTAGAATGAAAATTTTCCAGAGAAAGAGACAGGAAAAAGTTTAATTATGTGTCTTAGCATAAAAAATCATTAAGTTACTCTTGGTTTGAATCCTATTCCAACAATCAAGTCTAAGAGATTTGAATACATTTACAGCGGGGTGATAGTTACTTAGAGATCTAAACCATAAATTAATTGGGATGCAATCTGAGGTACAAGGTCTGGCAGCAATTAGTTGCATCACTAGAGTTCAGCTGTCCTGTTTCCGTCAACGCCACTTTTTTTGGTAAGTAATGATGCAATTATGCAAGACATGCAAAATCATGATGAAATACTCAAGACCAGATAGTGATAAATATTATTCACACACAGGCATGCAAACATTATGGGTTGATTCCAAGTGTAGACTAAACTCCCTTTATTTAATGATTTTATGACAGCCATGTTTATTTATAAGAAATAAATAATGCCAGACGTGTGTGTGCAAACATACAAATGTCATCTTCTTAAGCACTTGTTTTAAATTCTGTAGGAAAAAGATATCCCATCTCCAATGATTTAGCAGAGAATAATGACTTAGCAGATACTTTAGTTTCTTTTAGAGAAGTAGAAGGTATTTCTTTCCTGAACATGATTTCTCTTCCCTGCTAACAATCTCCTGAGACATTTCTCTGCTGCCAGTTCCAAAAAGTCATAAAGTTGAAAAGTACATTCCAGATTTTTCTGTACCATCTGTCACACACCCCCTGTTCTTGGCCTTCCCTCAGTGCCATGGCAAATGTGTAGCACTGATATTTTATAAGAAACTGAACACCCACACTGTGCTGTCAATATTTTTAGTCTCTTTGGCTTTCCAAGGGCAAGTATTTGGCCCATCAGTGCTGTCACCTTCACCAGGGACATCCCTGAGCAATCCCCCAGTGGGATCCTCCTGGGATGGGCAGAAGGATCTGGTTCAGTCTCTTGTAGGATGGTCACAGGCATGGACTGCTTCAAAACTCTATGGCATTTGAGTTCAGGGAAGAGATTTAAAAATTGTTAACATAGGCAGGGGAGGATAAGTGCCATTAAACTAAATTAATAGCGGATAAATATAATTTGTCATCATTAAGTTTAACTCTGTCTAACAAAAACATGTCAACAAAGCAGATGAGAATTTTAGCAGTAACACATGCTGTCTCCAGCTCCAGTTGCATCTCTGATGTTTCAACTCTTCATCTCCTTCCCATTTCATTCTCTCCTCTACTACAGTTGTGCAATAAGGGAAAAGGAATTGCTTTCTGGCTTCTAGAGGTGACCAAAAGAAGCCTCTGAGGCATGTAATTAATAGAATCTATTAATGGCACAGAAAGCGCACTGCAGTTGAGGTCTGGCTTCCCCCAAAGCAGTCGGATTGCCAGTAGTTCCTCAGAGCAATGGAAAGGTAAAAATCCCATGCAAGAAATTCCATCCAGCTTCACCAGGTACTCACCACTTCCACAGATGAAACAAATAGACCTCAGTCAGAAATGTAGCATTTGTGATAATACTTGCATGGGAAGAATAGCTATGGTAATGTATAATGTCCAGAATTTTTTTGGGAAAAATACATAAAGATCTCAGTGTATAATAGCAATTATTTTCTCCTAACATTACTTTTCAAGCATCTCTATTTTTCAGCTGTTTATTTTATTTTTTTTTTCCCATTAGTTATCCTGTTTCTCTTAATTAGAATTAGCTTATCCCTGGGCTTTAGCTGTGGCTCGATGGCTGGACTGAAGTGTAGTTTTAAAATGCATAAGCAGCATAAACAATTTTAAAAGACAGGTCATCTGGGAAACTGACATATAGGGTACACACTTCTGAAGATCAGATAGCTCAGTTTTCCTTTTGTGAATTCAGCAAAAAGGGTTGATAATGTTTTTCTAATCTGTTCTTTTCTCTAAAGACATTCAAGCTCTTTTTAGATTAGTGTTTCAACATAGAACAAAATTACCTTAGTGAACAACAGGAAATATGCAAATTAGTTTGTATTAGGAAAGCTTTTGACATCAAAGTAATTAATTTTTCTTTTTATGTGCAAGTGCAAAGCCAAATCTAAAGTGGTTTTGTTTACCCCAGATTTTAAAAATAAAGTGCTTTAAGTGGCACATATGACAGTTTGCTCTGTAATTCACTGGTCACTCTTCATTCTATATTCTGTCATTCCAGCTAGCATCACAGAGGAAAGAAAATAACTTGAAATTAATAATATTTTTAGATATTTCAAAACACAATTTAGCTCAGTTATTATCTTTAGTAGTGGTTGAACCAGAAAAATAGAAATGAATCTAAACCGCAAAGTTTATCACCCATTCTTTTTACTTGACTCCAAGGTCACATTTAGCTTATGAAAATCAGGGAAACTAATATAAACATAGTTATAAATTCAGGTCCAGTTTCAAATATAGGTCATTTTGTGGCACTATTATGTGCAAACATTTATAACATAACATTTTTTTTTTATGCAAGAAAACGACTAATTTTATCATCTGCCTTCTCAATGCACTGGAAACATTTACATAAAATACATCGATGTCCCTAGGAGAACACTAGAAACTCTTTCTAGTGGTTTTTGTGCACACTTCAGGAGTATTATGAGCACAGATTAGTGACCATTTACTTAAGTACCATTTGTGGGGGATGCACAAAGTTAGCATCTAAACCAGCAATTGTGCCATCACTCATAAAGTGGATAGATAAACAAATAATGAAACATAATGCATAAGGCAAGGCAATTTGTTGGGTTTTATTAGCATCTAGTTTTGTTATTCATTACACCAATGACTATATCTTTTATTTTTTTCAGTCTCTTCTCCTGGCAGGATTACTGTTCAGCAAGAGAAGCTCATCAGGAGTCTCAGAGGATGGCTCTAAGACAATATATTTTCAGTCTTCTTATAGAGTAATCACCTTCCCAATTCCTCACCGTTTCTGACACAGAAAATATTTACTCAGATAAGGTTTGCTACTGCAGAGGCAGTAAAAGAGCTCACAAAAAGTTACTGGTTTTCTCAGCACAGTAACTCTACGATGCAAATGTTCATCTTTTATTCATTCGTTTTTAAACAACCTCATCCATAACCCCATAATTTCTCTACTTGGGTGTTTCCTATCTACCTGTGCACTTGCATTTTCCCTTGGATTATAACCAAAGTAAGGCCCTTGACTGTGACAGGGTTGCACAGGTTATAAATCAGAGGCTGGTGTAATTTGTGGATTTCTTCCTTCCAGTGCAGTTAAGGCTGCTTAACCCAGGCAGGCACATCCCTACATTTCCCTGCCTTCAGTCTCTCTCTGCCCCAGGCAGAAACAAACTGAAGATGAATTCCCTGTTTAACATACAGAGATAGGGAAATTTGCTGCTAATTACAGTGGTTAGAATTCCTAATGGGTAGGAGGGGGGCGTCTCCTGAGACCACCCCATTCCACAGGCAATTCCCTTAGGTTGTTAAGTTTTCCTGCTCTTTTTCAGAAAATTTCTTAACAAAATTACTAGCAGCCTTTATCAAGCTGATATTGTAATTACTTTTGGGAAACAAATGGTATCTGAGGAAAAAGAAAACCACACTTCCATGCTTAATTTAGTAATGGGAAATTTAGAGAGAGAAAGAGCTCTTAATAAATTCTCATCTCTTTCACAAATGGGATGAAATAGGCCACTAAAAGCTTCATTTGGGAGGTTAATATTAACAAGGAGAACTGTGACCTTAAAAAAGTAAAAAAAAAAAAAAGCCTTTAGTCTGCAAGTCCTGAAAGAGTTTGACCATTCACAGGAGTCTGGGGAAGAGGAGTGTATGTGCTCAGCTGTCCACTTCCGACATTTCACTGCATCACCATCCTTTCCTTCTCTTTGTAGAAGTAAAAGACTTCTCCTCTTCTCTTGTAGATGCTCCCATTCTCTCTGAAAAGCTCTCACAGATGATGAATAAAAACCCTCAGACTGAACTCCTGCCATAACCTTGCCCTCTCTTCTCATGTTAACAGCAGCAAGCGTGAGGAATTAATTCTTTGTTTTCTTACAAGCCTGGACAGCACTTAACGAGGAAAACTGTATAGTGAGAATCAAGCGTACAAGCAAGAAAGGCAGGATGCCACTACAAAGCATAACATAAGAGTTCTATCTGTTAACACATCCTTGGAGTAGAAACCCTACAGATCTTCCCTCTCCTTCCTTCACCTTTGAAAAATTACATATCCTTTGACTGACAATATCTGTAATCATTTCCATAACCTCCACCCCTCAATACTTAAAGTAGAAGCTATCAGAAGCTTGTATTCCTTAGAATCTTGTTATTATTCCAGTTTGAACTACAAACTCCTGAGTAGCTGGTGCCCATCACGGTCATAGATTAAGTACATGAAAATGCAGACTTCTTCCAAAGAGATGTTGCACTTTGTGAGCTTATTGAATGACAATTTTTTGTTGAGAGTGGATCTGAGCAGAAGTCTCCTCCCACTGACATTAATACTCTGGTTCCCATCTCTCAAACATGAACACAGTCCAGCACTGGGGGTTTTTACAAACCCCATTCACAAGTTAATTCTGGAGGCTCAAACAAAAAATTTTTGTGAAGCTGTGTTCTATGAGGCTACAGTCACATCCCCCGTGCAAACTCAACCACCCTATAATCAGCTGAAGCTGCAAGCCCTCATTCAAGAAAGATGGTGCTAAGGAAGTGCCAAATGCCAGTTCCTAACCCTTCCTGGCACATATTTAAAATTCTGACCTCATCAGAGCTATGCTGATTCACAGCAGCTGGGGCATGGGCACTTGCTGGTTTTAAGAGATACAGAGGGAGATCTCTGGTAAAGACAACTGCATCTCACTGGTTGTGATAAAATTAAAGTGGGACCACATATGAGCTCTGGGAAAGTACTGATCTTACATTTACAAATTCACAATGCTATAAAAATGCTTTAAAATGTGCTGGAATGACACTTCATGTGCCAGTATGATAAAATTTTCCAAAGACCCTTAATGGACCTAAGATACAATGAAACAATTAAAAATAACTTTTAACAATAGAAATAACCAGCAGTAAACTGTCCCATTTTAGGGATTTGTTGTATTCAGAGCAAAACGTTCCTTTTTGTTATAAACCGTTAACCTTTAAAAATGTTGCTTTTGTTAACACAGAGGATAATGAGTCTTAATTTAGTAGGTTGTTATATAAGTATAACCAAAAATAGTCAAAGCATTTGCAGAGAAAGTCTGGGGGGGAAATCCTGCTCTTACCTATGCTGAAAAAAAAAAAAAGCAGTTGTTCACACACACAGAATGTATGTAGGGCAGCAATGTGGAACATAGCAAATTGAACTGCAGGAGAGAGTGATTTCAAGATCTATTGTCAACATATACTGTAACTCTAAATAGTGACAGGTGAATTTCTGAAAGCTTGGTTGGAATATGCAGTAAATCTAAAAGTCAGAGGTTGTAACACATTTCCCAAAGCCTTTTGTCTGTACAAAGGGTTGAAATTCTTATACAATTTCCTCTTGAGCTTAATCTAGAGACTGTGAGATAACTCATTAACAGTATGCAGCTGGAAGTATGGAAATATTCAATATATGAAAAATTAATATTTTTGAATTAGAAATGTTGGGCTCATGTTTTTATTCACTAAATATTTCAATGTTGTAAATTGTTAATGATTTGACTAATGGATAATAAATATCTCTGAATCTCTTCAAATTTTGTCTTTAGAAATTTTCTGAAATGCTTTTGGTATAAATGAAATTAACATCATGAGTGTCTATCCTTGCTTCAAGAGATGAGCTGCTGTTTTTAAAATAATTTGTGTTTTTTAATCAAAAATGCTTTGGGTGTGATATATCATTTTAGTAATCAGGGGTTTACACCACTATGTCATCACTGCCATTGAAATTTATTAGAGTAACATCATCATGGCAAACTATTCTGAAAGTATTTTCCATTTTTAAAAAATCAAGATTCTCCTTAAAAGTGCTTAAAAATCCTGCCTTACTTTATATGTTATTATAATATTGTCAGAACAAATAACTTGGAAATGGAGGAACTGAACAGAAAGAAGCCTTGTGCATTGTTTAAGTCTAGTGTAGATGTATTAATGCATCACTATATAAGGAATCCAGTGTTTTAAGAGTACCGCTTATTGAGAATTTATCAAACTTGTGCGGAGAAATAAGGACGTGGTGCTGGTTTACATGAGTGGAACAAAATGGCTTGCTGCACATGATTTTTTTGGTTGTTTCCAGCTACTTCAAATACTACACCATTGTTTACCAATGGAGAAAAGCTTGGATCCACACCCTCACCACTTGCCTGCAGAGGAATTGGACTCTGTGTGGATAGGTGGATAAAGAGACCCAAAGTCTTTCCTCTGTTTGCAGTAGAAGTAGTTTCAGATTCCAGTCAGGAACAACTGTTTTGCTTTGAGGAAGCCACAACTGTCTCATTTCTGAAGGCCACTGTATATTTTATTTATTTATACTTAAACCCTAATAGAAATAACAAACTGAGTGAAGAACTGAGTATTAAGTCTCCTGACACAGGTGGTGAGTGAATGGAAAGGACCAGAGGCATGAAGAAACCCCTCAATTTGCCTTTCTTTTTATAGTCTATTTACCTCCTGTATAGCCAAATATTGTATGGCTCACTCAAATGGGAGCAGAACTGCTCAGCTAACACAAAGCTTCTGCAGTGATATGAGTTTATAATCCACTATTTCCAACTGAAATACCCTCTTCTATTCAGTTGTGCTCTATTTGCTGAGCATGGTTCTAAATACTGAGCTGCAGAAGTTTCTGCCCTTCCAGTGATCACAAAACCATATCCTTGTCCCTACCAGGTGACTATTCTTTGAAAATTAAAGAGCTGAATATTTCCTGTGAACAGAGGGCAGTAAAACCATATAATTGCAGCTACCATGACAAACAAATCCATTTTCGCAAACTAGTGTTATTGTTAGCTTGGGCTTGCTGTCATGATTACCTATCACCCATCATGAGAGGATAATATCAATCTCTAATTAGTTTTGACACTGTCTGAGGGATGAAAGGTGCTATCTAAATCACAAATTTATTCCACCTTAAAAGCAGAAGTGAGAGTTCTGTAAGTCAGTGTTCAAGCAAATGAGGTATGAGCTATTCTTTGTTATCCTCGGTTCAAAAATCCTCTTTACTTCTTCCTTTTACTTATGAATTTTCTGTATAGCATCATCCTGTATAGAATACCATTAGCATTCTTAAAACCACATCACATAACAAAGACATAAAATTATCTGGAAAGTAAAGCTGGCATTCAGAGTAGTTTCCCAATTAACTGCTGCTATTTTATTGGAAATAAGAAAATTGCAGATATAAAATCCAAACATTACTCATAGCAATAATCACAAGAGAGGAATGTGAATGAAAGGTTAATAAGTTGTACTTGAATTTGCTTTGGAGTGTGTTCTAGATGTAATTTAGGAGATCAAATTTAGGAGTTTTCATTGTCTATGCAGTCACAAGTGAGAGAAAAGTGCCTCTAAGTGGAATCACAAAGCACCCCGTAGACTATAAAGCATCCCCCTGTAGATGACAAAGCTATCTCACTTCACCAGAGATAGTTCTAGAGACTCTGTTAATCATAGTCTTTTGTCCACATTTGCAAGAGTAAAGTGTTCTTAAGTAACACATTAAAATTAATATTTTGACTGTGCCACGTTTCTATGTGCTAATTATTGTCCTTATGGAATCCCTAGAAAACATTTCTGTCTTTCTCCTTACTGTAATACTATATACTAAAATACCTGTGGCTGAGTTGAGAGAAGAGAATCCAGAGGCACCTACTAGGGCAAATAAGGTGGCTCTCCTTGACTTTGGTGGCAGAGGGATCATCCATCTCTACGTGACTTTGCACATATTCAGGGTAAGGATTTCTTTTAAAAGGTGATCTAATTATGTTTATGCTAAAATCTTATTCCAGCTTATTAGAAAGTGCTTTTTATTATGGTACAATATAATTATTTGCATTTTTTTTGTTCATTTTTCAAATAGGTGAATATTTTAGTCACCAGTGATTGATTTTACCAAACAAACAGTCAGATACAAGTATCAGTAAATGAAAGACATCTGTTTTATGTGCTCTTCAGGCACTTTATACACTGAGAAATGGAGAAAAGTTGATTTATTTCCAGGATATAAAATGCCATTAAAGAGATTCTGATCTTCGTCATGTGACTTATTTTGCATGACATTAAAACAAATAATCCAATCATACTGGAGCTGTAACAGCAGTCATGTGATGTCCGTCATAGTAGATGTGAGGTTCCTATTCCCATAGCAACATCTGTAGCACTCATGCTAATCACTTTAAATTAACCTTGATATGAAAAAACGCCCTGGGGATAATGCTGTTGTTGTGGTAGTTCACATGAGTAGCACGATTTTCTAATAAAACTTCAGAGCAAAAATAAGGGTGATAATGAGATGTCCTGTTCGGACATTTTTTTTAATATGCTTTAGTTAAACCAATACATTAGTACAGCATCAGGATAATTATGAGTATCATAGATAATGAGCTGTCTTATTGATTACTGCCCCTTCATAACCCACTGTGGTTAATTTTGAGTGCGTACACAAACCAAACAACTTAAAAGGCACAAACCTGACACGGTATCTGAAAACACAACTTTCTATTTTAATACTTTACCTCTTCTTAAATGAGAATAAAAAAGATCAAACACGTGTCTTTTGTCTTTTGGTATGATCCACACATTGTGTGTTCTAAGGTACACGCCTGTGGGACTTAAGTACAATACAAGAAGTCTTCAGATTTTAAGCTGAGCTTCTCTGGTGGGAAGTTGTCAGCCTAGGAGAGCAGAGCATGAACAGACAGTTTCACATGGCGCTTGTTACTCCTTGAGCTGAAGACTTCAGAACTTCACAGATAATTTTATAGTGAGAAGTCTTTGCACACATGAATATGTCCTTACAGGAGAAGTATCTGAAAAGCCTGCTGGAAAATGCAGACTTGCATATATGGCAAAGGTACCTACAGCAGAAATACATTTGAGCTCCTGGAGAGAACTGACAAGTGAAATTAACAGTTCAAAATGCTCAAACCACAGCTGGTTTGAATGCTAAAATCCAAGGTATGCAGGCAGGCTGAAGGCAATAAGGTCCCTCAGCATGCTGGCCACCCTCTGCTGTGGGTGGTGGTGTGGAGAGGATCCCGTGAGGCACTTCAGCCAGCCCTAGAGATCCTGGAGAAGGAGCCTATGTGGAAGCATCCCTAGGCAGCCCCGCTACAAAACAAAGCCCCTTCCCCAACCTCAGTCCAGCTTCTAGGCTGCCTTCCCTGCCCTGTAGTTAAATGTTAGTGTTTATTTTATATGCATTTATTGTTACTACTGTATTTCACAGTAGCTTTAAAATATGATGCTGTGGTATCCTACTGCCTTCTTTTATGGTGACAAGTTTTAATTAGAGAAGGAAAGCAGCAGCATTATTAGTCTACCAGAATAATGGTTATACTGCTTTCCATGAGAAAATATAGATACTTACCAACACCAGCTAGCTGTTAGGTTAACAAGGGAATGCAATATAGGGTGGGTGCCTACAACAATTACAGCTGTCCAATGTTAAAATTCTACTTTTCAGTTCTTCTTCCATATCGCTAGCCTTGGAGCAAGCAAGGCTATTTAATGACTTCTCTTTTCTACCCCAATAATTCTGTCGTGTGGAATTAAAATTGATTTTCTTTTATCCCATGAAGATCCAGGGTTGGCTTTTCCCTGATGCAAAGGCAAGGGAATGCTGTGGAGCCTGTCCATAAACTTTAGTGGACATTGAGTCAACACATAAATATGCACCAGTGACAATGACAGAAAACAGGGACAGAAGTATTTTGACTCTCAGCAGGGAATCTCAGTCTAAGAAAGCAGTGCCAAAGGCTTTTCACAGTCAAGCTATTGAGAAAGCAAGAGGCACAGTGTGAGCTGGAGTTTCTTGTTGTTAACGAACCATCTCTATAGCTGAAAACACAAACTTCAGTGGTGAAATTACACCATCAGCAGCAGTGCCCTGGAGCTGCTGCCTGAGTAAACCTGAGCTGGCAGCCAAAGCCCCCATCGTGCCTTCCTCCTGCTGTGCCAAATAAATACTGATACAGCTGAAGCCCTCACTGCCCAGCTGCAGCAACACACACCAAACTCAACATTTCCTCTGCTCCCAATCTTCCTGGCCCATACAGGGAGTCTCAAGAAAGTTCCCCACCATCAAATTAGCAACACCACAGTGTAAGGGGATTTTCATTCATACATATCTAAAGTAGGAATCTTTTGTGTATCAAAGTGGTCGTGTGGTGACATTTTGAACCATCAGTAAGAAATGAGCAAGTTGCCCACATTTTCTTCACGACTTGGAACACCCTGGCAGTGTTGACATGCAGTGCTGATAACTGCTGATGTGAGATGTGGATTTTTCAATTAAAATAACAAGACCCTTTTTTATTTCCTAAAAAGCTCCAAAATCTCTGGACTGAAATTTTGATAAGGTTTTGCTGTTTTTATGTTCACAAAAAAACCTACAGGTTTTAACTTAGATGTGCATGAAAAAAAGACAAAGTTTGCCTTCTTCTGGCTTATCTTTCATTTTATAAGAAAAAAAGTCCAAACACTTTTTAAAATATACTAGAATAAGTATTGGTCTTAAAAGAAAATTTCCCAAAGTTCAATTTTTGAGCTTTGATTAATACAAATAAAAGATTATAAAGTTTATATATAAAACTTGGCTCGGAGGTTTAACTTGTAAACTCTTTGGAGCCAAGAACTGATCACATTTATCTGTAAGGCACCAGATATACTTCCAAGTTTTCTACAAACAGCAAAGTAGCAGTGGGATCTTTTGGAGGACTTAACAAGGATGGTTTTGTTTTGTTAGATTTCTTCTATCAGCTTAAGAGAAACAAAAGCTGGAAAAACTCAGTTGCTTCCAGATAACAAAGTGCAAGTTCTCACAACAACACATACCCATTTAAATAAAATGTTTTTTGAAAATCAAGCCAGTTTTCTGTTTGTCTGTTTGCTTGAATAAAATGGTTTGTATGATTTGAACCACTTCTTCCTGCATGTGGTGACCAATACCAATAGTACAGAAGACTGTGGCAAAAAGAATAACTGTCTTACTTGGCAAAATTAGAATTAAGTGGATGTTAATATGGTTTACAAAATGCAAATACACCAAATTCTTGTTGTTAAGGTACATGATCTTTTTTGTACCATTTTCAATTCTCTGAGCATACAAAGCAGTTGTCTTTCCCTCCTTTTCATTACTTACAACACACTTTCTCTGATAGATGACCTTTTAAAAATATTGATAATGCCACCACCACTACTGTGACCTGCCAGAGGGACTGTGTAATTTGACAAGAATGAGAGATTTGCCCTGACTGACAAAGTAAATAAATTTTGTGAGGAGAACGTGACTGTGTGTTTACTTTGGCTTCAGGCAAACTCTTGCATTTCAAGTGAATGCTGTATGAAGCAGTACTCAGAACTTTTGGTAGAGTTCTTATCGGCAAGTCCTCCCTGAGACTGTTGCATCCTAGAAAATATGTCTGTGCCCCAAAACAATGCTAGGGAATTATTAAACAAAAATAAATTTTGGAAAATATATCTCTAAGTTGTGTGTATATCCTAAATGAGTCTGATATTAAAACTCTTTTTTCCTGGGTGGTCAGTGAACTGCTGTCAAGCCATAATTTATAAAGCATTAATGTTTGCAAAAGATAGTCTTTAGGACAAAATATTTGTGTTGTTGGCAAGAGAGTGAGAGAAAAGCACATATAGGTAAAAAAAAAATTAGGACAGAAGTAAATGCAGATGAAAAAATAGGACAGGAAATCATAAACAGCAATTTTGCACTGATATAACCGATGATGAAAATTTACCAGTCAGGTTCCTTTTCATGCTTTTGTTCTGATTCTCTTACCACCATGAAAGTAAATTGTTGATCTTGATACAGATGAAATGGGTGGGAAAAAAATCTGTCAGGAGTATCCAGCAACAAAAGTAGGTAATTTGTCCAGACAGCACAATTTTCAATAAATACACACAACAGAAGATAAATCTCAGAAGCTTCTATATACAGGTAATCATTTCAAATTAAGTGCATTTTACAAACCCTTTCCTAAAATGGGACTAATTCATACTGACAGAGTAGAAGTTTCAGACCATTACAGTAAGAGAGATGAAATAAAAAGGAACAGCCTCACTCTAAGTCCATCTTTACAGATAAAAGTCAAATCACTTCTACATGCTGCAGCTTCTTGCAGCATCAGCTGTACACCACCCAAGGCTGATCTCTCAGAGAGATGAGGCTTTTTCAGATAATATGTACTAATAACACCACTCAATGTTACACTCAGGCACTAGACAATCTGGCTAAAATTTGATTCCTAGATCAAACAAATAGATATTGCATGGCAATTATTTATGCTTTGTTCTGAACTCTACATGGCGCATAATAATCACATATGCTCTTGCTCAGTATCTTGTCACTTGAGTTAAGTCATCAAAAGAGTGGGTCAGAAATAGTATAGCTAGAGCTGAAAATACATTTGTCTGTGTCACCTTCACACCATATGTGAAATTTTTACTATTATTTAATCCACTTTTCTAGTTCTTGCTAAAAAGCTTTCTGCAGATGTTGGAAGTGCTGTCAGGAGAAGAGCACAGCCCAAGATCCTTATGCTCCTCAGGCTCTCCCACCATCAACAACCGACAGCAGTTACTACGCACATGCAAAAATGATCATTTTATTCCTAATGGGAGCCCCAGCACATGTGTTTCTTTAGCTTCACTTTTCTACAGCTGCAGTGATCAAAAGAGAATCTCAGTGTCTAAGACTAATGTAGCAAATAAACCAGGAAAGCAGATGATGAGATAATCAAAAGGACAAATAACTAAGTCTCCAAAATACTTGAATTGTTTCCCTTTGATATGCCAGCAAGGCTGTATGGGGTGGTTCAGCAATTCACTGGCCATTCGTAGAAGAATAAATTTCACTTTTGAGCTGCTATTCACTGAAAAAATGCTTATTTTATGTATCAAATCCTTTGTTATCACACTGGATAACCAAACCTCCAAAATGTTTTCTACATTTTTTGTAGTGGGCTGACCTTGATTGATTGTCAGGTACCCACCAAGCCTCTCTACTACTCCCCTCCTCAGAAGGATGGGGGTGGAGAAAAACAATATGGATTGCAAAACAACTCATGGAACAAGATAAAGGCACTTTAATAAAGCAAAATCAAAGTTCATGTACAAAAGCAAAGGAAAACAAAATAATTTTCAAACAGAATCAGACAAGGCATATGGAACCCTCATTGGATTTGAGTACTTAACATCACTCTATTTACCCACAGTATTTAGGATCTATTTGCTTTTATAAACATACATTCTCTATGACTCTGTGGATTTTTTTTTTTTTTTAGATTTGTACTATTGAAGATTTATCTGTGAACCTATATTTTTGAGATTATTTTTCAGAAAAGAAACAGTACATCACAGGGACATCACAGACTCCACTCATCCCTAAACACCCCTACTAAATTCATACACATTTATATGAATTTGAAGGCTAAATAAGATGCAACAATATGGTTTCCTATGTGTTCAGGACCTCTGTATTAAAAATAATGTTAAAAAATCAATCTAAGACTTGGATGAATCGTATTTTTAATTTTCCAGCAATATTAACATTCAGCCATTGTAAGAATATTTGAGAGAATGGAAAATTCAATTCTCATTAGAATTCCATTTCATGCAGTAACAGAACAATGAAAAATAACTAACATATTCTTTGGAAAGCATTTTCATAAGGATTCAGCAATAGTCCAACAGACTTCAGGAGACTTCATGTGACTTCAGGAGAAGGATGTTTGGTCAAACCTTAGCAAAATACCCTACACCACCCTTTTTTACCTTCTCCCAGAAAGCTGTCAGGAATGGAATCCTGGCCCTATATATTGCTGTGGGAACTTTGCTACTGACTTCAACAGAGATAAAATGATTCTTATCATAATCCATTTATGCTCATTATGGAAATGAGACAAATATGAGGAAGCTCTAGTTATTCTACTTATTCATTGCTCTCTTCAAGACAGAAAATCAGGGCAAAAACTGTTGGAGACTGAATGGAATGATTTATGAAATCAGAAGTGTATCCTTTTCTCCTACTTATTATTCCTGTTTGATTGTTTTATGGTTTTTTTTTTTTTTGTTTTTGCTTGTTTGGTTGTTTTTTTTTTTTTTTGTTTTTTTTTTGTTTTNNNNGTTTTTTTTTTTTTTTTTTTTTTTTTTTTTTTTTTTTTTTTTTTTTTTTTACACAAAAGGGGAAGAACATAGATGGAGAAATACCTGAATGGTTGATTTAGAGTTGGTTTTACCCCTGGCCTGCCAACTACAGGCAGACTCATTGTCTAAACAGAACTGTCAGAATGTAGGATGTGATGAGAAGAATAATGAAGAAAACATCAGGAATATTTTACTATTGTTTGTTTGACTGCAGAAAATTCTTGGACAGTTTGCTTGTCCTTGTTCAGGTACGACAAAGCTGCCTATCCAGGAGAAGGCATCCAGTAAAGTAAAGTGAAGTAAGAAGGGATCCCCACAGGTCAAGACGTGTGGACAACCCCGCTGACACAGGCAGGTGATCTCTAGGAAGCCCAGAAATGCAGCCCTGTGGAGCTCATCAGGCAGAAACAGGAGGTGTGAGGTGGCATTAACACCAGAGAGATCATTATCCTATGATAATCTGTCACTGACTGAAAAAAACTTTTTTTGCATAAAGTAGGTTTTCTACCAGCATTCTACAAGATGGGCAACATTGGTTTTTATAAGGGCTGGAGTTACATTTAAAACTATGGAGGATTCTAGCAACTGCCAGAAGAGGAAAGCAGTAACACTGCTGCAAAGCTGGGCCTTTCCAGCACTCTTTTTTTTAAAAAAAAAGTACAAAATAATCAACAGAGTGGCTCCCAATATCTTAAACTCATTTCAGATCACGTGGAGCCTAACACTTTTTCCCAAACAAAATAGGTTGAGTTAGACTGAGTAATTTTTACACCTCATCTACAATATATCCCATCCTGAATCTAAGAAAATTGTAAATGCACCGTTTGCTTGCACAGGTCTTTACTACAACACTGTGTGAACTGCATTTCTGAGGTATCATCTTCCCATTTGTCAAAAACAGCTAAAAAAAAAAAGAACTGCAAACTGAAGGCCATGTAGGCTAACTTCGATCCTTTATCTCAGAGTTAACTGGACTTTCCTGGATTTCTCTCATAGAAGAACTGGCTAAGGCTAGAAATTTCTCTCATACTCCCAATGTGGGGCAAAAAGACCAAACAGAAAGGTTTTTTTTAAAAAAAAATTAGAAGTTCAGAAGTCTTGCATGTCACAATCTGTTTAGTACCACTGAGTGCACATCCAGAGTTTGGTGCTCATATGTTTCTTCATATGCTGGGCTCTTTGATCGAATGACAACTATACTGCATCATGTTAAAACACATTAATTTCCCTCATTCAAAGGGCAGATGTAGCAGAGCCAGGAACCTTATGTGGAATCATATGGATTTAAGTACAGCTCACTGGAAACACTCTGGCACCCCCAACAAGTTAAAAATTGCAAGTGAAACTATTCAGACAGGAACTTTTAACTTTGGTTCAAGGAAAAGAACACAAAACAATCAAGTAAAAATTTACATCCTCCCACAGAAAGTATCACCTTTAAAAGGAAACCACAGATCTGCAGTGGGAAAACACAAGTTCTGATTAGCTTTACTAATTACTAATGGCTTAATAAATAGAACAGTAAAATTTTAAGTCTTACTTTTGCTCCACTAAAGTTACACGTATCTGAATCCCAGCAGATAGGTGTGCTACTGACCTTTTACTGAACTTTGATGCAGTCCTAGTTTCTAGTGGAACTGTAGAACAAAGTTTATTGATGTGTTTTATATCCTAGAGATGAATTATCAATACAACAGTAGCTATCCCAATGTCTTCTCTTTGAGGAAGCACAACTTCACATGTCTGTGATTAAAAATTATCAATTATCCTTTTTGTTTTGTTTTGTTTTGGTTTGGTTTTTTTTGCTGGTTTCTAACTTATGTTTGAGAAATGACTAGGAAATACCCAGGCAGAACCAGCAAAAATAAATTACTACCTACACTAGTACTCTGGCTGCTTTCAGATTTGTAGCACATGAACTGCAAATCTCTATAACACCATAAAAATATCACAGTATCAAACTGATCATAGTGATTTGTTTTGTTTATTTAGGACATGAACTCTGTAAATGCCAAAGGGAAATGACCCTTGGTCTATCTATCAAAGGATATTAGCTCTGGGAACACACCTTACTGGACTAAAAATCCAGTAAAATGATGGAACATTTTTTAAGTCATACAGCGTCCAGGAGCAAATTAGGTGTTTCCTTATTTTTATATTCTTCTTCCCTTTCTTTTTTTTCTATTTCCTTGTAAGGATATGTGTCCATTACCTATGCTCTTACTAGGATACTATTTTCTCATTCATGTTACACTGTGGTTTTCATCTTTCTTAGCTTCAGAGTACCAGCTCCCCATTTGCCTTCTGGCCATGGCCCTAAATGCCTGCTCCAGATCTAGGGAACATTTGTATTTCAATAATGCTCTTGCTCTGTCTCCTTTTGTCCATTCCCCCAAGGACCAACCTAAGGAATAGTCAACAGTTAAACCAGTCTATAGGCTATCTTAAATTAGTCTGATTAAACAGTGGAATATATTTTATAAATAAATACATATAAAGCTGATAGAAGGGTATTTTTGTATGTTTAGTAGGTACCACATTTTAAAAAAATTCAGGAGAGGAAACCCTACCTTTCCCTTCCTCTTTGCAATGGCAGCATGGCAGCAGGATAAGCACATGATTTTGCTCATCTCTGTGCATGCTTTGGACCAAATTAGAATTTTCAGTGGAATGAAAGACAAAATGTCCTTGCTGCTGCCAGGCATGACAGAGGGAAGCCACAAGTAAAGTCAGCAGAGGGCTCTGCATTGCTTCAGTAGAGGTCAGATGCAAGATGGTCCACACCAACAGTTTAAAAAAAAAAATTTACTGTATTAACAGTTTATTTTCTATGTGTATACGTATATATGTAGGGAGGAAGAAGAGAGATATTTGAAATTATGAAGAATTATGAAGTAAAGTCGATGATTTTGGATGCTGACTTTATTTTGCCTTCATATAAGCTTTAAAAGAAAAAAAAAATGATCTTAAAAATGCTACAAGCCTACCAGATTTTACTGATTTTAGACATTCTTTAAGCTACAGGAAATAACTCAGGGGTGTAATACTAGACTTCCAATTTTTAAAAACCTTTACATAAAAATTGTATTTTGGTTTCCAGTTTGTTGCCCTGATTTTCAATGACGCTGAACTCCAAGGTCTGTTCACCTTGGAGACTGAGGGTGAAATCAGAATTAGTTGTGGGTAATAAGTATTTATGAAGAGCAGACCACTAATTTATATGCTTAGAAATGGACAGCAAGTTAAATTAAATGTAGGTACCAACACTGGAAAATGCTTGCCCTGGATCACGAACATGAAAATGACTCTAGGGATGACATTAACTGAATTGACCTCTTGTGTGCATAACTGGCACTAAGGCCAAAAAAGCCAACAACTGTACCTTTGGAAATTTAATTTAGTAAGGACAATAGATTATGGTTTTGTTATGAACTTTTGATTATTACGAAAACACTGATTGCATGTCCTGTTTCCTTAGAAACTACCAAGGGGTGACACATTCCGCTGACTTTCTATTACACATTCATAACATCATCCCTCAATTCTATGCCATAAAGAATTTATGTAGGACATTAATCATGCAAAACCATTAAATTGTTATCTCATTTCAGTGATAATTGTTTACTGCTATAAATGGCTCATGTTTTGTTCCAACGGTTGGACTGTGACTAAAATGTATCCTCAGAGCAGTGTTGGCAGAGAAGATTAACTTCATCAGAGAAAAGGAGTTATGAAAGTAAGGGAGCGTTTTATGACTGTGTATGAGAAAATATGACTTGTAAAAACTTGCTAATTCAATCACCAAGTGGACCAAACGAAGCAGTGGCATTAAGAAATCTGAACTGTTCACAGCTATGGGCATCTGATCAAGAGTTCTAGGCAAAGGATTTTGCAAAATCCTCATATTAATAATGCACCTGGCCCCTTTCCCAAAATATAATGAAGAGAGTATTTTTTTTTCCTTTTTACGATTGCTTAAAACAATGTCAGCTGAATGTAATAAAAATTAATTATGAAATATATGGGCAATTATAAAGAAAACACGGACTGAAAACTAAAAGTTAAGCATTTACAGAAAGGAATGTTCATGAAAAAACAGCAAACTTGCCCCACAGCCTAACTCAGCTAATCAGTTATGCTGTGCAACACAATGATTTGTCACCTGCTTTTAGATTTCCCTATTGACTCCTGTGCAGAATAAGAATGGGATCAATCTAAGGCAGTCCTTTATTCCCGTGGGTGCCATCACTAATGCTGCTGTCTGTTACTGCTTTCTAAATGGAACCCAATGATATATTTTTCTGTAGCAAAGTGTCTACTTTATGAGCATAATAAATAGCAATGGCCCTTTAATGACAATTTTAGCTTTGGCCATTATAGTACATTTTAAATGCTTAAAAACACTAATGGGAGCTATCCAGTGTTAATTATACTTAAGATATGAGTGCTGTACACAAGAACTACTGCAACATTAAGTAAAACACTTCTGCTAATCCTAATTATAGCCTGTATAGAAGAGATAAGAGAAATCAAGTGCTCCTTTACAGCAAGTTCCTAAAATAGCAGAGACAGGAAGGACAAATTGGCTGGAAAAGCATTGGAAGCACCTTCTAGCATAGGATTTGATCCTTATTTACACCGTTTATATAAGCAGCTGCTTGCACAAGTTCTGCTGTTCTGGACTTGCCCTGCCATCAAGCCTGTGCAGGGCTAATCTGTGCCCTGTTGGAGCCAGCTGGGTGCTGTACAAACATGAATTAACACAGCCATTAATCTAAAAGAGCAGGCTTCAGACTTCAAGAAAACATGGATGAAGGGCAGGCTGGACAGACCAGTCTACAATCACCTTGATTAACTCTGTTTGACTCGGGTGCCTGAATTCAGGGGGAAGTTGCTGGGCTAGATTTCCAGGGGTAATGCAGATTTTCCAGTATCCATGCCTATTTATCTCTACAGAATAAATCTAAGATGACTATGCTTCACTTTAGACAACTCAATAAAATGCCTAAACTGGGTAAGGGATTAACTAGGCCTAACAGATGGCAAAAAATAGCGCTCATATCTTAGCTGAGTGTTTAAACACAGAGAACCTCTCACTGACTGGCTTACAAGAGTCAAGGACTGTATATTTTGACTTTTTGAAACATTTCAGCTGGGGCAGAGGGAGCAGAAATCAGAAAAACTCTTAAAAATGGAAGTTAAATTAATTCAGATGAAGTCCATAAATACTTCAGACTTGAGCTCTAGTCCTAATGTTGTTCAAATTACAGTGTCTGTATGATAACGCTGGTCTTTGCTTGTCTCTGTTTACGGCAAAGGATACAGCCATACACAGAAAATCATAAAGCCTCTCAGAAGGTCATGGGCATCTAGCAGAAATAACAGAAACACACAGAAAAGGAACACATTCAGTCAAAGAAGATTGTAATGCATTGGTTTTTATTTCCACAAAGTTCAGCTTGATGACCTAGTGTTTTAATAAACTTATTTCCAGCCAGTTGAGGACTGAGTTGACATCAGAAAGAACAAAACAAACACAGAGAAACTTATCCTTAAACTACTTTGTGCCTTCAGCTACTTTATTAATTCGCAAATTAGCCAGGAGACATAGTGACAAGAGACTTCAGCACACTAATGAATTCCTGACTGGGACACTAGCAAAACCTAACCTGTCCTCCCTCTTTATCACTCAAATATAACTTTTGTAAACTCCATTTCTATTCAGACTTTTGGTAACAGTTCTATCTTGTTTACTATGTCCATACTCAGCAGTTAAGAGTTATTTTCAAGATAACAATTCCTCTTAGTCTTGTTTAACAAAAGGTCCCCGAATTTATGAGCAGCTCAGCCATCAGGATGGCCTGGGACTTTGGTTTCAAAATTAAAAGAGCAAATAACATAATCTTCTGAAAGCAACCGTGTTGCTTGAAGCTAGGTCAGTTAGGTTTTTCTGGCTACAGCTAAATGCTTTATCTACAAGTTTGCCACCACTTGCTTGAAGGTAGTTTACTGAAGTCTTAAATTTAACTTCAAATAAGCATGCATTAAAAAATAAATTTAAAAAGCAATGAAAATGTGCCTGCAACTGATGGTATCTAATTACTGTGGATATAGATTGTGGTTTCCTTTTTTGTAGATTTTTATTTCTCCTACTGTTCCCACTCAGCCACATCAGAACCATGGGAATGTCTCCAACGTGATGCTTTTTAAGGGAAATACAGGCAGAGCCTAAGAGAAATGGTCATGTGCTGAGATAACACCTGACAGGTTCAAGGCTGCAAGACACAAATGCAGCCCCCACAGCCAGAGAGTCATGGCAGACCAGTAAAACAATGTGCAACAGGAAAGCAGCAGCTCTGAGGAGGTCAAAGAGACAATCAAGACAGACACCTGTTTTTGTTCTCAACCTCGATGATGTCAATCACGATACCGACTTCCTGGGTAAAGCACTGGAAGTCTTACAGGGGATGCGTTGCTGCTTTCATTTAAAGCTCTGAGTACAGTTTGAATGAGGCTCTTGGAGACAGAAAATGCTAAAACATGTCATTATTCAACATAATAATAGTAATAACAATAAACTGCCAATATCTTGCAAAGATTTTATAGCATCAGCCTTGATTTAAAACTGAAAAAACATTGCATCTATTTAGCATTTTGCAGATTTTTTTCACACTGAGCATTCAAAAGAAGTGTCCTTTGAAGAATCCTTATCAACTCAAACATTAGTCTTTCATAAACTTCCAAACTGTTACACGTGTTCTTCCTTTGCCATCTTTATGATCTATTTTTTAAATATAGTATCTTCCTCTTCAGATCATAACAGATTTTCTTTTAGGGGTTGAGCTACGGCACAGAAAAAGGTGAAAATGCTTTGACCACTGAAATTTGATATTTCACACTGCCTTGATAAAATGTCAGAAATCATCCTCATAATTTGTAATCCATCGAGAACTATTTTTGTAAAGCCTTTTTGACATGCATTTTGTTACTGGTCTAATAATTTCTTTGCTACTATTTCTACAAGCCTGTCAATATTTATTTCGCCACGGTTAGGTAGCTCTTCTTATAAATATGGAAAATATATGTCCATTCCCTAAATCGACACTGACAATCCATAATATTTAAATAGAATTAGCATCACTAGTTTTCAGTGTAGAGTAGATTCAGTGAGCCTGCTGCAGAATGCACAGGATTCAGGATAATTAGCATACGAAGCTACTCTTGCCATTCCGCTCCTCTGTTTATATTAGAACTCATTACTGTGCCATCATATTTCAGAAGTAGTGATGCAGGATTTGAATTTTGACAACGATTCAGGAATGAGCCAGCCAGAAAATTACCTGTGGGGACTCACAGACCTTTCTATAATATCTACCCACCTGGGCATCACTCCAACTAACTGCATTTTCATGTCACTCAAGGGTGCTGCCTGCAAGTTGGAGTGCCAGCTGATCTGTATTGCAAATGGTACAAATTGTTTCATTCATAAGAGACAGAATTCATCCCAACAGAGTCAAACAAGCCAAGGCAGCAGGGGCAGTCCCAGCCCCCACATGTACCCTTGCCCAGCTCAACAGGGCTGTGCTATAAATGATTCTGGGCTTGCTGGACGCTGTTGCCAAGGGCCCCTGGATTTATCCCCTTGTCTATAGGTGTTGGTAGGTGCAAACAGTGCTGGTAAATCAAGGAAACAGACCAAAACATGGAGTGCCTTCAGAAGTGCTAGCTATAAAACAGAAACTCTTTATGATGAGGGTGATGGGACATTGGCACAGGGTGCCCAGAGAAGCTGTGGATGCTCCATCCCTGGAAATGTTCAAGGCCAGGTTGGATGGAGTTCTGAATAACCTGGTCTAGTGAAAGGTGTCCCTGCCCACTGCAGGGGGGCTGGAACAAAATGACTTTTAAAGGTGCCTCCAAACCAAACCATTCTGTGATTCTGTGATGCTAAGTTACAGCTGCTGGACTGCAGGGTCAGTAGTTATTTGTCGCACTGCGGATGTGTACAAGTACACACATCAGCTTCTGGGCATAATCCTAAATTAGGAGGTTGCTGCTATCCAAAGTCTTTCTTGTTCCATTCTCAGTTTAGGGTTGTAATTATACGTCTTCTCAGTTGTGTCTAACAATTTGTAGTGCTGAACACTAAGCTGAATAATGAATATCTGTACTCTTACCCCCACACACACATCTGCATTCTGGAGGATTATTTCTGTACAGACCGCTTCAGATTGTGAATTGGCACAACTAAAGGAGGGGTGAACTATCTAGTCAGGAAGTGCACACAGAGAGGGATGGGATTGTGGCTTTCAAACTAGAGAAAATGTCTGTGCCATCAGTACCTTCACAGAAGGCTGCCAAGAAAATGAGGGAGGCAGAAGCTATCAGGAGGTAAAGGGAAGAAGAGAGAAAGTTTCTTGTAACACTGCAGATGATGGAGAAGGTAGACTTGAAGTTTTTGAAAAAGACTTCTGTCTACTCCTTGTTTAGACTAAGATCACAGAAACAGGGCTCATTACAAATTTCTTGGAGTAAGGAAGGGTCCCAGTTATTCCTAATTCCTGTTTTCAGTTTGCTTTTTTTGATAGCATGGCTGAGAAATAGTAACATGTAGGAGCTTACATAAAAATAACTCATTGAAAAAGGCAGAAATATAATAGTTATCTCCACCACTGCATGATTTCAGTGTCACTATCCTGAGGGGAAAAAAATCCACTTTCTTTATTCTGTCCTACTTCATATACTTATTACACCACAACATTGGAGTCTTGGCAACATTTATTCCCATGCACAAGAAATAAAATTCTACCGCTAGCACATTTCAAGCATGCCCTTCCCAAAGAAGCCATTTCCTTTGAAATATATAAGATACGATCTCAAATTGTATATAAGCAGTTCAATTATGTTGGCCAATTTCAGGCACTGCATCTCTTTTCTAGGATAATTCCTCTGCTGAAATGGTGGAGCATTTACAGCTTGGGATGGAGTTGCTGAAGGGATGTACCTACACTGCAGGTCAATAGAGGACTTCATTCTTCAGTGCCATCAGTCTCCCAAGGACTGCATTTACCTTACAGTTTCATGAAAATAATGGACTGAGACATCTTTTGTCTGGTAAAACTCCTGTGAGAAAAGCGTAATAACACCTAGGAGGTGTTCAGTGCTCTCAGTGTCTGCACCTGCCTGAGTCAACAGCAGTTTCTGCCATTAAACACTATGCAAGAATTTCACAGCATCTTAGGATACTCATTCTGTACAAATAAATCTCAAGCTAAAGTCTTCCCCAAACACATAGGGTATCACTTATCCCCCTCACCTTCTCCTGACCAGTGACACTCTTGTGCTCAGTATATGTTATTTGAAATATCAAGAAGTCAGTTTGAGAATTTGTAAATTATATTTAAATGATGATCCTAGAAGGAATTATAATGCGGCAGGCAAACGCTCGGTGGAATGACCACTTCTCTCTCTCTCTTCATTTCAGACCTAGATTTTATTCTAAATTGTGTCTTTTTTCATTCCTAGGATGCACAAAGTTCTGCTGGAATGTAATTAGTGAACAAGGTTTTTTGTTAATAAAGATAACTTCAGAGTCAACGACATCACTATTTTTTAAGAGCCATGAAAAAAAGAAAAAGGTAGGTGACCTCCCCTAATTATCATATGGCTACTGGCAAAGGCAATAGCAAATAAAAAATAAATAATTTATTTTAAAATTTACTTTATCAATAATGAACAACCCCCCTCTGAAGGGGTCAATTTAAGTGACATTTTAAATACCTGCTTTTCATTCTACGATACTTTAGATCACTATAGACTTTCTCTTGTGGTCATCAGAAAAATGTGACAGAGAGTCACTTGTCCTGGAACACAGTGCCAAGACAAAAGTGTGAAGTCTATATTTTTGTGGGTTATACTTTTTCCAGCCAGTAGGTTTCCCAACAAGTTGTCTTTAAAATTGATCAATACAGAAGTTTTGGCGTTTCTGACTATTCTCTTACTTTTGTGGCCTAACCTGGAACAACTCTGAGGTGCTTCACATCAAAACACTACTGTGTCTACATCAAATTTAGCTTTCAAAATATGGCAGATGAATACAGAATTCTGGACCCAAGACCCAGAATTTTATATCACCTAATGTTCATATTTAAAATTCTTTTATAAAGAATAAAAGGTTACTCGTACATGTAACAAGAATATTACAGATAGGAGTAGCACATATTACACATGAGTACAATACACTATTGTTAATGCATTGAATGTATGCTTGACTCTGATGTGAATACTTGAGTAATAGTTTATCAAAATCATACATTAAGATTTGTACTAAATGTTTAAAATGATTGATTACTACAGTTTTGAAATATACTACACTCAAAATTTTGAAACTATTAGGTATAGAAGTGGGACCACAAATTAAATTCACAAAAAAAAAAATCTATGAGGAATATTCTCATATATGTGAAATCAATCAAAATGTCCACCCTTTCAATGTTTAAGGAGGGAAAAAAGGAGTATTGATTTATCGTTGCAAACTTTTATAACCATAAATCAGGATCAAAGAATGGCTGATACTGGATGGGACCTCTGAAGGTCATCTCATCCAAGCCCCCCTGCTTAAGCAGGGCCATCTACATCCCAGGACCTTGTTCACGTGGTTTTCCAATATCACCAAAGATGGAGACACCACAGCCTGTCTAGGCAACCTGCGCCAGTTCTTGGTCACAGTGAAAAAGTGTATCCTTGTGCTCAGAAGGAACCTCCTGTGTTTCAGTTTGTGCCACTGGCTCTGGCCCTGTCACTGGACAGATCTTGGCTCCATCCCATTACACATTCCCTTCACATATTCATACACATGAATAGGTTCTACCCTGATTCATCTCCAGTCCAAGCTGAGCAGTTCCAGCTCTCATCCTTTTCTCATAGGAGGGAGATTCTCCAGTCCTTAAATCCATGTCCATGGAAGGCACGACATCCTTGCCTATTCAAATTTCCATCTGGAAAAAATCCATCTGGATGACATGGAACTGGCTGATTGACAAATTTGTTTACAAGGATGAAGGCGTAATGAAGTCATTCTTTACAAACTAGTTGGACCTGCTCCTTCTTACTCAAAAAGATAATTGCAAGGCCCGATGATTAATTTTTATTTCTATTCATATAAATGGAAACTGCTAGGATGTTTTTTTTCCTCTTTTTATAGTTTTAAACATGGAATGGGGAAAACCTTGTGTCTGAGAGAGATCAGAAGCATAAACTTGCCAAAGCTCTCATATTGTCTAATATACTTTCTGTGTTCCAGCTAAGCCGACTGAATTTTTCTCCGCTGGCACCAGTTAATGCAAGGAAACACCACTGTGTCCAAAGAGCAACACCACCTTTCAAAGATTTGCTCAATTATCCTTTCAACACTCCTAAATATCTGATATTTGTATTTTATAACAAATATCATGGATGATAAGCTTGAACTGTTACACTGTTTATTCATTCAGAGCTACTTAGTTAATGAATTTCCTTTTTTATCTAGTCCCATCTTGTGTCCCCCAAGGGAACTGACTGTTTAATTCCATGGCAGGTAATTATTCACTGCTTGCTGTATGTTTGTTGTGGTTTTGGATCTGGTTTTCTCCTGTTTCATTAAATTTTGCAATGTTGTGTCTCATTGAAAATCCTGAGGATCCCCTGAACTGAAAGTGACGGAGCCATTGAGAGCCTCAAGGCTAAAGGTGATAAATGGATGTACCACAAGAACAAGCTACTCTGAATTTTGGTTTTGAGGAGCACTTGAGAGAGAAGATATTAGCCTTAATTAAATGCTCATAAATATCATTAAACACAGACAGCCTTTTCAGGAACCTCTAAAAAAGCATTTTTTTAAAGTCAGCTCCCTGATTAAAACACATCTATACCTTTTCCTTTTTTATATTTTAACATCCTTTTTCCTCCCTAGGGTGTTTTTTTCCAAAGCTGTGCTGAAATAGCCACACTGGTAAATTAAATAGATTCAAGGCATTTCTGTGATAGGAAGGATATTTAACGTGGCAAGGCTTTTCCTTGTTTTATTGTTTTTAAGAGGCTCCTGCTCACCAAAGCAGAGCAAGTTAAAATGAGGAAGCTGTATGGCCACTGGCCACAGTCTGTGTTCTGGGAAATCCCTTCCAAAAATCCAGAGGTACGCCATGTCATCCAAAGCATTTCTGATCCACTTAAATTCTTGAGTGGTGTCTCACTTAAAAAAAATATTAATAGGATTTTTGAAACTAAGTGATCAAGAAACCTTTCAAAATGAAACTGAAGCCCTGCAATTTTTTTAGATTTATTTTTTATAGTTTGCACACTGGTACCTTGCATTTCATACAGTGGATGCATTTTTCCCTTTATTTTTAACTGCATGTGCAAGAGAAAAAACAGGATTTTGCTTCCTATTTCAGGTTGCCTCTGGGAAGTATGGCTATTGGACAGTCTGACCAAATACAGTTTATTTATATAAATCCATGACTACAAAAGTAATTGCATATCACAGGCTCCCCAGGAGAGCTGTCATGGTCCCAGGCTTGACACAGTTCCAAAGGTGTTTGGGCAATGCTCCCATGAGCGTGGTGGGGTTCTCGGGGTGTCCTGTGCAGGGCCAGGAGTTGGACTTTCATGATCTCTGTGGGTCCCTTCGTGCTCAGAATACTCTGGGATTCTATATGTTCCTATAGTAAAATAGTCTTTAGTCTATGCAGGGAAAGAAGCTTTGCCAAAGGCATTTGTTTTCAGAACAACTTTTGTAAAGCTTATCTATATGGGCACAGAGCCAAGACGGTGAAACACAGTGTGACACTCAGACCATGCCAACTGCACTGCAGTCATTCTTACATTCCAACAGTTCTGCTTGCTCCATGGACTCTGCTAAAAATTTACAGTTATGGTGGAGAACGGATGGATGGATGGATGGATGGATGGATGGATGGATGGATGGATGGATGGATGGATGGATGATAAGTCTATAGATGGTGGCTAGTGGCTAACAGAGAACACTCATCTGTAACGGAGCTTAGACAGCATTTTAATAAATCTGCAGTATGCAGAACCTGCCCCTTGCTGAAGGAAGAAAAGAAAACAATCCAGTGGCACATTGTCATAAGTCTGTTGAGGTGGAACTGAATGGAATGGTATAACCATCATGCACTGGGCAGACTGTGACAGGTTACAGACAGCTGATAAAATGAAATTTTAAATAAAGGAGCAACCTTGTTCTACTGTATCCTGCAATTAAAGCCATTAGGCAAAGGAAAGACCATTTTGATTTCCACCTTTATGATTCTGGAATGTATCTCTTCATTGTGCTGATAAAATGTAATGTGTTATATATTTCACCATGACAAAATATAATTGATGTCATGAGCAGTTTTAAATTATTGCTTGTATAATGTGTGCTTTCAGCAGAAGTGTATTTATTATTGTAAAATTTCTGAAACTTGTTCTAAATTACCATGAAAAGCACCAGAGTGGAAGAAAAAGATTTGTCAATGACAGGACCAGTTATTTGAAAGATTTTAACTTTCAAGTCAATTTCACAATACTTTTAGCTCCCATCTTCTTTTTCTTTGCGGGAAGGGGAATAAAAGGGATAAGGGAAGAGAAATACCCATTACATTTATGAAACTAGATAAAAAGCAGCAAAAAGCAGAATGTTATATGTAATAGCAATAAAAATTTAGAAGCGTGTAATTTCATGAAAACAGCATCTGTAAAAAAGAGTAAGATGTAGAGAAGATTTTCATCACCAATACCAACATAAAAAAATAAAGCCTCTTCCAAACTAATTAGAAAATGTTATCTTTTACATTCATAGATGTGTCTGGCAATGACGCATTATGGCTCAGGCTTAAGCACTGGATCATTAACTGAGCAGAAATGTTACATGCATTTGTGTATACAAGATTAAATGCTATACATTGCTGCAATGTTCCATATTCTATTATATCATTTTAGCCACTCTTTTATCTCTCTGTCACTTTCAATGAGCTGTAAATTTGATAGCATGTTTACAGATATTTTTCTTCCACTGACTAAACTATCAAAAGCGTGTGTGATGATTGTATCATTTCCCTGGCCCCTTAGGATTAGAATGTGCACTGTGCAATGCTCTAAAATGCATTTATATGGAATGCCTAATCAACATATTCTGCACAGCTCCTTGGTCTCCCTTAGAAAGACATCCCCACACCTCCTAGACTGGCTGCTCTTGACTGCAACAAATAAAATAAGACAGAAATCCATCAATTCCACATGAAACAATATTTCAGATCAGGCTGAACCTGTAAAAGTGCATAAGGGGAAAGAGGTTAAAATAGAGAAAATGAAAAAGCTTTTTCCAAAAGCTCCTAAATGCTCTGAGAAATGAAGTGGGCATTTTAGAAATTATTTCCTGCATATTCGATCCACAGTCATCACCAGAGTAGGTCTCATGATCTAGTGATTTAATAGCTGTAATAGTATATAATAGTACTACAGAATACTTGTTTTCAGTTTAATAGAATAAAAGAGTCATAGACTATACAACGTTCTACAAAATCAAATGACAAATTTATAAAAGAATGGAAGGATGTTTTACCACCAATTTTAATGTTTTGCTGACTCCTGAGCAGCTCCGAAATGCAAAGTAACACCAAACAGCTACACACAGAGCAAATGACTGCCTGTGAAACTGAGGTTGTTCTACTGAGCAACCTGGTCTAGTGCAAATGTCCCTGCCCACGGCAGAGGGGTGGAACTGGAGGATCTTTAAGGTCTCTTCCAATCCAAGCTGTTCTATGATTTCATGGGGATTCTATTACCAACACTTTTTTTCACTTTGTAACAGGATATCCTGTGGTGATGACACCAAACATCTAGGTTCACACTTCAGTGCCTATGCAAAAAGGAACAGTAATGCCAAGTGAAGAATAAAATTATTACCCCAGGTCTCAGAAAAGCTACTTCCTAGCCCAGCCAAAACAATTAGAGCCTTGAGAGTGCGAATCACCATTTTCAGACACTATTATGGGAAACAAAGTACTTTGGAACTGGAGGATCTTCTCTTCCCACTAGTGACTGATTACAGACCAACCACAGCAATTCATTATCTGGAAAACAGATAACAGAAGGGTATTTAAAGTACTTTAAGCTGTCTTTTTAATCAAATTTAAAGCTGGGAATTAAAGAATCAGAATTATACCACTAGGCAGATTCACAGACCACCAGAGAAGTCTCCAGAGAACACAGAGTTCGCCCTTGTTCTAGCAAAAAGCAAGACAGAAAAGAGTTTAGTGACCACTGGAAGGATTTAAAGGGTGAATTTATCTTACTGTGGGCACTGCAGAACAATTAGAAATCTGTGATGCACTAGGGAGAATAGCAGAAAATCATATCTGTCCTGTACAGGTTCAGTGAGTTGATAATAGGGCTGGTACTATGGGAAAATGTTTATATTTTAATATTTTCATGTGTACCATAATATAAAGCTGTTTAATCCCATATAAATTGGCTTCGGAAACAAACTTCATTGCTGCCTGCAAATACAATTTACTTTATCCAAGCTTCAGTTTCCCCTTCAGTGATTAAAATGCAGTGTAAAGGTATGTCCGTGTTCATTTAGGATGGCTTCCCAACCTACTCCCTCTGCTTAAATAAAATACCATTTGTTCCCTTTGCAACATTTTGAAAGATTTTTTAACTTTGAAAGGGACTTGTTAACATTATTGAATCGCTTATTTTTTATTATAATCCATAAACTATATAGGTTAATACCAAACAAGCAACAAAACAGAAGTTATTAAAATTTAACCCACCTAATAGCGCTTTCCCAGACTGTTGATGGATGACCTGATTCAGACCTTGTTTTTTTTTGATACCAAAAGGTGATAAAAGGAATCCTACAGTCAAACTGATATATAGAATAAAATTAATGCAAATATTGTAGACCAGATTTTTGACATGTTAGACAATGTAACTGGAATACTTTTGGCACCTGCAAACGTTCTCAAGACCATAAAATGAAGAAAAAACAGCTGTCTAATACATATTTTTTTAATATCCCTATAGACCAGGTAATTCTGAAGGTTTTGAGTATTAAATTATGAAAAGATGTATAAACAATTCATCTAATTAAGAATTCTTTGCTGATGAGGAAATTTCGTTTTCATCCCCTTAGATTCAAGATGCAACATCAGGGAGAGAAAAAAAGTAGTGAGTTTAAAGGACATGTTTTCTGTCTCACATTAAGTATTTCAGGTACATTTATTTTGTATCACTGCATTTCACTGCAATTATGAGAAGATATGGAGAAATTATGAAGGAAAATAAAAGAAACAGACAACTCTGAAGGTGCAGACACCATTAGGAGAAACATAGGATTTCTGCTTGATTAATTCTTTCAAAAGTTGATGAATAAGGACTAAAGTTAGAAGACTATCACTGATTCCAGAGGTAACACTGATGAGAAATATACAATCTAGTCTTGTTTCTGTGACATAATCACCTTAATAGATAAACTTTCAGACCTCTTGTAACAGCCTGCTGTCCAAAATACAAAACTTCAAGCCTCAGGTCAGCTGATGGAAGCAGGTCTGTGCCACAGCGGGTCATGCTGCCTGTACCCTTCACGTACAAAGGATGGCTGTGTTTCTGCACCTGGAGTTGCTTCTCCCAGCAGCATTCCCCCTGCACCAGAAGTCCTGGCTGGCCTTGGTGAAGCACTGTGTGGCCTGAAGGTGCCTCAGTCTCTTGCCCTTGGTGCCAGCCACAGAAGGATGGTGGTTCCACGTGCAGCAGGGCTGGTGTCTGCCACAGGGGAACTGAGCTCACAAGGAGAGAGGGCTGGTGCTGAGACCTTGGCAGGTGAGGGACAGCCAGAGAGAGAGAGTGAGAGACCACAAGCAGGGTCAGGGGAGTGAGTCTCACACAGATGCCAGTTGGAGTAAAAAACTGCTCCAATCCTGAACAATTCCTGAGCTGGCTTCTTCAAAGATAGACATGGCCCTGCTGCCAAACTTTTTTTTGTGCTGGATCTGAGCAGACAGCACCTAGGAGTGAACACATCATAGATGTTCAGCCTGTGTATTGATCTTTTTCACACTGCTACATGAAGTGTCTTGGAAATATTCCTTGCAATGTAATACAGTATGTTACAATAAAATACAATACATTATGCTTTGAAGAGTATGGCTGATTTTCCATTGCCTTGTATTACCTATGATTAAGTATGTTTAAAAGACTCCTGAATCAAGCATTTTAGAGACAGAAGCCTTAAAAGCTTAAAAGACTATAAAAGCATGGGAAATGATAGAAAAATCAATCCAAATGATAGAGAATTCCTGGCTTGGGAATGTAAACTTTAAAGAACTCAACTGTGAGGAGATCTATGTTTGACCAAGGTAGGGCAGGCTGTTGTGTGAACCACAAGACTGTTTCTGGACTCCAAAGGGAACTTGAACCAAAGTAAAGTTTGGAGTGCCCTGATTTTCAGCTAAGAAGTGAGGACTCAAAAGTAAATGCTCTGTCTAGATTTATCCAAGTAAATATGTTCATGGATTTCTCACTACATTCATAATTCATCGGGATTTTACCATTGTCAGCAGTTCATTTTAAATGCTCTTGCCATCTTCGAAGGACCAGCCAAACAAAATCCTCTTAACTAAGAAGACAGATGCTGTTTAATATACTTTCTAGGCTAGCGAAGTGAAACTACCTTTTTTTTTTNGTGTTTTTTTTTTTTTTTTTGTTTCCCTGTATAAGCTGTAATTTCCTATAACAATTCTCTTAAATTTACTTCAAGATCTTTGGGGTTGGGAAGTTTACTAATTTTTAAAGCAGATCTTTAGTATAGGACAGATTTTCTGAGTTCACAGATCTGATGCACTGCTGCACTTTGCAAAAAAAGTTGTGCTATTTCTGACAGGTACACACAGCAAGCCTGCACCTTTCACAAAGTTTGCAGATTCAACATTCAGCCCTAATGATTAACAGCCTTTATTCCTAGATGGGAACGCAGTATATCCACTTTCTGCTGTCATACAGTGCTGAGTAATCTCACTCTATATTTTCTGATTTACATATTCACAACAGTACATGTAATTGTACTTTGATTAAAACCATGAGTGTAGCACAGAAGCCAGGCTGTTCTGATTTCTACCAGACACAAATCTCTTTATATTACACTGCAATAATACCAATATAATTTTGGATAGCGATGAACTGGCAAAAAGCAAGGAGAGAAGTTTGCAAACACCAAAGCTTTATGACTTTATTTCTATGCAATAATGAAATAATTTCTTTTCCAAAGAAGAAAAAGGCACAAAATGACAGGAACTAAATGTTCTATAGATTGCAACTTATTTTCTAAAGCAGTAGTCGCTCAAGGTGTTAAAGTGTATGTGATATGGAGCAATTACAAATTGCCATCTTCCCAAATCAAGGCAGTTAGTGATTAAGGGCCATTCTCACTAGAAATTGCACCTACCCATGACCTTTAATAGCCTCTCCAAGACCTAGCCAAGTTTTGGGTGCACTGACTTATAAAACAAGACACATAACTTCTGTACTGTGAGGAAATAAAAGAAGAAATTAAATTCTTTCTAGTCAGTAAATGTTTACAACAGGTAAAGGAAGAAGGTGCTTTAGGCTTTATTTCACTGGAGCTCAGTGACTCTTTTTGTGCAGAGCCAATAAGGAGCAATTGAGCCTTTCATCTTTCATTCAACACATTTTTTTCTAGTGCTACTAGCACTGTGGTATCCATGCAGATTTTAAATCACACTTCATGTACATTCTCTACTAAAACATTAGCATTCAAGGACAATGCATGTCTTTGAAAGAGCTTATTTGAGATTTACACAAAAGATTTTCAAAAGAAGACTCCTAGGTAGTTAGAATTAAATTCAAGTATTTGGGCCTGATTCATAGTTTCCTCTGGATTATTTTAAGTAAGATTGTTGAATCGGTGTATGTGGGCCTTTGTGTAAATGACAATCAGCCTCATATTTTCTCTAATGTGTTTATTACATATTGCCCTCTGACACTGTACATTTTATACTGAACAAAGAGGCTTCCTGCTTTTTGCTTTTAATCCAGTGTGTGAAGCAATATGTGAAGACATGAAAACTGTTTATGAAAAATTAAACAACGGCAGCGTTTTATGACAAATACCATGTTACAGCTGAAAAGCAGGTACGTGGCATGACTTTTGCTTCACTGACATGCATTTTCAGTGCCATATGCTGCAGACAGTTGCAAAACATGCTGCTTTCTTTCAGGACATTACCTTGTTTTGACGGCAAACATGACTTGACAGATGCCTCAGCAGAGGAATTGCATGATATCTGACCTTTTTGTGATATGTCATTTCTAGAAAGCCTTTGGTGCAGGTGCTCCATCATGGGACACATAACAGACATACAAACCAGAGAACGACACAATTCAAAACCTTTTATCTGTTTTCTGGCTTTCCTGCATTATATTTGTTTTAGAGCATGTCATCTACTGGCCTTTATAAAATGAGATGCCAAATCTCAGGATATAATGTTTAGGACTGCATTATCCTGAAGATTTGTATCTCTTCTGCTCCTGGGAATATTCTCTTAGGTTTGTTTTTGGTTGCCTAATGATTTAATTCAGGCTGAGACTGAGTCTCAATTACTATGCTTCAGACAGAGATGGATAACTTGAAGAACCTTCAAAGGTCACTTCATCCTGGAGCTGTTCAAGGCCCTGTCTGCCTGCTGTAAACAAATGCAGTGAAAACATTTCCCATCTCTAAAAGCCACAATGTGAGGGAAAGAGCAGTATTACAGTGAACTATAACCACACACCTTAACCCAGGCTTAAGTGGTGGGGATAAGGATAATTAAAAACACACTTTAGAGTACACCTCCACTATTTACACCCTGAAGCAGATTGTTTTTTCTGTGGGGGACATCTCTGCCTTTCTTAAAATCAAATTACACAGCTATGAAGAAGTTCAGGGCTAAAAGAATGAGCTCACTCTTGTTACCTCAGTACACATTGGCCTAATTTCTGTTCACACCATGTATAAACTCAAGGCATGGAAAAAGCATAATTACAGGTTTTGTTTTACCATGGAAAATAGATAATTATGGGTAATTCGTGGCTCAATTAAGTTGCAGGATAATTAGTACTCAAAGTAAGAAACACTGCCTGGAGATTATGGGGTAACCTGAAAGGAAATCACACAATTTATTCTAGGACACTCAATTTACTGGTTATTTGCTATACTTAAGCTTTGACAAAATATTAAAATATTCAAGGAAGTATGGCACACCTTTATTACATTTAGAGACAGAGATAGAGGAAAACAGTCCAAGAGATAACAGTTCTTCTAGAATTTTGAGATCCCAACCTATTTCTTTAATATACAAAAGTGTCAGATTAAGTGCATCAACTCAACTGTAAAAGTGCTCCTAACAGTAGTACAAAAAAAAAAAAAGTAATTTCCTGACTTAAAGCAGGCCTTATAAACTTTCAAGCTCAGGAAACCCACCCTACCTATCTCTAGACAAGAATGTCCATGCTTTGTATCGTGGTCCCCCAGCTTGACTCCCATGAGCAAACATGATGGGATGTAAGAGGAAATGGAACCATGGGTTGGTTGGGAGTTGGCATGGAATACTTCCCAGGGCTTCCAGAGCTGGCATCACAGAGAGACAGACATTTCAGCTCTGGGGCAGAAATATCAGAGAAGAAGATGCACACAGATTTAGCCTACAAAAAATACCTACATGAGCACTGGAACGAGTCATAAAAAAGGAGCATTAGTCAAGCTTGTCCTGAGGGTTTAAGCTAAATTATTTAGAAGTGTCTCTTATGTTAACAAAACAGAAAAGTGATTACTTCCAGTCTTTGAAAATATGAGATAAGGAGCTAAAAAAGAAAAAGGGGGGAAAAATAAAAGGCATAAACTCCAATGGCATTGCTGAAAACAGTTTGCAGAAAATACATATTGAAATAAAAACAGTATGCTTTTCTCTGGCCACAATCTCATTTGTGCAAATCAAATCCTGTCAGTGTGGCCTATATTCACTCCTTTTGATGAACAATTTTGATTCTTCTACAGAATAGTTGAAGGAAAGGCTCTCAAGCATTTTGCTAAAAAGGTATTTATGATAGAGCCTTTTAAAGTGAGGTGTTTCACTGTTACGCAGAAGAAAAACATTTAAAATGCAAGCCTGTCATATTGGTGTTATTAGTATTGTTTTTTTAAAGAATGGTTAGACTTGTATACATTTCTTGCTGCATAGTCGAGTTGAACACACATTCATCTGCCTACCAGAGATGGAAGTTGCTCTGTGGGAATGGCTTCCACTGGCCCCTCCTGGCAAAATGGCTCAGACAACAGAGGGTAAGAAAGGGCAGACAACAATATAAGGAGTGTGAGAGACCTCAACACCCAAAATTTCAAGCATGTACAGCGTGGGGAGCCCTAACTTGGTGTGGGTGTGCTGACAGCTTTTGGAGATTAGCTATAGAAAGGATGCCTAGAAATTTCTAGGCATTACTTAACCTTGCCTGAATGTTTAATATTCCAATGTATTGGCTGAATTGGTGATATTGACACTTAGAGTTTCATGATTGCTGGTTAAATATTAGTCATTAATTAGGCAATAAACTGCTTTGGTACTGATGTGATTAAAAGGATGTTAACTGAACAGTTCTAGCCTGTGGTGCTATTCACAAACAGTTACCCAGAAATGAAATAGCATCTCATGAAACTCTTAGGATCCGGGACAAGACTCTTTATACCTTTTCACTGGTAGAATATCCACGGTGTGACTTTGTTCCAGGCCTGGTGGTAATATCTATGCTCATTTTGGCTGGGTACAGTTAATTTTCTCCATAGCAGCTGTGCTTAGGATTCATGCTGATAACACAGGGATGTTATTGTTATCACTGAGCAGCATTTGCACAGAGCCAAGACCTTTTCTGCTTCTCACACCACTCTACCAGCAAGTTAGACTGGAGGTGCACAAGGAGTTGGGAGGGACACAGCAGGGACAGCTGAGCCCAACTCACCACAGGAGTATAATAGCTAAAGAGAGTTAAAGCAGGGAGGGATAGGAGCAGTTTCTCATCAGTTGGCCTCAGGAATTGGACCATCATGTTTTTGCAGCCACGTTTAACTTACCAGTATAAACAGAGTTCCACTATTAAGAGAGAAAAAACTTTAACAACATTAAGATAAACTTTTAGATCAGTAATTTTTGCCCCCCATTCTTGGAGGCAATCAAGAGCTAAATGTAATTTTCACCTCTCTGACAGGGAATTACAAATCTCTCAAAGTGCAGAAAATTGTGTTACATGGGGCTGCTCTTGGTCCCCCACACAGATGGAAAACCCCAAAGGACCTAGTGAAAGAACAGCCCGCAGACTGTGGAACCAATCCCAGAAGGAAACTTGTTATATTTAATTAGCCTCATGGTCGTATTGAGAGAATTAACAATATTTTAATAAATTGCCATTGTACTCATGCTGTTTTAAAATGATAGTGTACAGCACCTAAGTTCTATCTGAGAAGAGACCCTCAATGGAGAAGACTCATTAACAACACTGTTGTAGAAGTACAGTGGCCTTTAATTATAAAACCACATGCAGTCTTCTGACAGTTTGCTATACACATGATAAACCAAGGACTTAACTTTTTCAGTCCAAATTTCAAGGCAGTTTTTACTGATGCACAAGGTAAGCACACTGCATATTCAGAAATTGTTAATGTGTCTCCATTAAAATGACAACATACATCACTTGTGATGTCTTGGTCCCTAGGGTACGCACTTGGCTCTTTTCAATTCCCTCTATGTATGAAAATTAAAAGTTGATAAAAGCAGGTTTTCAGGTTTCCACAAATATTAAAGAAACCTAAGCAGGAAACACTGGGGTTAATAATAATAGACCCTCATACTTTAGCTCTAGAACTCACCAAAATAAATGGTTATTGCTTCAGTGTAGCAAATGGCACTGTTATGGAGTATTTATGCAGTTTCCTGCAACACACAGAATTTCTTGAAAGAAATTAACTTCACAAACTGATCTATGTTGCTCATACATTACTGCAGGATCTCAGAGGAAGCAATATTTCACAGACCTGTATGATATTAATAAATTGTTGTTTTCTATCCCTTCTTGTTGCCTTTTTTTTTTCCCCTATACAATACAAGAAGAAATAGAACAGCCTGAAATAGCCTAAAATCAACATCCAGGAGATTCAAGAGACAGTTGTGTGACAGCTGTGTGATGGAGCAGCTTGTACATCACGGGGCCAGAAGTGTGCTGTTGACAGAGCCAGCACCTCTGCCAGAGTACTTGTGTGAATAATGCTGCAGAGCTCCCTTTTGTGGCTTACCGAAGAAAAAAAACATTAAAAGGTAGTGTTTGAGCCAGAACATCTGTAATCAGCTGCAGCAAATACTACCCCCCAAGCCAGCTGTGCCAACCAGACACTCCGGAATAGCAGTGCTAGTTTTTGACAGCAACATGTTCTGCATGGTTGTTCATGTAGGTGACAAGCAGAGGCATTTGTGTTCCTATTTGCCAATAAGAGTTTCATTCTCACCCCTGACACCTACATCAAGGTGTGCACTGCCAGTCTGAATCCAGCTGGGGTGGCTTGGACTCAAGGACTGCAGCTGTTTTGGCTTGTGCTAAATACAGAAGAGAAAAAAAGGCACCCTTGAGTAAGGTACACTTTGCCCATTTATATTTTCTTGTAAAAAATCTGAGTTAAAATAGAATATTCTAGTCACTCACTTCTCTCAAATCATCAGCAATTATTATCTACCATGACTTTGGCACTATGAACTGAATGAAAGACCTGAGGGAGAAATTAGGAAAAAAAAATATCTTTTTGGCATATGTATATATATATATTTTCCATCCAACAACTTAGTTTCATTTTGAGAAAGGCAGCTGTCTCCAGGCTTCTTCAAAGATATTCCATCCACCTCTGAGTGTGCTGAGGCCAGGGCATAGGACAGACCATTAAAGAAAAAAAATCAGGGACAGATAAACAAACAGGGAATTGGTGTCATTCAAAGAATAATTTCTTTTTCTCTGGAAGAGCTTGTTGACAAAAAACTCACACACACAGCACTTTCCTGTCCATCTATGAGACAGGTAACAGCAGTAATCTGATATCTCTGACAGAGTAACTGCTGAAAACATCTTAAATGCCCTGATGACAGTTCAGGCTGGCTTTCAGGTATCTCCTAAAACAGACATGAACGCTTTCTGTTGTCTCCCTCAGCTTATTTTCCCCATAAAGTCATCACTCCTGCAGCCTGGTGATATTTACCAGCTTGCAAATTAGCTGCATGCTTGACAATTTGTACCTCATGTTGCACACGTGCTTTTCCCGCAGCCTTGAACAGACAATGGCTTATCTCACACCGCATCAGGGAAATCAGGAGAGAGCTCCTCCTTGGCCCAGGAGGAAAACTGAGTCCCTGTCACCTCACCATGCCGACAGTTTGGATCTCTGGTACCAGGCACTGGGCTGGTGGGGGCTGGCGAGCCCAGAGCTTGCTGTGACCAGCTGGAGAAAAGTGATCTTCCCAGGAAAATCACACTGAGCTTCTCTCATGCTTCAAAAAAGCACGTATTATTAAAAGTCTTTATATTTAAAAACAAACCAAACCAAAACAAAAAAAAAAAAAAAAAAAAAAAAAAAAAAAAAAAAAAAAAACAAACAAACAAACCAAAACGAAACAAAAGGAACCCCAAAACAAAACAAAAACTTTAGAAAGCATGGCACTCAGCCTTCAGTGTCACGATTACAGATACACTGAATGTAAAGAAAATCTTTTTAATAGAGACTACTTTCTTTTTGTTGTCAGCCTTAAGTATCTTCACTTTGAGAAAACAGTAAGGCCCGAGCCTTCAACAGCAACTACTGGATTTTCTGCTGGTGTCATTAAAAAAAGAAAAAAAAAAAAGGCATATTTTTGGCTACATGTTTTACAATATGCAAATGCCAGAAATTCCTGTAAACAAATGTAATGCAGTGCATTTTGCCATAAAAAGGTATTCAATTTTAAGATCATTTTTATCCTAATGACTTTTGATGGGTTATTTTTGTTTTCATCGTGCCATTAATAAAAAGTTATAACTCTTTAGCTCTAATTAGACCACTATCATAGAATCCATTAATAATTCAATACCCCCTTTATCTATTCCCTTCCCCTTCAGAGCTCTTCACTCAGGGCTTCTGCAGCAGGTTGCATTTGCTCTGAAAATCCATTAGCCTTCTGCCTCACTTGTGGGCTTTCCAAGGGACATAAATGGATAGATACATAATTTTATTTATTTATTTGTGTGCTTCTGCTTTTAGGCTAGATGTAAAACAATGGTGGTAGTGGAGGGGAGTGGGAAGAAGGGGCGCATAATAAACTCTGGTGTCATAGCCTTACAGCTTAATTTGTCATCTTATTTTTCCACATGCAAGATTCTGACAGCATTGATCACCTGAATCTGTTAAACAATTTTTTCATGAGGCTGACACACTGCCCCAGTGCTTGCATCTATCAACATCTGCCTGATTTATTGGCTTAATAACTGAAAATCATTTGGTAGCCCAGCTCTATTTTGCCTGAACACTGACCTGTGACCTTAATTTGCTGCCTTTTGAGTTTCTTTGTTCTCCCATAACAGGTAGCTCACTAATCAGCAGAAACAGCTTTATAAACTTAGATAAATATTTAACTGAGATCTAGGAATATGAATGTTTAAATTATTCTTCTTGTAAAAGTATAAATAACCCAGACTAAACAGAACTACTGAAATCAAAGGCATGCTTGCAGAAAGGATAGGATTTGGCACACTTTTAATATTTCATGTCTTTCTCTGTTCCTATTTCAAAATATTGACAAACAGCTGTTATAAATTTCTGAAATAAAAGAAACACTTCTCTCGCTGATAAGTCTTTATAACAAAATCCAGAAAGCAAACAGTGATTTTTTTTTTTTTTGAGGTACCAGAGATAAAACTAATTGCAATAAGGGGGTGACAATTAGAATTGGTAATCTCACATTATGGCAAAAGTTTAGTAGTTTAGAAAAAAAATCCCTATATTTAGAGCATATCCTTACATTTTATGGTTTAATGAAAACCAGCAAAAATGCTTTACTGTAGGAACATTTCCAACCTTCCCAGATCTACACCCACTGATAAGCATGCACACGAACCCACAATGTTTTAAAGGAAATACATTAGTTTAGGACTTGTTTTGAAACTTTATATGAGCACAAAACACATTCTCCTTCTTTTTTTTTTTTTTGCCAAACAACACACTGGCATCCAGTCAGAAATTTTACTCGCTTTGTGTAAAGAAAACCAGAAGTTTTCTGCAATCATTAGGAAAATGATGACTAGTGTTTGGCAGTCCTTGAAAAAAGCATTCTGTTGAGAACAGCCTGAGAAGGTGATTTACAGGGTGGGGATAAATGGGTAGAATAAACACTCTGGACTTGCTTCCTTTCAGACCTGATTCTTGCCATTTCCCTGCTCCCTAAGCCTCATTCAGAGTGGGGCACAACACAAAACAGCCTGATGATAAAGCAGGGAGTCAATACTTGTCATTAGCAATAGGAAAGAGCAGCTTTTTCCCCATGTCAATTTGGCAGAGTAGCAGAACCCTTTTTGTTGTGACAGAAGACTTAAGAGAATTTTCAAAAGTCCACAAGAGTTGAGTATTTCCAAGAAGGTTGTTTTGTTGGGATGAAAGACAGGAATGTAGTTTTAAAGAGGAGAATCATGTTCACAATACTAGTGCAACAATTAAGGAATAAGTCACCTATGGCACCATGAAGACTATGTGGCAAATTCAGCCCTCCAATATGTAGGTAACCTTTGAAATAACTGTAAAACTAAGAGTAAAAGTCATCTATAATTTCAAGACAAGAGAAAATTATTGTAAATCACCCAGGAAGAAAATATTAGGTTCTTACGCATGTTTTCATTTCAACAATACAAAATTTTTCCTCCAACAACTTCAGAGATTTTAAAGCATGCAAAATAGCAATTGGCTCAATTATTGCTGTACACTGGGATTTACATGACTTCTATCTTAAAGCATACCTACATACACTTCAAAGGTTTGAAGAGCTTGACAATAGCTGCTATTTTTAAATATATTGAGCATCTTTCCAGTACTGTATTCAGTGCTTCAATTTTTATGTAATTTTCATTATGAAAGTATGAGAAGGAAATAACAAAACCTAGCCTGTGGAGATTATCAAAGCAAACAATGATCCTCTTGGATGAGGGTTAGTACGACAGTCAGCAGACCTGAACATACTTTTTCTCCCCATGGAAAGCTGGCTGGCCCACAGGTCAGTGCTCAAGTCTAGGCACTCATTTGTTATGGTACTTAAAGGGGAAAAGAAACATGCTTCCAGCAGTGACATCTTCCAAATTCTCCCTACAGCTAATTTCTGTAATATACAAATATCATGCTCGTGGTCTGTTGTCAGTCAAATTAAGAGCATGTTATTTAATGCTTGTCATCTAGACCGCAAAAATAAGGGCAAACATCTTGATTTGCTTCTTTTAGTTTATGTCGATTGTGTGCATAATACTTGAAGGTTAATAGTGTGACAATGATGGACCAAACCATGCACAGAATATCTTTCTAACAATGGACAATTTCCCTGTGAAATGGATTGGAAAAAACGTGATAGTGTACAGAAGACTACATTAAAATTATGGCCCTTCAATCTGATGAAGAGTGGGAATGTTGCTCAAAGGCATCAATAAAATTAGAAACATCTATCTATACATTGCCTTGAAAACCGCTGTAGACCTCTGCACACACACTCATGTGGGTATTATTCTGTTAGAGAACTTGGCTATAGCTCACTTGTAGGCTCTGCTTAGACAAGAATCCATAAGAAGAAGAATCTGAATTCTTGCACTGGGAATGCTGCACTAGTTCAAGCACAGCTTGTAAAAAAACAACAGCAATAAAAAAAAGCCTGTGTCCAATAAGTTTCCCTGTGAGATTGCCTTTATTAATAAAAATGCTCTTAGCCAATGAAACTTTTAATACTTAAATGACAAAATATTGCTGCAAGATAATCTTAATTGAGATCTCAACCTCTGCACAGTTTCTCTTTACTTAATGGAGTCGGAAATATTTTAAGATAAATTAGCAATTATAAGAAGTATTTTGCTCTCCTAAGGCTAACATTTTCTGCAAAAAAGCCAATGTATTTTCGAGAAACTTCAAGGAGCCTTAGTGTGGCAATGTTGTAAGAAACCTTGTGGGTTTGTCTATTCCAGTGCATCTCCACTTTCATAAGAGCTCTCCACATATGTAACTGAGAAATGACAGAAGCTTTGTCCTCCTCCTGAATATGTAATTACATCTTTCTAAACATATCAAAATGAAATTAGGCTCTCCAAATACAGAGGCTTTCTCAGGGTAACATTTTGTCTAATTTCTACAATAAAATGTCTTTCTACCAGTCGGCCGATAAACTCTTACATTAAATCTTTAAAGACTCTGCTCCTCATGCTATGGAAATTGAGGTGAAGGTTCAAACTTGAATGTATGAATCAAACAGGATCTAAAAATCTTTTACTAAAAAAATCAGGATTTTTGACTATCAACCAAATGCCAAGACAAACTATCACTGTTAATTACTAGAAAGTACATTAGCTGTTGGTCTTGGGAGAAAAGAAACCCACATTACTCAAAGCATTCACTGCAAAAGTACACATTTTCAAGCGGGGATATTTGTGGGCAGCTGCAAAGAGAAGCATTGCTGCTCCTGGACACGGAAGCAGGAGTAAATTCCAAACAGACGTGCAGAGTTCTACAACTCTGTTCTACAACAGAGTTCTAAACACTGCCTAGGACATTCATATTATTAATAATCTGGAGGTGGCCCAAAGGCAAGTTGAGCACTAATGCTGACTGAGAAATCAACTGAGGAAATATTTAGATGAAATTTAGATTTTAAAATGAAATGCAGTCAAAAAAAACCAAACAAACAAAAAAAAAAAAAAAAAAACCCAAAAAAACAAGAAACAAACACTTCCAAAGCTGTAACACAAACCTAGGAATTTCATCTGGATTTTCACAAAAGAAAATATAGCATAATGTAAAAGCAGTATTAACAGATAGGTAGAAGGAGTTCTGGGGTGTGGTTTTTGTTTGTTTTTTTTTTCTCCTTTTCTTGGGCTATCAGCTGAAATTGAGGCAGACTGTGACATTAAAAGTTCAAAGAAATCCAAACACAGTGCCCAGAGCTCAGAGTCCCATCAGGTCCATTCCCCTAAGGCACCTACCACGGAGAAATGACAGAAGTGTTTGTGTCATCATGTGCTGAAGGGAACCCAAGTAAAACCTCATCTTATGCTGTAAATGGCTTCTTCAAGGGCTGCTTACACTTACAGGCTTTGCCAAACATCCACATTATCAAAAGTGCTTACAAAGAGAAGGATGGCTGTGCTTTGCAAGGTTAGGATAGATGAACATATTCCAAGCACTATGGGGAAAAGATGGTGGGGAGAGAAGGGAGCAGTGTGGAGAGGATCAGGCAGAGAGCAGTCGAGAATAAATACATAAAGCACAAAGAGAAACATTAACACTATGTGAAAAGAGGAAATCCTGATCAATAATTTAGGAAGGAGGGAACTGTGATCAGAGCAATGCAGCTGATAACGATGACAACATTTTGGATATGCAGAAAGGGAGAACATTTGAAGTAGCTAAGAAAAAATTAAAATGTACTATAAAAATGCTGAGATTTCAGCAGTAAAGATATAAAAGGATAAGAGAGAGTGAAAATGACAGGAGGTTTTGAGAGAATAAGCAGAAGAACCTGAGGTTTTAGCTGAAGCTATGAGTGAGCAATAGTCATGAGACTACTTAGCTTTAGTTCATTACTGATTTTGCACTCAGAAAGAACCAACCTTTACTTAAATAAAAACTTTGCTGTTTTCAGTATAAAAAGGAGCCATGAAATTAAACATAACAAGTTATGAAGGAAACATAACTAGTTTTCAGAGATCAGAAAGAAGAAAATGTATCCTTTGTGTATTGACACCTGGGGGCTGGATCACTTACAGATTACAGTGATCCTAGGGCCATGCATATCACACTTTGTTTCCTATGCTTCCAAGTAAAACCTAACTCTTATGGTGGCTTAGCCCACATTTGAAGGTAATAACATGAAGACTTTCTAAAACACTCCATTAAGTAAGCCCAAAGGCTAATGCATAAAAGAGTTGATGTTCCCAAACCATTCAATGTGCTTGGGTCGTTTACAAATGATGTGCAAAACACAGCACAAATGATATAAAATCAGTGAGTGTTGTGCCCTCAGCACAGACCCTTCCCCTTCTTCCTCCCCAAGCACCTTCAGGAATAAACTGAGAAGCAATAAAAACAAAGCCATTTCTGAGCTTCTATAGACTGAGGCAGGCATTTTTATCTTGTGGCCTTTTTTTTTTCTTTTACAATTCTTTTTTAATGTATGAAACAAAATAGATTTAATGAATTCCTTTTTCCCCCCCCAAATACAGAAACTTATATAACTTAATCTGTGTAACTACAATTTATTGCACATGCAATACTGAGAGACTTTTATTTTCCTGCTCTAGCCTATTGGACTATGTAATTCCCTTTAAAGTCTGCCTAGGAAAAATTCCTCCTTCCTAGAAGTTACTGACCATATGTATCTGGGGAATGAAAAACCAGACACAAAGACATGTTGCACAGACAATGAAAATGTAGGCTTTTCTGAGGGTTTCAGAAGAGACCACATAGGCTTTCATAACCTAAAAGGCTACTAAAAGTTACAGGACTGAAAGTAAAGATGAAAGAAAAGGATTTTCTCTGAAAGGAAACAGCAAGCAGGGAGAGAATATTTTGCTAAATTTTCGATTTTAATTTATTCTGTTTCACCCAGATCTGGATTTGTGTGTTTGAAAAATTCACAGGTTTATTTTCTTTTTAATTAAAATCTTAACAAAAATTTTAAAAAGCTCCTTGGGTGTTTTTGGAGAGCTTCTGTTAGGAAAAAATATCCAGGTGAGTCCACCTGCCTGCCCTGGAGAAAACTGCACAATGCAAATCAAAACCTAGCGAGTTATACACCAGAAAAGGAAAAGCAAAAGCAACAAGAAAAAGACAGTTTAAACTGCAAACATACAAACTCCAAGTGCTTTAGATTTGTAAGTATCAAGGAAAAGAAAATCCTACAAAACCCCAGCAAATAACATCTGGCTTTGAATGCATTTGACCATTGAACATCTTTGAAATAAGATTGCAGCATTTCCATCACCTATAACTTTGAGTGGAAGAAACTCTCAAAAAACATCAAGAGAAAAAAACCATTGTAAAAACTTTATAAGTAACATGAGCTTGTCAATTAGTGCTGATTATTGTACTGTTCACATGTGATGGGAAACAAGGCAAACATCCAGAATGGGCGTTGATCAGCACAGATGCAAAGCCCATACTATCTCATTGCTTTAATAATTCATTTTCAGCTTTCAAAATGAGCTGAAGTGACAAACTAGACCAGTTTCTTGCCATGCTCTATTTAGTTCATCGCAATTTTTTTATCAGTTAGAGTAGTCCACAAGGCTGGAATGGAAAAAGCACTTTAAAAAAACAAAAACTTTCAGTATTCCCACAGAAGTCTCACAGTGAATGTAAACAGATCACAGACTAAATCAAAACCTTTGGAGAGTCAAATTTGTTTTATTTATTATGTAATGCTTGTAAAGACACAAGCTAATTTATGTGATGTAGCAGCTGAGGTTACTAATAAAATGCCAGATAAAGTTGGATTGATAAACATGATAAAGGCTGACCCTAAATATTCCTTTTCTGGTTTAGATAAACAAACTTTAAAGCACATCAACTTCCCTCTGATCCAAGAAAACAAATCAAAGAGCCAAAGTAAGATGGTTATGCCTTACAGTATCTGGCAAACCACACCTCACAAACCACAACTAGCGGTAGTCCTAATATACTTTAGATAAAATCACTTTGAAAGAGGGGGTGATATTACAGCAAGTTTTAGGGATGTATTACAAGACAAATAATTCTTGACTACCTTATATTTCTTTATATCAAAATCTAAAAAAACCTCTGAACATAATGCACATGCCTCTTTGATTACTGGATCTCCTTTGTGAATAATGCATTTTTCCTGAGTAATTTAAGTTTATACCATCAATGAGGCATAAATAAATTGGGACCTGGATTATCCTGCATTGCTTGCAAAGAATCAGCACTAGTGTTCTTCATCTCCTCTCACCTGCTCACATGATTTGACATGCCCTTGCATGGATGAAACAGTAAATAAAACACAAGTACAACACCAGAAGTCCTTCAATTTTGACTCAGTTTTGACATTTCTTCTCTCTTTGATTCGGTAGTACTACTAAAAGTTGGAATATTTCCATTGGAAGGATAGTTGCTGAGTTGCATGAATAGAGGCAACTGCTTGTATTTTGAAATTTGCATGATTGTCCTACACATCTTCATCACAACAGAATATAAAAAATGAAGCCAAACCAAACAATTCCAGCAGTCACTGAGGATACATCTGAACTGAGAAGCAGTTGCAGCTGTGGTTTATTGTCCCTTGTTTAAGCCCACTAAGGAATCTGTAGCTCCCCACTGGCACTGCCACACTCAAAGGCAAGGAGCTGACTCAGATCTAATGTTGATTTTATGCCTGCACTGTAGTGGTAGTTGTACAATATTGAACTTGTGTTGAAATCATACAGAAGCTATGTGTCTTGGAGCTCTGAAGAACATACCCTCCTTCAAACCTCCAGATCACCTAATACTATATACTTCTTCTATAAAAATATTAAGAACATATACCATTATATACTATTTTCTGTAAGTTTCCTGTAGTGTTTTGTTGTTTTGTTTTGTTTTTTGTTTTTTTTTTTTATTTCAGTCACTTACACCTTTGACCTGATCTTGGCTATATCAAAAAATGTGGTTAATTTTGCATCCACTGCTAGAGGGTTTTGGGGTTTTTTTGTTATTTTGGAGGATGATGTTTTATTTTGGGTTTTCTTTTTCTGTGATGTGATTAATTTATTAAAAAAAATATTTCTGACAACAAACAGTTGTCAGCTTTCCTAATTTAAATTAATAGCTACTTTACACTCATTTTTGAGAAATGTTTACCTTCGAAAATTTATGCATGTGTTTCCAGTAATTTGTAGCTGGCATTATATACCTAGTGAGAGAGATTTTTCCTTTTCAGTACATGGGCAATAACACTCAAGAATATATTTTTGTTGAGGGAAAATCTATCTCCTCAATGAAGGGCTGTGTAAGTTTATTTATAGCCTAAAAATATACTTTAAACATGTGGATACTGAAAATCACTTCGTTAGAAAGAGGAATCAAAATGCAGCCTGTAACTGCCAAATTCAACCATGGCCTTTCATTTTGAGAGTCAAACAACAGGCCCCATATGACAGCGCTGTTCAATGGATGTAGACAACCTCACATTCACCACCAGCCTTGAAAAAACTAATACAAACACTCTGCAACAGTGGAACGCAGCAACACAGTGCTGAATCACACCTCCACAAAAACCTGTGAAACCTGAATGGGGAACTGTAAGAAATCAGAAATTTAGTTGGTTTGGGGTATTTCTGTAGTTGTAGCTATTGATGGCTACAAGTCTAGTGCCTTGTACCATAAACAGATTATAAAACTTGTAAAGTGATCATTGCAAGAAAAGCTTTGTAAAATTTCTTGGATTAATAAAGTCTGTCTGGCAGCCCCACTCATAAAGTGCATGCAGAATAATAATAACAGTCATCTATCAGACCAATAACTACTGGCACAATGTACTTCACATATCCATTAATGCACAGAAACACAAATAAATCTCAGTGGATTTACAAAGGCACAAAGCTGAACTTTGAAATTATTTCCCCTCCCCTCTGCACATACAACATCCCTGACTTTTTTAACATGTTCACTTAATAAATTACGCAGGCTGAAGTTTTTATCTTCAACCAGTGCCATGGAAGAACAGGCTGCCAGTGCTAGAGAGCAGAAAATCCAGTTCTGTCCAGTTCAGTCCATCCTGTCCAGCTCCCAGCTACCAAAGGGTTTCCTACAGCAACACCGAATTTCAGATAATAGCCTGGCAGCACCATCCACACTCCCCTTCAGAGGGAGCTCCATGAGCCACCAAATCTAATTATCCAAAGGTACTCATTAAGATTCAGGCACGAGTTATAATTGCTTAATCTCATGTCATTATTACCATTAACTAGTCACTCTCACATGAAATTTCCTCTCCTTCCTCTGTTTGCCCTCCTCAGGCAGGTGCTTGCTGTTATCAAGCCTTGTCACATCTTGGCCAAAATGTGTTTGTCTAAAAGCTCTTGGAACCTTTGTCTTTCAAAGGAATCCCATTAGCTCTGCCTCCAGTCGCACTGCTGTGATCTTACAGTTTGTCAATAACTTTTTGATAATAAGCTGTAGTGCTAAGACATTTGAACTTGGATGCTGCCCACAAGCTCTCAGAAAAACAGAATAAAAGGAAAAAGGCAGCAGGAGCAGCAGGATGCAGCAGGATTACTTCCTCCAGCCCAACAGGCAGCATTGTCCATTAGAGGGGAAAGCAGTGGATTAATGAGAACAAGGCACTTCAGGGATTAAGAAGTCTTTGCATGAAGGTAAACCAATATTTCAGAGCCACTTGGAAGTTTTTTTCCAGAAGGGGGACCTGGCCTAAAGTTTCCAGTCAAATGGCAGTACATAACAACATATGTTACTATAACACTGCATATTCTTGTACTTTTACCTTTGTTAAAAGCATCGCTGGAACATTCCTATTTTTTTCCCCTAAATATTTTAAAAAGGCAAACTTAGAAACCCAGCTAAATAATGGAGCAATACAGTATCACCTGAAATGCCTCAGTGCTCTTCCTGTACACCTTGAGGCTGCCAGGACAGAGGAGAAATCCCTTTCCCTGCACCTGGTTCACCTGACATGGCACAGACCAGCCAGGACCATGAAGGAACCTGTTTTCCTCCTGGCTCTGCAGCCAGCCACCCTTAATGAACAGCAACCACCATATCCTGCACACAAAGAAAACAGATGCCATCTGCTACACACACTGGAAATCTTCCTTAGGTTGCTTGCACAATTTAAGATAATTAATTAAAATCTTATAAGGATAATTCTCTTAAAATCAGTGATTTCAAAATAATTGTTTTAAAATCACACAAATTAATTCCCACCTTAAGCAGACTAAAAATTTTGGAATCTGTGAATACATTCAAATGTTTTTATATCAACCAGTTAACTTTTTGGGTTTTCTTAATTATGTGAGAGATGTTATTCATTATTAGCAACCTCTTTTCTCCCCATAAATGGAAACTGGTAATTTTTAATTCATCAGAAGACTTTATTTAAAAGAGGATACAACCTAAAAACCTGACAGAGAGGTAGCCCTGCTCTGTGCAGACAACAAAATAGAAAGCAGATGCATTATGCTTGAAAAACTTGATGGAAGTACTTTCACAACTTCTTGTTCTCCCCCAGACATAAGGAATTATGATGCGCAGAAGAGCATCCTATGGTTAATTTATGCAGATACATTAATGTTTCCTGTGTAGCGGATGATGCATGAGCAGCAGAAGTCATCCAGCACAAAGCATAGTACACTTCCTAGTAATATTTCCCAGCACATTACTAAAAATAAAGCTCTGAACTTCATTCTCTTCGATATCTGAGGATGATGAAATTAAAAAAAAATAATCAGTGAGAAAGTGATGAACACTAGGTTTCTAATTCCAAATAGAATGTTCATTACTACTGATACAATGCCCACTTCCACATCCCACCTCTTCTAGAGCACTCAACCATTAATCCACATTCTCAAGTCTAAGGCAACATCTTGTGTTTTGAGCCGTGTCCATCTTTTCTAGCAATATTACACCTGAATCCATAGCTAAGTCAGAGAAAAACCTATTACTTTTTGGCTTTCTGAGAGCATTTGAATAACTACATTGAAATAAAATTATCCTATTCATTTAAAAAAAATGTTATTTTGTTATCTTTGTTACAACCGTTCAGATATTTCACTGAATAATTCTCATTCAAGACAGTATGGCAAGTATACAAAATGGTTTTATGTTCATATTCCTTTTTTTTTCTGGTTTTTTTTTTTGTTGTTTTTTTTTTTTTTTTTTGAAACACTAAATCTACTTTCTATATCCTAGTACCACAGCCTTTAGCTAAATGCATGTGGACATATAATCCTGAGTAATGTAATGCATACTCCTACAGAGTGGTCAGGCACAAACCTCTCAAAGCAAGCATTTTCAATAATATTTACTGAACTGTGTAGATACTAAAAATATGAATTTTTCAAAGTTGCAATTATAGTATTTCTCCTGTGTATCAGAAATTATCTGGAAGACTTTCTTTTTAGATGAGAGAACTATTTGTTATGAACCCAAACCACATCTTTCTTAAATGTAGCATTGGAATTAAAGGTCTCCAATTTTCTTTGGTGGAATTGGCTCATAATGTTGCCTCAAAAGAGCACATTGCACATAGCACTAAATTGGGAAAATCCCTTGAATGAGGCCTGTGGTCTCATTTCAGGCTTGCCAGCTTGCTCTGTTACATCTCATTGGAAATACTGCTACAATAAACATTCTTTAGGGGAGATGTTCAGTATTTTATTCTGCATAGCATTGGAAAGGACTAAATACACAATTAAACTAATAAGATAACTGTGTTTTGCAATTATGAAACATCTTTAATTGTTATATCTAAAACAACGGCTATAAAATAAAATGCATGAAGGATTTAAAGTGAAATTTGGACTTTCTTTTCAAATATTAGAAGTTTGTTCTTACGATTTACTCATTAAAAAGTTATGCATCATTTACAGTTTCTTGCTTTTGTATGACTCACGAGGCAGACCAGCACCATACTCACACCGTGAGCTTTTGCTGTCCATTAGAAAAGCCCTTTCACTCCATGAGTAAGTGGTTTCACACTGTGACCCAAAGGTTTTTAAAAACTAAAAAAAAGTATGTTTTTCTGGAGAAAAATATGAAAAGTAAAGAAAGGAACCTAGACCTATCCAAAAGGGAGATGACACAGCTGCAACCTGTGGCCTTGCCAGCTAAACTATTCCAAAAAGCGCCAACTTATTTCAATAATATTCAATAATAACCATATGCATCGTGAGAGATTGCACACATACATTTTCATGTTGACACCAAAATTAAAAAAATTCTTAAAAACCTGATCTAATAGGAACTGTTCCTGTCCACAGCATGGGGGGTTGGGATTGGATGACCATTAAGACCCATTCCAACCCCTTAACGTTCTATGATTCTGTGTGTTATTATTCAGGATTAGTCAAACTCTGAAGCTGCCCATAAGATTTTGACTGAGACATACTTCTGCTTTTTTATTAAAAAACACAAACCAACTTTTAAATGTTTA